>LLCE01000006.1:0-564787 GCA_001414415.1 Hymenoscyphus repandus | reverse complement strand
CCCCCCCCCCCCCCCCCCCATCAATCTATAATCCCAAATATCAATCGAGTTACCAGCATCTATCCTCGAAATTTTTAGCTTGTTAAGATGAGGTCAATTTGAAAAATATCACGTGCTGCTAGATCTCGAAGCCGCTTGGCTTTGAATAGGAAAGATTAGTAACAAGTTAGACTACGTGACTGAACTAAGCTGTTGGTTCCTAAATATTTGGCTATAGTGGGTCTGCTTTTACTATAGCCGTCTGGACTACTAGTTTCACATGATCCTGTTGATTCCGGAAGGACCTCAGCCCATTCGCCTTGTTTCTATCCATGATTAACAATTACATTTTGTTATTAAAACTGGTAACAGCTTTCAATGTTCGTGTAATAATAGGGTGTAGAAGCCTGATGCTGGGTTCATCATATTGTAGGCATGATTATGAACTCCGTCTTCGGATGACGTATTGAACTGTCGCCCTCATGGAACATGTGGCATAGCGATGGGGAAAATGCGCCTGCTAGAACCATCCATCCCAGAGACATTCTTACAGACTTGGAAAGATCAATCTCTCCTGTCCCGCTTTCCAGAGATATTCAAGCAGTCGGTCAATTGAGGGGTGGTAGCAAAACCAATGGTGTGTGGATACCCCTGTTTCTCCATCTACGCGAATACGCAGACACGCAAGTACGACAAGCGAGGGCAATACGCAGACGCGATAGACGAGGGACCACTATAACTGCACTACGATTTGAAATTCAGCGAGTAAAATGGATTCATAAGGTAGCTTTACACTATCTTCATGGCACAGGATGCCTGTAGTAAGACGCTACATGGCCAACTTATGATTACATTCAATTGCACGTGCTTAACCTGATACCTAGCTGTAGATCATCAATCCGATCAGGATTGTCCGTACTTTCCGGCTTTTGGACGCGTCTGCAGTCTTCTAAATGTATATATAACGCTACAGGCTCTCTTGTTATACTCTTATCTCTTTAATTCTCCTTCGTTTTTCTTCTTCTACTTATTTCTAACCTTATACGTTGGCTCAATTGAAGTCTCCCAACAATGGCGACGGAAAAGGATGTCAAACATGATTCAATTGGCTCGGACAACGGCTTCGGTACAGTTGATCAAGTATACGAACTCAATGGAGATATGCCGACAATGGAGGACACATTTTTCGTGCACCCCGGATCTCGAAGCATGGATCTTTCAAGAGATGCAGAGCAAGAAATCCAAAGCTTAGCCCAGGTCTTTTCGAACATGTCTCGAGCTTCGATAGCGCAAAATCCAACGGTTAATCCTTTCCACGCTACAGGAGATCCTTTGTTAGACCCTTTTTCTGCTTCGTTTAGTGCCGAAAGCTGGGCGAAAGCCTACTTTTCTGTTCTCAGCCACGATCCTAAAATCTATCCCCATCGAACTGCTGGTGTGGCCTACAAAGATCTTGATGTTTTTGGATATGGGAATGATGTAAACTACCAGAAAGACGTTATGAGCGCTCCCCTTCATGCAGCATCCTCGTTGCGGGATCTCTTCAGGCCAAAAACAAGAGTTCCGATTTTGACAGATTTTGATGGTCTAATCAAGTCCGGAGAATTGTGCATCGTCCTGGGTCGACCAGGTAGGTGAGTTGTGGAGTCACCTCAAATTAGTCATTTGCTGATGCTACGTCTTGCTAGCGGTGTTTCTACATTGCTCAAAAGCGTCGCTGGGAAGACACATGGCCTTTCTGTTGGCTCGCAAGCAAGCTTTAATCACCAAGGTGTGTGAAGATAGACTTGAAATAATAAAGTTATCATACTAAAGTAGTGACAGGTATTAGTCGGGAGATGATGCAAACCTGCTTTCGGGGAGAATCAATCTACCAGGCAGAGACGGATGTGCACTTTCCTCATCTAACTGTTGGCCAAACACTTGGTTTCGTGGCTCAAGCCAGGGGGCCGGAAAATCGTATGCCTGGAGTGACAAGAAAAAGATACGCAGAGCATATGCGGGATGTTGTCATGGCTGTTTTAGGTCTTTCCCACACTTTGCACACCAAGATCGGAGACGACTTTGTAAGAGGTATAAGTGGTGGAGAGCGCAAGAGAGTTAGTATTGCGGAAGTCATGTTGAACCAGAGCCCGCTACAGTGTTGGGATAATAGCACGAGAGGGTTGGACAGCGCTACTGCCCTTCAATTTGTTAAGACGTTAGATCTTGCTTGTAGTTTTACCGGCGCAACTGCGTTGGTGGCGCTTTATCAAGCATCGCAGGAGATGTTCGATGTAAGAATTTCTCCAAAACCAAGTGGACATCGCGCCTAGCTGACTTTGTACAGACTTTTGATAAAGTTGCTGTTTTATACGAAGGTCGTCAAATCTATTTTGGTCGCACAGAGATCGCCAAGCAGTATTTTACGGACATGGGCTATATCTGCGCTCCTCGCCAAACTACTGCTGATTTTCTCACCTCACTTACGAACGCCTCCGAGCGAATAGTCCAGCATGGATTTGAAAGCAAAGTGCCTCGCACACCTGATGAGTTTGCAATGAGATGGAGCACTAGCCAGCACCGAAAATGGCTGCTTGAGGATATCGACAATTTTGATAAGCAATATCCCATTGCGGGGCCGCACCTCGATCACTTCCAGACCTCCAGAAAAGCACAGCAGGCATCAATGACGTGAGCATTTATCCGTCCCAGTTTCCATATTGGAATAATATTTACCTAACATCATTCTAGACGCTCCAAATCTCCGTACTTAATATCTGTTCCCATGCAAATTAAACTTTGCGTAATGAGGGGATTTCAAAGACTTCGTGGAGAGAAGACCTTCACTGGAATCACCATTTTTGCGAACATTTTAATCTCGTTGGTGCTTGGAAGCATTTTTCTTGACCTTCCTAACTCAACTGAGAGCTTTTATGGAAGAGGGGCTCTTCTTTTTGTCGGCGTTCTCTTCAATGCTCTCACGAGCGCTCTCGAGGTAAAAAGACATTTCGAAACACTTAGTGATTGGCATTGCTGACATTGGAAGATTCTACCATTATATACCCAGCGTCTAGTCGTGGAGAAACAAGTCTCATTTGCCTTGTATCATCCGTATTCGGAAGCTATCGCCTCTATGATAACCGAGCTCCCGTCCAAGATCATCTGCGCTATCGCATTCAATGTTCCGCTCTACCTGATGGCAAACTTACGCCGCGAAGCAGGTGCTTTTTTTATCTACTTCCTTTTCGCATTTAGCTGTACTCTGGCCATGTCAATGATATTCCGGACCACAGGACAATTAACGCGCACGCTACCTCAGGCGATGGGCCCTATAGCATTGTTCATCCTGGCTTTAGTCATCTACACCGGGTTTGTCTTACCGATCAATAGTATGCAGACCTGGCTGCGGTGGCTTAGTTACCTCAATCCTGTTGCGTATGCATTTGAGGCATTGGTGGCGAACGAATTTCATAATCGCTCGTTTCCTTGCACGCAGTTCATCCCAATGGGACCAGCATATATGAACTCAACTGGTACCCAACGGGCATGTTCTGTGGGTGGAGGGACTCCTGGTTCAAGTAGTATTGATGGGGACATGTATATCAAAGCGACTTACAAGTACTACCACTCGCATTTATGGAGGTCAGTTTCCTCACTTTTTCCAAACCCTCTAATAGTTCATGAATCTAATTTGAATGCAGAAATTTTGGAATCATGGTTGTTTTCATCCTCTTTTTCATGACTGTCTACCTCGTTACCGCCGAGAATCTCTCTTTCCAGAAGTCGAAAGGGGAAGTTCTCATATTTCGACAGAATGGTGCCTTTAAATCTAAGACAAAGATATCTACAGACGAAGAGTCATTGGGACGAAACCAGCCCCGAAACGAGAAATTTATTAGCACACCTGAAGAGTCTTTAGGGGGCTCGACACATATCCAGACGCAAACCGCTATATTTCACTGGCAAAATGTATGCTACGAGGTCCCTATTAAGGGTAAGCCAAGGGTGATCCTCGACCATGTTAATGGCTGGGTGAAACCTGGAACGCTTACAGCGCTTATGGTAGGTCTCAGCCCAAATACCAAGATTCTCTAGAGCTGATGTGACATAGGGGGCCACAGGAGCTGGCAAGACTTCTCTCTTGAATGCATTAGCCAATCGAATCGATGTTGGAGTAGTTGGCGGGGATATCTTGGTCAATGGACTTCAGCGGCCGAGCTCGTTTCAACGGCAGACTGGTTATGTTCAACAGCAGGATGTTCATCTACTTACATCAACTGTGCGTGAGGCTCTACAGTTCAGTGCTCTCTTGAGACAGCCAGCAAGCGTACCAAAGAATGAGAAGCTTGAATACGTCGAGGAAATTATCGAACTTCTTGAGATGCAAGCGTACTCCGATGCCGTGGTGGGAGTGCCCGGAGAAGGTATGCTTAATTATGACCTTATTCTTCATATATTGCTAATATTTATTAGGACTGAATGTCGAACAGAGAAAGCGGCTTACAATTGGTGTAGAGCTGGCAGCGAAGCCCGATTTATTACTCTTCCTGGATGAACCAACCTCTGGCCTTGACAGTCAGACTGCCTGGTCAATCACATCACTAATCAGGAAGCTAGCTGACAACGGACACTCCATCTTGACAACAATTCATCAGCCCTCTGCGGTCCTCTTTCAGCGATTCGATCGACTACTGTTGCTCGCTAATGGTGGAAAGACAGTATACTTCGGAGACATCGGCCAAGATTCCAAGGAAATGATCAACTATTTCGTTAAACATGGCGCTCGGCCTTGTGATAAAGAACGCAACCCCGCTGAATGGATGCTCGAGGTGATTGGAGCTGCACCGGGTGTCGCTGCTGATCAAGACTGGATCAAAGTGTGGAAGAACAGCACCGATCTCGTTGGAGTTACTGAGCATCTAGCAGAGCTAAAACGATCTTCAATTGATTCTTCTATACGACAAAAGGACCTCACTCTGGACGAGACATACGCGTCGTCGTTCTATTTGCAGCTTCGCATGTGCTTACAACGAGCTCTGGATCATTCGTGGAGGGACCCATCATATATATATTCCAAATTAGGTCTTTGCACGACATCAGTAAGTGACTCGCATCATATAAAGACAGCAAATTTCTGATATCATAAACAGAGTCTTTTTGTCGGATTATCATTCTATAACGGACAACTTACACTTCAAGGTGTACAAAACCAAATCTTCTCCTTCTTCATGCTGTTGATTGTCCAAGTTTTCATGGCATACCAAGCCATGCCAAACTTCATCACCCAACGAGAACTCTACGAAGTTAGGGAGCGACCAGCCAAAATGTACTCTTGGAAAGCTTTCATGGCCTCAAGTATACTTGTTGAGATTCCTTGGAATTCCCTCTGCGCCCTGATTATCTTTGTCTGTGTATACTATCCTATTGGTATGAACCACAATGCCTCGGCCACCGATACTGTCACTGAGCGCGGCGGATTAATGTTCCTTCTCATCTGGATATTCATGATGTTCGGGTCGACTTTTACCAATATGGTGGTTGCTGGGGCCGCGACAGCTGAGATAGGGGCAATTATTGCGGTGATCCTCTTTGCCATGAGTTTGATCTTCTGCGGGTAAGTCACCACCTCAGACTGTTACCAATCTGTATCTATCTAACATAAACAGCGTCCTTGTTCATCCTAATGAGCTTCCTGGTTTTTGGATGTTCATGTACCGTGTCTCTCCGTTCACGTACCTCATCAGCGGCTTCATCTCTACTAGCCTCGCCAACTCAGCCATCACCTGCTCACCAATTGAATTTGTAATCCTTGATCCTCCAATCGACCAAACTTGTGCTCAGTACCTATCCGAATTTATGCAGCTCGCAGGCGGCAGTCTCGCTAATCCGGAAGCTATGCAAAATTGCCAGTACTGCACTGTGGAAAGCACTAACATACTCCTCGCTTCGGTGAAATCGTTTTACAGTGAGCGATGGCGTAACTTTGGCCTGATGTGGGTGTATGTCGTGTTTAATGCTTGTGCTGGAGTTTTCTTTTACTGGCTCGCACGAGTTCCGAAAGGATGGAGGAAATTAGCCCAATCTTTCATGCCGAGGGTTGTAGAGGAATTACATTAGGTTGTAGTTGCTTTGATTTACTCGGAAATAGGTTCTGTCACAGAAATTTTTTCCTTGCAGAGCTGTGTTTGTTCCTGTCAAATTTTGCATTAGATCTCATACTCTGTCATTTCCTTTGTCACATAAGTCATAGATCGCTCGCAATATGTTACATAGGTTTCTTCCGATGTATCCTTTCAAGGCAGCAAGCGCCCCAGCTTTCTTTCAACTATGTCCGATCTCATTGAAATTTATAATGCATGTCCCACTTTCAATAGTCCAAGTAATCTATTCGATCTGAGGTTAAGGTTGTTTGTCCTTTCAATCACCGTCTTGTGTGAATGGCGCTTTTGGCATTTATTTAAGTGGGCTCCATAAACTTTGATGGTATGGCATTTTGCGATTTTTCCTCGACGAACACAATTGCAAAGCGTAATTCGGACTTCTGAGCACGATGGCGCATACCTTTCTTTCACCTTTCCTGGAGGATTGCTTCGCTGGGTCTAAGTGTTTCGTCTTCATGCAAGATGTTGCTTTATCAACGAATGAAGTAAACTCTATATTCAAAGCACGGATAAAATATACATATCCGATTTCGATCTGCTTCAGAAATCAGAGAGACATTAAACCCTTTGTAAAGCGACATGAACTTCAGAGAGTGTAGGTAAATCAAGCTCGCCAACATTACTGGCGATACATTGGGCCATGATTACCCAGACACTGTTCCGACTCAAGATGTAGAGAAAAATGGTGCCGGGGATTCCAACGCAACAGAAAGCAACTTAAAAAATGCTATTGCTGAGAATTTCGACTCGAATTCAGCCATCTGGAGTCCTTGTAGAAGTCCTAAAAGACTGAGCAGCCACCTCTAACAGCCAAAAAGACGCTTTAGAGCGTGCATCCTTCAATGAAGTTATGGAATCTTTCGGCTATAGGAATTGCAGATCGATGATGAGAATACCCATGTAAACCCGTCAAATGGTCAATGACCCGGTAGTGCTGCGAGGTGAGCTCGATAAGTTTGAATTTCAAGAAAGAAGGCAAAGGAAGTGGCAGGGCTATTTTGAAGGGTGGAGCAGGGTCAGAGAATGAGCTTGGTGGTGTAGAAATTGAGGACAGCGAGACTTAGGACGAGAAGGTCAGTGGACAACATATCACACTTGTCTCTGCACTCTAGCTGCAGCGTCGACCAGGGCGTCTGTCCACACGGAGACTGAATCTGGTGACGGAAGCGTGGGTAACCAAGCTACGACAATTGTCTCCAGCAACACCTCCGGAGGGTGGAGTACAGAAGCTGTTGTCTCACGGAATGGTATGTCATATGGTATGCTTCGTTTATGATGGAGAATCAGATGAGGAAGCTGCAGACGGACATGGAGGGATTCGCGGGAGAGTGGCAGTGTGGACTGCAAGGAGAAGAGGGTGCTGGGAGAGAGGATCGATGATTTGGAAAGACTAGGCCAGACTGCTGAAGCCAAAGTCAATAGATATACATCAATCGGCGTCAATTTTGTTGACTCGCAGTATGGAAGGACAAGGTTTCATGAGGGGAAGATTTTGCGGGAAGGGAACCAATAAGGTATGGTGATGATAGATTGAAACAATGGAAGAGAAATTGCACTACTTCGAACTATGACCTGCAAGTTTCTACGTGACCTGGGAGACTTTTCCAAACCTAGTAGGCATGGAGAAAGGAGAATATAAATAGGCGATATGAAAGCCCGTGTCACACTGAACGTGCAAACCCTTCCAGTAATAAGAACACATTTAGCAGATGATTGGCGCATGCAGACAGACAAATCATAAAATACAAGTATCTTCTCCAGCTGAAAAAGATTTGATAAAATTACATGCGAAATCCACAAGATAAGGAATTCAGATAAATCCTGTCAGCTGCTTCAAATAATTGACATAGCCACTTGGCACTTCCTAACGTTGCAATCAAGATCATATTTGACCGAGAACATCAAGCAAACAACGAACATACTTTCCAGAGATAGAGAACACTCTCGACTAAACAAACGAAACCCCTCTCGTGAAATCATAACATTCAATACCTATCCGCTATCATCTCCTAGCAAGAGCCTAACAACATGCTACCTCCTCTCAAGCAAATGAAAAAGCTACGGCTATATACCATATGCAGATATGTTCAGGCTCGCACATGGTCATCAGCTATCCTTGCCGGACACCCGTGCTCAACGTGCAATATTCCTACAGAAGGTAGCAACCAAATTAACGCCTCCTAGCTAGTGTCATCCACACGAAAGTTCTCCCTTTTCAATCACCCATGACTTCATCGTCAGCTTCCTGCTCAGGCTCCGCTGAACCATTTCCGTTCTCACTGGGGCTGTCGGGTGGGTCTTCTTCCTCGATCAGTTCTCTCCTTCGTAGGTCTTCGGCACTTCCCTCCTCAGGCTCTGGTTCCTCGAATGGATCATCTTCCTCTTCACTCTCCCCCACGCGCTCTTTGCTCTTTGCAGCCTTTCTTGCGTCAATCGCTGCTTGCTGAGCTTTGCTTTTGTGGCTTTTCTTAGCCTTGGGTTTTGGATCGTCTAGATATGCCAGGATGCCCTTAAAGTTTGGACCAAGATGAGCTTTGTTGCGCTGTATTCGTGTCTTCAACTTACCCACGAGCGGCTCCGTGACATCGACGACCTTCGCAACGATAGCGAGAACTATCTTGCCAGTGAGTTCGCATAACTGCTTTTCGGCATTCAAGGCCTCGCTCTGTCGTTCATTATCCGTCTCCGGTTCATTATCCTCATCTTCGGGTTCCGAGTCCAAGTCTTCAGGCTCCTCATCCTCAGCCGGGTCCTCCAGCCTCTTTCTTGACTTCTTCGCATGTTCCTTCTCTAACAATGCGAAGCAAGCCTGTAATTCCGTTTGGACTTCTGGGGTTATTTCGGTAATAAGAGTTTGCAAGTGGCTGTTATCGACTTCCTCCGAGTTGGCAGCTTTCCGTAATGTGCTGAAAAGGACAAATACATCTAGGACGGTGCCCGAGCCAAGTAGTCGCACAGCATCCGGAGAGCCTCGAGATGAGAAAGCGGATATCAGGTTAGTGACAAAAGTATCCTGCCACTCGCCCAATTGATCGATTTCAGCGTCGGGAATCTTTTCGGCAGCTGAGGTTCGTTCAGTCAAGTCCTTTATCTTCCACATGAAGTAAAACATCAAAGACTTCATCGCCGAGACAACGACTCCGTCCTCCAGGTCATCACGGTCTCGGTCTTCGGAATCCTCATAAATCCCTCTAACGATGATATCGAGAAGGATCGCGATTGGCAGTGGGCCACTATCGCTTGGGTTGCTTTCCAACGGCTCGACACAGCTTGATATGCTTGCAAGTCGCTCCAGTCGTGCAAGATTATATGACAATTCGGTTAGAACCTTGTTTGACAGAGTCCCCCTCGCTGATATCTGGCCGATCTCGCTGAACTTTTGCAGTGTGACTGTAACGTCCTGCCACAGTGATTGAATTTTAGTTTCTGTCACTTCTTCTAGCTCTTCGAAGCCACGAGCATGAAGCAAAGCAGCTCCAGCCTCTTCCAAGACCCCTTTATCTGCATGGCTGTTGAACTGGGCGCTGATCTCGTCAAGCAGCTCGGAATATGCTGTTGAATCTTGACGCAGGTCCTCAAAAACACCGAGATTAAGCACATGTTCCAATCGCAGCACAGTAGTTGCTGTTTTTGGATCTGCGCCGAATTTCTTCAGAAGTCTGGGGATCAGTCCCGCCAAATGCAGAGCACTCTGTTCTCTTGCTTCTGCGGCTTCAGTCTTACTCAGCTTCCGTTTGTTTTTATCCATGTCTTCGGCGTGAAGTAGACTCAGCTTGACGATAGCATTGAGTGTCTCGAGCATGATCACTTCCTCCTTCTCAGTAGGTCGGAAAGCCTCTCTTAACGCTCGCTCAGTGTCAGTTGAACCGAATGCTACGGAATGATCAAACAATAGATATCCAGCAAGAACCTGCCACTCTTTCAATTCTGGGATTTTTTCGTACAAAGCTTGGGCAGCAAGAGTGAAGCGGGACTCAGTTCCAGTAACTTTGAGAAAACCTTGGTCAATCTGGCTAGGAAGCTCTTCCGTGTCTGCACCATCGTAGCTTTGTAAAATCTCAGCGAAGCATTTTAGTCGGAGCCATTCCTCTCGTGGCACATCAAAGTTGTCTTCATCCTCGATTTGAAGAAATTCCTCAACTGTTTCCTCTCCTCCAAGCTCTTCGATTTTAGCTTCGTAGAGGTCTTTGAGGTTTTCAGAAAAAAATCCAACTAGAGCCTTGCGAACCTTTGGTTCTGCATCGAATATCAGTCTTCCAATGATATCTATGTCGCTAGGCTCCAGTAAACCTGCTTCTCGAATGGTGTCAACAACTCCTACAGCCAAGGCACGGACCGTAGGATCAGCATCAGAAGTTGCCATTTCAATTATTCGAGATTGAAATCGTTCAATAAAACCGTGCATCTTCTCGAGATTGCTTGGGATTTTCATGACCTTCTCAAGCTGCTTTAAAACTTCGAGTCGTACCGGCATAGCCTCATCTGAAAGTAGCCAACCCATGTACCGCAAATATGTGCCGTCTCTGAAAACATCGGGCAAAACCTGAATCCATGATCCTAGACCTTCGACACATTCGACTCGGATTTTTGGATCCACGTCACGATATCTGTGTACCCAGATTGTGTCAAAGTACTCGTTGATCAACTTGATAATTAAATCTTGGCGCGCCTCAATTGCTGCAACTTTGCGTTCAAATTCTTTAAGGCGAGCTTGGTTGACTTGCTTCTTCTTCTTCTTGTTTTCACCTCCGAGCTGTCGCAAAGTGTCCCCTGCAGCCTTGGCCTCTTTCCCTGCAACAACGCATAAAGCAGTAGTCAATGTATTGGCGATTAAAGTAGCTGTATGCCGAAATGGTCGAGAGGGTGAGGAAGTCAATGGCGCGACCCAGATATGGAGTGTGTCTAGAAGGCTAGTTTCGTACATAAGGCCTGACGCGTGTAGTGCCTCCACTAAAACGCGGAAGAAGTCGAGTATATAATTTCGGAGACCACGCATGTTGGCGGATTTCGAGATTAAGGGATAGTCGGTCACACCTTCCTATTAATGGTTAGCAAGTGATATAAAAGGATGATGGACCGTACGTACAGCTTGAAACTCTTGTTGAATGTCTCTTAGTCGACCCTCAACATTGTCATCATCATTGATGTCGTCTTCTGTGACCTTCGAATTACACCCAGAGCACTTCAAAATGAAATTGATCAAATCGGCCATTTCGACAACATCATCGCTCCGATACTTGTCCAACCATTCAGAAACCACATCCTCGATTCTGTCATTGCTGAACACCCTGCCTACAAAGATATGTCAGGTTAATTTTGCAGTGTACAGGTTGCCCGGTGCGCTTACCATAAAGACCCTCCACCTCGTCTTCGACAATTACCACTTTCTTAACCTTCTTGGGACGATTTGGTAGTCGCACAGGAAGCGAATCTTCATGCGATACGGTTCCATTGACCTTTGGTTTCTTGAGAGCAGGCTTTTTGACGCTTTTCAATTTGATCTGTGAAGGTTTCCTCCGTGGTCTCCTTTCCTCTTCTGCTGCGCTTTCTTGTTGGTCGTCGCTGGCCTCCGCAACTTCGTCCTCCACATCAGACGTGTCATTCTCTATGTCATCTCCACCTCTTTTTCGTTTCGCGCTTGTCTGGGAAGATGGCGCATCGGGTACAAACTTCTCAGGGACTTTGATAGCGCGTCCAGATTTGCGCCGGCCACCAGTCGCGGCGGGGGGGCTCGAAACGTCGTTGTTGGAGATATCCATCAGTGGCTTTCTGCGAGTAGTCATTGATACATTTGTTGGTGAAGGGAAGGTGGGTTGTGGCCAAAGTGTTGTATTTCGTTCCGATAATGCGGCGCGTTCGAGGGTTCACTGTTGATCGCTCGAGTCGCGATGCGCGAATGCGGGCGCCCATGATTGTTGCCTGGTTACTACCTCAGGCCTAAGTTACACTCTTTCGCTTACCTAATATACTTTACTCTTATCAACGACAAGTTACCGAAATTAGTGCATCACTTTTATAACTGTGCATAGAACAAGTTCTGGTGGTTAGAGACTCACTTTCATTCAAAATTGTTCCTCAAAGTGACTAGTTCACTTACGCTCTTGCTCATACAACAAGCCTATGGATTTATCTCCGAACACGATCTCACCATGTTCTCTCCTTTTCCTCCGTCCTCCTCAGCTCCAGGCGAAGGGCACCTCATTGTGGGACAATCACCTCAGAAGCTTTCTTCCTTGTCTAAGATGACATTTCAGTATCCCCTCAAACTTATCTCACCGTCACCAGCGTCCCATCATAAAAGCATCCTGGTATTCCTCTTGACTTACGGTGGTGGTCTTGTAGGTGGGGACCAAGTGAACCTCACAATTGATGTTAAGAAGGCATCGAAACTTAGCATTGCTACGCAAGGACATACCAAGATCTTCAAATCTGCTACACCAGAAGTTATCACCAGACAGAAACTTCACGTTACCATCGAGAGCGGCTCAGCACTCTGTCTTCTTCCTGATCCAGTTCAGCCATATGGAGAAAGTGTCTACGAGCAATTTCAAAAATTCACTGTTCACGAAAACGGATCTCTTTGTTTGCTGGATTGGACCTCTGCAGGGAGGACTGCGAGAGGTGAGAACTGGGATTTCTGGATGTGGAGTGGAAGGAACGAAGTTTGGATGACCACGGAGCAACAGTCAAAGCCAAGATTACTGCTACGAGACAATATCTTGCTAAACTCTCAACTCGTAGATAAGGAGGTAAGCCTCGCCAAGAAGAAGATGCAGGGCCTAGAAGTATTCGGTACATTAATCCTGCGAGGACCTCACGTCGAATCTTTGTCTGCGTTTTTCTTGAAAGAGTTCGCAGCTTTGCCCAGGATTGGTGCTCGCGATTTTAGATCCCAGGAGAAGCAGGAGAAAGACAGCTCACTCGTACTCTCACACGAAGAATCGTGGAGAGGCGACAGATTGAAGCAGGAGGCTCTAGATGGCGTTATGTGGTCAGCAGCGAAAGTCAGAGGTTGCACAGTCATCAAATTCGGTGCTCGAACAGTAGAGGGCGGCCGTGTATGGGTCGGAGGTATGATAAATGAGGAAGGGTCAACAGCACACTGCTTTGGAGAGGAGGCTTTGATGTGCATTCGATAAAATCCTATGGCATTGAATATCACTTTGGTCCTTGAAGATCATCCCTGCTGCTCATGGAAGTTTAATATGTGGACGTTAATAAAGCACTTGGAACTTAGATAAAGTTGGTCCTTAGGAAGCCAAGGTAATGTAGATTTCTATTAATGAGTGCTCCTTCTTTAGGCAATCATAATCCGCCGACAAGATGCTTAGAAAGACGCTCGGATGTAGTTGAATACCCAGGTGGACAAAATGATAAAGGATCTTATCAATAAATGACACTGTTTTAGCCATCCCTAAAGTGCTGACATTATGACCCCCAGAAGGTGCTCGGATACAGTTAACTCCTTGGCGATCAAGAGGATGAAGATTTTCTACTAAGAATTTGGCTTGCTAACTTGTATCCGATGCTTTCTGATCAACCAAGGTGTTAGGATATTTTGAAAGCAATTTACTATTACCTGGGAAATAATTGAAGGAAGCTTTACTTGTTACGATATTAGACATGTTGTTGTAACTTGCATTGAACACTTTGCTATCTCAAAATATCCGCACCACAAATGCTCAATAGCTATGGAATACTGCTTTGAAGGAAATTGAAGATAGGAAAGTTACTTATCAGACAGTTTTCTTAAACTTATATCCAACACTTTATCTAATTGTTCATGTTATTATAAGACTTGCAAGACATTTAAGCTTGCTCCACAGGAGATTGAGCATTAGAGTATTATTTATTAACATTCCTTTGTAAACTTTTATCTGACGGGCAGTCAAAACATTATATTCTCTTGATACTTGACGTTCATGTAACAAAACTTCAAATCACCTACAATTAACAAAGCAAATTTGCCTTCTATATGAAGCGAGCATAATAGCATTTCCCATATCCCCCAAATATCTCAAGGCGCTAGGATGCAGATCGTATTCAAGGCAGTCAAGGGGGTAATAACAAGGCTGTCAATGGGCTGAATGTTTCGTATCAAGTGACATTATATATTGGACAAGCTTCCGTATAATACTATGTCCTAAGGTTCTCTGATAAACTATATTTTCAAAACATTACATTATTAATTATCACTATTCAACTGATAAAGCATCACGAAAATCACACACAAAAATGTCTAAAAGCACTTAGACGTGGTTAGTCTTCAGAGTGGTCAACAGGATAAATGCTTTTTTTTAGGTTATGCAAATGGTTAGGCAAGCTCAGCCACACTATCGTGTCAAAATGGTTTCCAATGAATTATTCTATTGTAATGCTTGATGGTCATTTCATGAATCAAAGTTGACAGCATAACAGGACAAATGCATGAAGATACAGATAAGCTTTCGGACGTATTCAGTTCTGGCGGTGGCCAAGAAATGAATACTTTGATCTAATGGCCCTTGGACAAAGATGGTTCTCAAGGCGATCAGCAACCAAATTCTTTCGTCCAAGACACTTGGACTTAATTGTCCACTGAGGCGGCTAAGTGTATAAAAACTACTCCTGAAGATATATGTTTTATTAAACAATAACTCCCAATTTTCATGTGTTCAAATGATATTTGACAGTTTCTATAATTATAATTTCCAACTTTCACTTGACACCAATTAAAAGTAGAACCAAAAGCTACAAGACGTTAGGCACACCTTACCTCGCTGTATCTTGTTCAACGGTTCTTAAGTTATTTATAACACCACAATGCTTGATTCATAACTTACATCTCCGACACTGAATCACAGGTCATAGGACGACTAATCAGCCTTAATGTTGATGTATGGGATCTTGTTCTTACTTTGTAATATGTTTGGTGTTGAGACCTACTCCGTCTTCATCCTCAACCTTATATTACCCGCACTAGATAGAAATCTCAAACTTTTAATTATCTAGATAACCATAGTACATAGACAACTCGATATGATCTACGGAGCAACAACTATATCTTTTGTACTTAACCTTCTATAACTAATACCGGGTGAATATCTTGGAAGTTTTATCATCTGGATATCCTCAGTGTACAGGCCTCGATGCGATCTATGGCAAAACTAGCAAACTTTTCCCCACTCAAAAAGGACTTCTTCCTCCCATCCATCTCATTCAGCAAGCAGATATTGGCCATCTCATTAACTCCTCCGAAATTCAGAGCCTCATCCGAGCCGTAAACACTAAGATTGCCCTCACCTTGCTATCTCATACCCGATAATTCTTGAACTATTTGTATTATTCTAGTACTCAAATAGTGTTTGATAGTTCAAGCTGAACCACGGGTTGCAAAACAAGGGCATAATGAGCCTTGCATTAGATTTGTATCCGATGGCTCTTGAATTCATTTTACTCTCGTTATACAAAATTCGCATTTGACATTTCTTAAGCTGAACCCCAACTCACAAGAAAACAGGAATAATGAGCCTTATTGTATATTTGTGTTTGACAATTTTCGAGTTGCATTATATTGTCACGATGCTTGATGCACATATGATATATAACTTGAGGTAACTCCCAGAACACAGGACGAACGAAATCCCCCATCTTTACATTCGTATTCAGAGAGGTTCTTTAATAGCTTATATTATCACAATTCTCGACTCGTAGTTAAAGTTTTTCGTGGCACAAAGCATCGCATGACGAATAGAAGATTTGTTTAAGGGTAAAGCATATCATTCGTTGCACTATTTAGGGTATCCTAAAGCCAATCCAACCCTTAGAAAACAGCCTAAAAACATATATCTGTTCCTTCACCGGCATTTTCGATATATTTTAGATATAGTACAGTTTATTCTGATTGATAATAAAGAAAACATCCCTATCTGATGCTTAAGATGAGCTGCATTATTGCTGGTATACAACCTCGGGATATCACTATCGAAACATCGTCATTTCACTTGGCGCCATCAGCTATATTCTTTTTCCCTTCATCGAACGCCGCTGAACTCCAACAACATAAAACATACGACAAAGAGATCTCAATCCCTTTAAAATACAAAAATGCATTGTTCGTTGGCCCTGATGAGCAATTAGCATCGAAGCACTGTATTGAAGAGTCATTATAAACATACAGCTTCCTCTTCTTTGCTGGAGCAGCAGCAGCAGCTTTCTCCCTTGACTTTACAATTGTCTTTGTGACCTGATGCTAATGCCGAATTTGTTGAAGGACCCGGCGAATAGATTTCAGACGGGTTTCCAGGAACACCAATCGCCAGCAGCACTCGTCCAAACGACAAGAAGATGGAGCACTCTTTTCCAATACCGACTTGTAGAACCGGTAATTGTCTAGCACTAATTCGTGCCTGTGAAGGTTCACTTGCTGAGAAATCTATTAGAGGAAGTGTTGGTTACCACTTTGGCCAATTGGCAGCCATCAAGAGGCAACTGCAGGAAAGAGAAGCTCTATATACCTCTAAGCTGCACTTTTCAGACTCCGTAGAGGGAGTGGAAAACGGAAATGCAATTGCCAAGGCTTCAATAGGTCATGTCAAGCAGAAAAAAAGGCCAATTCTAGCCATTCAGACGGTTTCCCTATGTATGCATTGCGACTATCAACCGAGTATCATTCGACAAAACTCAATATCGACAATATCATAGACTGAGTTTCTCGCGAAGGAATGTTCTGCCAAGAAGAGGGGGGGAAGGCGACTGGACTTGTTTAGTTATGATTCGGTTAACAATAAAGGGGTGAATTATCTCGGTTTGATTTGTCGAGCGCTTTACTCCGAACACGCCCAAGATTAAACACTGGCATAATTCGAATAAAGGAATTGCTCAATTTTCTGCCACGCCAGGCTTGTCCAAAATACCTACCTAGACGCAGGTAGTTCTAAATCCGTGGAAGTATCTACTTATAGTTGTGAATCATTTCTTGCCTAGGCTTTCCTTTAGAAACTGACAGATATGAATTAATTGAGTCAACACGGTTTACTCGGTTGACTACATCCACGGACATCTTCGCAGAGCTTAGAGAGCCACATCTCGCCTTCAGAGACAACGTATAACTTGCATCAACCACTTCATCTTCAAATTGGGTGAAACTGAAACACAAACTTCAGGCTCTTGGGAGGGCTGCCACCGCAGGGTACTGGTTTTTTGCATTCACTGTGTCTGCAGCCATTAATTTTGGATCACTTTCCAGGCGGTCCCCGGAAGCACTTCGGAATGTGTTGGGATCTATACTAGTGTCTGATTCTACCAACCCATAGCCGGGTAATAGCACTGCTGGCTGAGTCTTTCCCATAATATGACCTTATGGTGTTGTGAAACCTAAAATCAGACAATCAATCCCACATTCTTTGAATAAACTCAAATTATGACATCACTGAAACAAGCAAACATGACACAGTTTCACAAGCGGTATATGTTGTCAAGATATACAGAGTATCATTCAAATCATCAATCATATACAAGAGTTATCTAAACCGTCTTCTACCAAGCGACCAAACTATCAACAACCGCACAGCTTCCATTTCCCTACCGGCACAACCAAAACCATGTCCTAACTATGTAAAAACCCCCTCCTTAGTTTCTATGACCGAAATAGCAGGCCAAGATGCAATTCAGCCGACGGGGATGAGATAAGATTGATCTAAGCACGAAATTTGGCACTGACTAGCTCCCCACGGGTAGCCTTGTTTGCCTTGTTTGCCTTTGCGGTGGTCCCTGTGCTTGCCGTAGAAGCACCAGTTGCTGGAGCTGCGGCAGCAGCATCAGCTGGGGCAGCAGTGCCAGCGCCAGCAATTTGCATAGCGACGACACCACCAAATGGTCCGGCTCCTGATGGGTTGACGATCTTGACGAGGCAGACGCCGGTCTGGTCACCGACGGTTCCAGTGCACTTGGTATCAGCCGGGATGGTCATGGCAATTGGGTAGTCCTCGTTAACATTGGAAGCACGCTTCTCGATACCCATCTTGACGAGAGTGCGGCGGAAGAGACTGCGTTGCTTGGGTGCGGCGATGTTGCCGTTCTTACCCGGAACTTGCTGGGTGACTTCAGCCTTGGTGCCGGTGGAGAATTGCCCAGTGCCGGTTGGGTCAACGATGGCAGTATATGGTCCAGCTCCGTCGGTGGTGACAATATGGAGAGTGCCGGAGAGAGATCCACCTGGGGAGACTTGTGGGAGAGTAGAGCCAGATTGGTCCATGACAGCTGCCATACCAGCCATTGTGTTTGGCCCTTCGCTAGTTTTTCCGAGGCCATCAGTGGCAGCTGCCTTGGACTTGAAGACGGTGGTATCGACTTCGGTGACCTTATTCTTTCCAGGGCCCGGAACGACACCACCTTGAATACCAAGTGCAGTTGTGTTTCCACCTGCATCACCAGTCTGTAATAATTTTTAGTATTATGTATGTGTAATGTTCGAGAACAAGCCTACCATGACCGCGATCTTGCCATGGGCGGCAACAAGGGGGGATGCTGCAAGAGCGACGAGGAAGATCTTAGAGAGCATGGCTGCTGTAAGTAGTTTAAGTCTAAGTAGATGAGAAAATATAAGAGTTAAAGATTGTAAGTCGGTTACGAATCAATCGTAAGCTAAAGTGGAGAAAGGAATAGTAAAGTAATGAAGACGAAAGAATTGTTGATCGCGGATGATTCTGACCAAGAGCCGAGTGAAAAGTCTTTATAGGCTTGAGATACTGCCAAACGCCTTTGGAGTTACTACATGACAACAGCCTTGCCACAAGCTGCAGCTGGTGGTGGTGGATCTCATGCATAAGAGTAACAACCAAAACACCATACAGGAGTTGAAGATTCAGATGAAGCAGGAAGTGGCCACTCGTTGCTAAAGCGAATCGTTCTGCAACAAGATCAAACGATATGTCTACCCGCTAGTAGAGGGGTCAGGAATAAATGTGGACTAGACGCCCCTGAAGGTGAGACTCCCGCCATTGGGCACAACCGAGGCAGGTTGTAACGTGGCAGGCGATTGGCGCGGAATTGATCTTCAAAACCAAATGCGGGAATAATTCGAACCCTTGGTGAGATCCCAAAAACTTCCGAGAATATCTATTGGAAGTCCACTTCAGGGTCAACTTTAGTCAACTTTAGTCGAGCTGTTTGAAGGGACCTCTTGTGGGGAGCCAACAAGCAACGGTCGTTTGACGAGACATAGTCCAAACAGATCACGTTCTTTTGTCCGTGCGTGTTTCCAAGCATTGGCAACAGCTTGACATCTTGCCAAGTGATCCTAGCTCAATGTTTCCTATGGCTGAAAGAAGTTGTGCACGTTTGAGAGTTTGCGAGAATACACTTCAAGATCGAGCAGTGAAGGGATAAGCTTTCGAGGGGACCATAAAATGAGCCGTAACCGCCTTGGCAAATAGGCGCTTACGTTTCGTTTCAACACTAGTCAGATTGGAGAGCCCATTTGACCTCAGCTTTCGGCAGACCATGCCTTATAATTCTTGCTACTGGTCGTTGGTAGGGACGACAAGCATGTCAAAGTGCCTCGGGAACTTGGCAATGCAAGGTACGAATCTGGTGATGTTGTCTAAGGATGGATACCCTGGCATCCAGGTCCCATTTCTACTGCAATACGCTCAGCCCCCAATATCAAGAACATGTATGAAGATTTGCCGGTAGCCGACGGCGATCAAAACATTATGAGGCATTGAGGCGGTGTTTTGCAGGTGGTCTCGTAGATGTGGAAGTTGAACCGGTATGGACTTCGGGGCCGAAACAAAGCGCAAGTTGTAGTGAGTGGTGGTCAACAGGGCATCAATTGTTGACGGAATGATGTCGGTAATAGAAACGGTAGACACCAGATTCCGTCCATAGATTTGGGGCTCAAAGTTGTTTGTCCTGTCTTGCTGGTAAGGTTTCTTGAAAAACCGGAGTCGGGTAAAAATTGGCTGACTAATAGCTGTCTATGATTTATTTCAGGTGCCAAATGTCTAATTCAACGTCGAGACACTTTTCTTCTCTTCAACTCTTCTGCGATATTTCATTAGTTCGACGGATTCGATGAATTGTTGCTTCTTTTCAAACATATAAGTAACAAAGTCGATAGTCTCTCGATCACGATTTACTTGATGTAATCCAGGGACGGCAGAATACTACGGGGTGTTTATCTTTGCTGCTGCGTTTATTCGAGCGGTTTTGATGGATCATATTTACAATTTGAAGGAACTGAAAAATAACATTCGATGAGTGTACAAAACACTGTGGCAATTCGCGCTCTTCACACTTGTTACCAGGCTAGTTAGGCAATTAACTGTTCTCTAAGAAAGTATTTCATTGATTTGCTCTTTTTAGTCTCTAGGTCTAGACACTTACAATACTTTTCGCATTGTATTTTTCACGTTTCTTGTTCTCAGAATCGCTTTTCTAGATGTGCCACTCTTGTGTTCATCAGCAGGCTACTTTTACTTTACAAAGGTAAACTCAAGAGCACTCTTTCGATATAATATCGGAGACCAAACCTCTATTCCACAAGCTTGCTCTTTATTCCAAGCCATCTTGCTGCACAAATGATACCAAAGCAAGTGAGTATCCTCGAGAAGCTCACTTACAGTCGATCATAGCTCGTTTTCGAAGTGTAGGATACACCAATTGAGTTTACTCCCTCCAAGCCGAGTGGCACGTTACTGCAGGTGCTAACTGTAGTAGGAGCGACTGTAAATATAACTCGTAACAGACCTATTCCAACGTGATTCCTCCTACTGGGAAATATACGATAGCCAAATGCGCGACTCCCTGAAGACAGCGCGCCTAGCCTACGAAAGGATGTTCTCGAAATATATGAAACGACGATAGTAAAGGAGCAGAAAACACGATGCGTAGCATGAGGTGAGCCACCCGCAGTATAATGACGCGTAGCAGAAGTTGAGGGAAGCTGCGGGGAAGTTTGGGAAGTTGGGGAGGTTTGTGGCGCAGACTTGGGGGGGGGTTTGAAGGGTACAAGGATTGGATTTGGGAGAGGATAGTGGAAGAGCATGATTAATATTTGAATGGATTAGAAGGAGGGAGAGAATTGTAAGACTCTATGAGCTATTTTATGATTCTGAGATGTTCTGCTTTTATCTATATAAAAAAAGGTTGTCTGAACGTCACTTGGAGTAATTAAAGTCTCCGTCCAAAAAAGAAAATTGAGGTGCAATGAAACAACAGAGTTGTAGGAAAGTATTGAAAGATTCCACTACTCGCATCACTACCATATTATTGTTCTGATTAGATTCTTCCTGTGGTTTTCTATTATCTATTCTGCCTGCTATATCCCCTCAAACTACTTATTCTCTCTCTCCCAGAACACCCATTTATGAGAACCCCAGGACCCAATCAAATGTACCCACACTCACTTACAAGGTCTATCCCCTTCCTGAATGCTAAATAAAAACATGATAAGCCTTAACCTCACGACAAGTGAGATGATATGTTTCTAATACATGACAACCTTCAGTGTTGACCACCACGTTGTCATAAACACGCATACAGTATTAGGAAACTCTATTATCGAACGTAACTTCATTATCGGAGCTGACGTTATTGTGAATTTTTGTCGACCGTTAGTCCATCAATTCAAGAAGCTTAAGTGTCTCCAAAATGTAAACCACAAACACAGAACGAAGTTCAAACATCTAACTCAGTCAAAAGGTGACAACAACCAAAGTCCCAAAGAAGATTGGTCTCGCACCAGCGATGCAACCGCCTTCTCACCCAACGTCCCGCCCTGAGCAGAGTCTTCAATACTTGTGAACATGTGTTAAATGACTGATTAATCAAGGATCTAAAAGGGGGGTGACGTGGTATATATACATGAAAATTGGGTATTTCACCCTTGAAACCTGGTACTAGAATAGGGGCTGATTCCGTTACAACAGAGTCTGCAAACCATTTGACGATACAGTATTTAAGGCCTGACTCTCCACAATTAGTGAGATTTAAGATCGAGTAAACCTATACCTCATCTATTTTCAGAAAGTGAGAACATAATTATATTATTCCTTTCCAACTTGGTAAGGCTGTCGATGAGATGACAAGACTTTAGTTTAGGTGCGACAATTGAAGTGTAATATTTGATGTAGAATCGTTAGAACAAAATCCTCCCGAGTCTCAAATGCATAAAGTTAGAAGATCAATACCATGAACAGCTCACGACTTACTTCCAAATTAACGCTAAGGTTATAAGAAATCGCCATGCTGAGTACGTACAAATGATAACATCTTGACTCGCCTGCTATATTAATGATCGTCTCGAGTCTAAGTGCCCCCATCCCAAACGCCACGCTTCAATATCTACCAGCACCCAAAAAAGCAAAATCACCAACCACTTCAAATTCAGATACTTTATCGCTTAGCAATACCACACTTAATCAAACAGCTGTCCACTCCCTTTGCCACGTTATCGGGAATCAGCCCACGGAAAGCATCCACATCTTTGCCTTCGATGGAGACCTCACCACCAGCACTCCCCTTCACAATCTCCCCACTCAACCCAAAATACTCCTGCGCAATCTGTCCCACCCCAGGATCCTCATCCGGAAAGCTCGCTACAAAAACACTAGGGGTACACAGTGGATTAAATTCCGTATGCACCGCCCCCATTGGGAAAACTGTCATCTCATACTTCCCTAACTTATGAGAGATCGTGCGTGCTCCATTCTCCGTGACACTCTGCGCGAATAACTGGCCCTCGATCACAAGATTGAGTTCCGCGGCGCGAGGATGAACATGTGGTGTATTGAAGCCGCAAGGGCCGAGGAAACCGATTGCGAGTGAGCCTTTTTGGGTGGTGAGTGCGGGGAAAGTTGCGTGGTCTGCGCGTGTGACGTTCCCCCCGAGACCTTTCGCAACGCCGAATTTGCGGCAGGGGTCGGCGAAGTCATAGACGAGGTCGCGGTCTGAGAGGAGCTTGAAGCGGTCAACGGCATTGGGGGCGAGGGTGAGGGCGGAGAAGAGGGTTGGGTTGGGGAGAGTTTCTGCGGTGCAGGAAGGTGGGAGACCGGAGGGGACGGTTGGTGGTGAGGGAGTAGGAGGGTATGTTGTTGAGGTTGGGGGGTTTGGGGAAGGGGCGGCGAGGGTGGAGGTAGTTGTTGCTAGGAGGAGGAGGAAGGTTTGAGTGAACATTGTTGTGAGGTTGTTGTAATGTGATTAATTGGGATATGGAATATATAATGTGGTAGTTGAAGCTTGAGGAAGAGACCAGTGTATTGGGTTGTTGCTGAAAGGCAAATGTGAAGAGGATGATAGGAACGATTTTAGGTAGCCTACAGATGTTTCTTATAGAAGGCAAGAGATAGACGGTCGGTGAGGATATCGCAACCTTCGTGGCAGTGTCTTTCCCGAATTTGACCAGATTGAGAGAGAATAGAATCATCTTCGCTCACTTCTATCCAATATTCGTATAACTCGGAGCCTCCAGCAAACGATAGCCACAATGACAATCTCATTGCATGACCCGCCAACTTTTCAGTGCTGTACTAATTCGCCTCTGGTATAATATGGCACAGCCATTTACCTAGATTCTAAGAAGTTTAATAAGAGACCTACTATAGTTTGCATGTATCGCGCTTGAGAGGTAGCACAAGTCTGTAGTAGCTGACACCATTCCCAAATCAGATTGAAATATACGGTGTAACTTTCGATTTTCTATCGGTGCTCAGCTAGCTCAGACGCATCTCGGGTAAGACGACATATATCCCGGTATCCGGCCTATTTTTATCTTACCATGCCTATCTAACTTCCCCGAATCCCAGTAATCAACGCCAAGACTTTACGGAGTAAACATTAAAACAGACATTCGGGGAAAACACCGAGGTCTATATTGGCAAATGCGGTCGTTGAGGTTCAGCTACAGGGAGAATCATTTCGTTTGAATTGTCCAATTACATTCGCGTTTTCCAGCCACGTTCGTACAGTAATCCAAAGTCATGAAATGAGATGTACGAGAGGACTAGCAGGGGTGTTAAGCGAAAGATGATGTGATCAATCCGGTTGACAACTCGCTCTACTTGCAAGAACTATCCCTCCCCGATTCAAATTCAACCCTTTTGTTATGTGAATAGATACCTATGCGATTTTTGAACCCTCGCCCTAAAGTAAGCATTCTATATTGTTTAAGAGATATGAGACAAGTTTTGGAGCCCAGGGTGCTAATACGCGGCCAAGAGAAGATGTAGAAAAGAGGTCTAGCAGGAGTTACACGTGAAAGATAATTGTATTGGTACCTAGAGCGATTAAGTACTGTCCTGCAAGGCTTTTTTTCACTCAAGCTGTACATACACGGCGAAACTCTAAACTATTAAGATCGTCTTCTAATCTGGTCATGCTTTTGTCGACACCGAGGTACACTTTGGCGATGAAACAAGTAATTCGTGGTGTGATTTTATCTCGCTTAATCGCCAAGGAGGTATAAGGCTGCCCTTTTCATACTAACTGTCACGTGTACCAAAATTTTACCTCGTAAGTGCCGTAATCCAGCAAGTGAATCGCTTGGCATGTGAGATCCAGTAATCAAGCGGCGAACGACCGGTGTCCACATTGGCGAAACTCATTCCATCTAGCTAGTACTGCCGCCACCAATCTCGCTATTGAACTTTGGCTGTTGGTGGAAATCCGGCCCTCTACCATGTCATCTCCACCAAAAGCCCACGTTTTCGGCCACGGTGACCTCTCAGCCTCAGATTGTTGGACATTCATCTAGGCAGCAAGTCTTAGTCTCGGTTATTTCAATTGCAGACATGCGGCAAGCTTACTACATGGCCACATTGGATACCGATTCTCATCGGATTGATTTATAGACTTCGAACTGGGGTACACAACCCCAAATGTATTAGTCAAGATTTTAGAGTTGTGTATAAGCTCGTAGGGCTGAAAGCCATCTGTCGTCAAAGATCTTCCGTTATCGCAGAGTTGTTCTAGAACATAATACGAGATGGTATGTAAGCTTGACAGTCATGAACAGGAAAAGGCACATACAAGAGGCACAGCATGTAGTCGTAAATAAGTGTGATACCACATAGCCTTTGGCCTCGATTCGAAAGTCCTCGAGTCAAAGTTTATAGTTTGGGAAACGTAAAGCGCACCGAGTAACCCGCCATCTCTCACACACCACATCACACGTACCCCCAACCCCTCCCTCATCTACAACTCGAACTATCCTTCACCAACACCATCCATATCCTCCCTCCCCGTTGGCCTCCCCCAACAACTCAACCTCGCCAACCCCAAAACTCCTATCTTAATATCCACCCTCACCCCCTCCCCGATCACCTCTTTCCCCGGCACACTATATACAAATAACTTCCTGCCCCCCACCCTACCTGCCGCTTTCTCCCCCGCTCGTCTGAGTAGCATAATACGTCCCACGATATCAAACCTTATGTGCTCTTTGTCCTTGTTGGAACTTTTAGGTCTAAGGAGGAGAGAGATATCGGTGTCGCGAAACCGGCAGATGAGGTCGCCTTGTTGGACATCTGGTGTTGTCCAACCAATTTGTCCAGATTCGGTGAGGATGAATTGGTAGGTATCCCAGGGACTCTCGTGATCGAGAGGCAGGATTGATTCACGGAAGAGCTTTTTGTATGTGCGTTTTCTTGCGAGCTTCGCTCGTCGTCGGGGTGTCCAGTTTGTTGTGCCTATGCGTCGAATCCGTCCTTCTAGAGGAGGGTACTGGAGGTCGGTGATAGAGATGGATGCAGAGTCCAACGAAGATAGGGTGGTGGCGAATATGGGTTCTGCTCCGCGGTGTGAAGCTGGGAGTTTCACGGATTGGAGAACATTGAGATCCCAATCCTCGGGATCATCGATGACAAATTCCTCCCGCCAATCTTTGTACTCGTGGTACTTGCTGCCATCCCTTGTCGCCCGTCTGGCGGCGATGATATCAGAACCACCAGGGCCAAGCTGCATCACACTATCTGTCCACACTCCCCGAACCTTTATACTTCCTCGCTGAAGGAATAATGTATCAACATCCTCTTCTTCGAGTTTCA
This sequence comes from Hymenoscyphus repandus, assembly GCA_001414415.1. NCBI lineage: Eukaryota > Fungi > Ascomycota > Leotiomycetes > Helotiales > Helotiaceae > Hymenoscyphus > Hymenoscyphus repandus. The sequence goes on along the minus strand of LLCE01000006.1, from coordinate 538,641 downwards.
ACACATCCCAAATGAATTGCGAGAAGTAGACAGTCATACTCATGTCCCCAGAAAAAGTAGTCGAGTCGACATCCTCAGGAGGTTCGCTCTGTTTGAGTAGCAAATCATGCCATAGCTGAACAGGCGATTTATCATAGTCTACCTCAAGAAACCCACAATCGTTCGCGATTCCTAGAAGTCCATACACCATATCCCTGGTATCTGTAGCGTTATTTTCCTGTGACGCGTGCAAAAGTCCCATCAGCGTCCTCCCATTGTCCGGATCAGCTCGCAGCCTCTCGAAATGTGCAGGTGTGCTTTGTTGTATAAGCCGAAGACATTTATTCGCCATTTCCTCAGAGATACCATAGTCCCCTGGGTGTTGGCAAGCTGCTACAAAAGTGTCCCATTCTAACATACAGGTCCCTGAGTATATAGTAATGCTCCTGGCTAGAATGACCTCTTGCACAATCCACACTCTCTTCCAATATTGGCGATCAAAAAAGTGCGTCAATGTCGCCGCAATAATGGCCGGGTGGGAGGATGGGTCCTCACTGGTTCTTCGAGGTTGAGGACACGCAAGATATTCAATACATTGAATAGCCTGCCTCGTCTGAGCATCTTCTTGACCTAACCAAATAATTACCCGTTTCGCTTCAGAATAGATCCTACCCATCTGCATGACCTGACTATTCCTTTCCTCCACGTCTTTCTGGTTGATGCACAAAGCATCAATCCATATCTTCAGTGTCCCTCTCTTAGGACTGAGTTGATAAAGCGCATACCATAGATTTGTCCCAATCACAACCTCCTTTCCACTAATCAAGATCAACTTAGTCTCGAGGTCATATCCCGTGTATCGCCACGTATAGCTCAAAGCGTAATACTCCGGACACGACAACTGGCCAAACTCATCGTTCGTCTTCATCAGATCGCACGTGACCCATGGCGGTTCCTCTAAGAGAGGTTTTAATATGACAAGGCGTATTTGAGTTCCGGTGAGCTCCAAGGAATCATATAGACCCGGCTCCGTTGGGATGACCAGGGCGGCTGAAGCCTTTAGCCGGGCATCGCGTCGCGCTTCTAGGGCGTTAATATCGGGAACTAGGACGTTCCAGAGACTGGACGATAGAGATTTGAGAGTTGGTAGCTTGGAGAGGCTCATGTGAGGAAGTCAAGGTGCGCCAAGAAATAAAATACATAAGATGGATGTGATAGGAAGCCAGTGTTAGAGTTGTATCTTCGAGTTTGGTTCGAAATTCGAGAGTGGGGGACGAGCGGTTGGGATCATAAACGAGAAACCCTATGGTAACAAGAAGCTTACCGACTAACGCTTGAGTGTCTACCAACTTCTTGATCTTTATTACAGAGTCTCAGGCAGTATCAGATGCTTTGAAGGCATTAAATAATAGGTATTTGAAGAGGAAAAAGAGGATTGCAACCCCTCGACGATTATATTACCCCGCGTCACGTGGCAACCACACAACTATCTATATTATAGCCAACTAGCGGCATAATCCAAGCTCTATAATCAGCTCGGATATAAGTAGACTCACAGCTTTAGAGGACTATTATTTCAAGAGAAAAAAATATTGATATAAAAAATGCCGAACACGAAGAAGAATAAAGAGGGACTGGATCTATTTCACATTTTGAAAGTCCCCGTCCATTTTCTGAAACATCTATCCGTCCTCTCCTCATAAGATCATTACTTATCCATTAATTTCTCCCCCTAATCCTCGTAAAAGTGCTCTCATCCGAAATACTCCTTCCACATGTCAAACTCTCCCAGAGAAAAAAGCCTCCAACTCCTCCTAGCTAGATTAACTCTCCCCTTGCGCTCACATATTTCGCGCCTAACCATCCTCCTCCAAAAACCCCATTATCGCCTTAATACCGCCGGCTCCAAGTCCACCCCGAGGATAACACACATAGCTAGCCTCATTCCAACACCCCATTTTCTCTCTAAACTCGCTCTTATTCGTCAACTTGAACTGGCGATTGATAGCCTCGTACGCCTTTTTGAGCGCCTTCTGTTTATGCTTGCCCAAGTTACGTCCCCCGTCAAGCGTCGGCATGGCCCCAGTCCCAAACGTAACCTGTCTTGTATCCGGATCACTAACCACGATACCGCGGAGCGCAGACAGAATCAGGGACTCGATGGTACCTGAGGGAGCGCCAGGGAATTCAAGGGAGAATTTAACCTGGTAGCCATTTTTTGGAGATAGTTGGTGCAGGACACAGATGGCGTGGATCTTATTATCGGTGCCTTGTGCGTAGAAGTAACGACGGTGTTCTTGATCGACCCAGGGCCGAATCTCGGTTAGATGGACTTGAGTTCCCTTGCGTCCCTTCTGCCAGTCCAGGATGCGATTGTCGATTCTTTTTTTCAGTTCTTCAGACGGGACTTCGTTGGCGGCAACTTCGACGTTCTTGACACCTTCGGTTTCTGCGTGGCGGACTTTGCGAGCGAGATCTTTGTCTTTGAGTGCTGGGTTATCCTTTGGATTTGCGCGCTCTTCCGCGATACAGGCGAGAGTCCGCCAATTGAACTTTTCTCCTACGTACTCCTCGACTTCCTTGCCTGCAATCATCCATAATGGCTTTAATTCCTTGACATCCTTGTGAGTCTTGTGCTCTCGATTGTCCTTTAAGAACTGTAAGTATGCACTAATGACTTGTGGATACTGATTCTTTGCGCAAAGAGGATCACCAATAGCAATGGCGAAATTGTTGTAGACGATATATCCTTGAGCTGCTCCTGTACTTGGGTGGCGATAGACGTGGTATCGTTGGTCGAGCCAGGAAGTATTGGCTGCGTCGCCATAATTTGCAATGAGCTTCTCGAGAGGTTGAAGGTGCGAAGTAGCATTGACAGCTGTGGATGAAATGTTTTCTTCGTCAATTTCGAACTTTTCCCATGGCGGATTGGTTGTAGAGGCATCTTCGTGACGTAGCGCGACGACTGCTGCCTTAGCGGGTAGTGATTTTGGATCACGATGGAAGAGGGAGGCGAGACGAATGTTTCCAAGGTTGAGGAATAGGTAGGTTAAACGTTCTAAACCGATACCACATCCGGCATGTGGTGGTGCGCCCCAGCGGAAACCTTCCAAGTATTCTTCCATAGAGTCAAGCTTCATGCCCTTCTTCTTCATGCGCTTCTCAAGGAAAACTGCGTCATGGATACGTTGCCCACCAGACAAGATCTCTTGTCCACGCATGAAGATATCGAAAGAGTTCGTGTAACGGTCGTCTCCTGGATCCGGCATTGTATAGAAGGGCCGGGCGGATGTAGGGAATTTGTCAAGAATGTAATAGTCTGTATGATACTTCTCTTTCACTAGCGCACCAAGCCGGATTTCCGCGCGGGTTGACATGTCTTCTGTCAATGATGGACGACTGCCATCCTCCTCCACCCATCCACTGTCAAGAAGCATTTGAATGCCATCCTTGAAGGCAATTCTGGGAGTGACCTCCAACCATTCGACCTTCTCATGAGGGTAGAAATGCGAAATAAGCTCGATCTCTTTCGAATATCGATCGTAGATGCCTTGCCACAAATTCTTGAACATACCATCAATAATATCAAGGGCCTCGTGGTAATGTTCTTCCAATGCCATCTCAAGATCAAGTCCAGTGTACTCGGTCAGATGTCTGGGAGTGTTACTGTCCTCAGCACGGAACACTGCACCAATCTCGTAAACTCTCTCAAAATCAGCAGCGATGCACATTTGCTTCGCAAGTTGTGGTGATTGAGCTAAGAAAGCCGGTCGTCCGAAATAGTTTACTTCAAAAACAGTTGCTCCCGATTCTGTAGCGCCTCCTTGTAATTTTGGAGTATGAATTTCGATGAATCCTTGGGTATCAAGATAAGAACGGAACAGGTTGCAAATGCCAGATTGGATGCGGAAAATTGCCTGCGCAGGGCCAGTACGGAGATCAACGATGCGGTTGTTGAGCCGGACTCGCTGTGGAAGTGAGCGATGCTGCTTATAGACGTCCATGCTGGCTATCTCTTTTTAGTACGGCAAACAGAATATTAGACTTTGATCTTACTTCTACTGCTACCACCAAACTTATCCCCTAACTTCTCAGTGACCCTGTCCAAAGAATATCTCGAGTCATCTACGGATGGTCTCTCAGGTGGTGACTCGCTTTTTCTTGGCGTTGGGTCAATTGAATCATCATCTTCTTCGTCATTGTCCTCCTTGTCGCGATTAATGTTCTCAGCATCATATACTGTGAATGGGACATTTTCTGCGAGGTCTCCAACTTTGTGCACCTCCAAAACATCTAACTCATAGTCATGGATGGTGGCGTTCTTGACTCGCTTTTGTGCCTTTCGGAGCTTGGCATGAACAACGACAATCGTCTCGCTAGGGTAATGTTCAATACTGCGAACCATGTTCTCGGAAATACCACCTTCTTCTAGTAAACGCATTAGTTTCAGATCGTGCATGAGGATGGACATTACATACCATGCTCTTCATGCTGCTTGAAGCCAGATAAAACACCTTGAATGGTCATAGTCTGTTGGCGGAAGACTATAAACACAAGCTTGGCACTCATGCGTCTCAATGTATGAATTCGAGCGCGGAAAGAGATGATCTTGCCCTCAGCCTCTGTAGAAAAGATATATTAGTTCTGGCAAACCGAAATGTTGGATTTGACCTACTTTCAAAATCCATGTCTTTGAACAGAATGCGATTTTCGTGGTTCCATCTCTTGCTCATGTTCATACTATATGGTCTGTATAGCTTCGTGAGCATTGGGGGACCATCTTCAAGAAACTTCTCGTCTTCTATGCGTGCTAATGATTCCCGCTTTTTGGTTTCAGCTTTCGCTCGTGCCTTGTCGATACTTCGTCTTTGCCTGGTCTCCCGAATATATTCGGCGCTCTGTCTTTTGATAGAATTGCCATTGAGAGGCGCGATATTCTCACTGTCATTTCCACTGCCTTCTGCGACTCCATCTGCGGGTAAAGATCGAGGAGTTATATCGCCATTCACACCCTCGGTTTTCGACGGTACGCCATTATCGCCGGGGCTACCCAGCTCCTTAATCTTCTTGAAGGGCTTTTTGAGAAACGACATTTTCATGGATGCGAGAATGTTCGAACAAAGTCGAACATAAAAAAATCGGCGGGATCGCGAAGATAATAAGGCTGAGGGCCAGCTTTTTCCAATGATGCAGGCGGCTGATTAATGGACTATAGCAACAGTCCGAAATGCGCGAGATAAAATCCAGTCAGACCAATAGCGAACTCCGGTAGTAGACGAAACTCGGAAGCTCCAGTGGACGATTTCCTGTTCTGTACGTGGATGCTTGATTATAGTGCAGCGCGAGCCGTTTTGTCCGGCCCTATAGGGTTTTGCTTAGGAAAGCTTATCAACACCCACAGACGAGTTCAGCGTCGAATTGTTAGCGGACGCGGACGATATACTGCATTTGCGACACAGGATGACGAAGATGCACAACGGACAGAGGAATTGATGAGTGAACAAGAAGAGGAGAATGGGCAACGAAGGGAGAAGATCAAGAGCAGGTTGACAAAACAACCGAGGGAACGGTTGACATGGTAGAAGTTCTTAATGGTGTGTAACCACGTTTGAAGGTATGGCTTGTCGTAACTAGCTGCCCCTGTCCGCCGCGAGATGCCGGTCGTGGCATGGAGTGGGCCGCCGCTATTGGTTGGTGTTCTGAGTACTAATGATGTCAGAGTTCCGAATTTGCGCAAATATTTCAGGTTTAACGCTAGTTAAGCCTCAATTTCTATTTGTTAAAGCTTATTAGAATGCTGACAGGCTTGGTCTGGACGATTTGATTAGCAGATTTATGTTTCACTTCCTCTGCTTCACCTTGGCAGAATCCCGGTCAATACAATCAATAACACAACAGAGGGGAGGAAGAGCACAAATGGTCATGAAGGGGCACTGGAGTGGTGACCTTTACCGATTGTTCTTACCGTCCACGATTCGAGGATACTAGCAATCAATGAAGTCGGTACTTCGCTGGCATAAAGGTGAGGACGTCATGTCATGAAATTATGGGAAGCCAGGAACATCCCGGAGGTTGCCTCCGTGCTGTCCTGCCAAGATGATGTGCAGACAAGGTTTTATGCTTCCTTTCTCAATGCCGGGACCCGACCATGGAGAGGCATAGAGATAAACAAGTGAGACCTTCACTCCAATAATAGTATATCATGGTGTGAAGCGTGACATGAGATAAGTATACATATTCCTGCGTGGTCCAAATGGCACGACTAGAAACGTTGGGTCAGTTGAAAGCAGACAATCATTCATGAATTGTTGATATCCCTCGTCGCTCATGTATGCTCACCGACCGATAGTCCCTCTTCATTATCCATCAAAGGACTTCATATTCAGATACAAACCTGGCCCTCTTCTTAGCAATCGTTCTCGTCTCAGAATGACCTCGCAGCCAACTCGTCGTTGCCTTCATGACTGTGAGCGAGTCAAATCTCCAGTTCATGCCCAATGTCAAGATCCTTGGCAGCACCCCCTTTCAGCGAAAGTTGATTTGTGTTGTCCGTCAAGGGCTTTCGTCCCAATCTGATACCCCCTATTTCAGACTATCGAGATCCCCACGCCTATGGCGCCTATCGAGAAAGCGATGAGAGGAAGTATGTATTCCAAGGATACGCCTGACGCGCATGAAGTCAATGTTTTCATCTCTGATGATATCTTGTTTGCAATCGTTGGGTTGATGGGGAAGCCACAAGCATTCCCCGGACCATTAGGAAGGTCTTTGAGAACAGGACAGGCTTCCCCACGCGTCGTGTTGATGATTGAATCGATGCGAATTTGTCCACAAAATTGTGGACAAGGATCGCCTCCCGAGAAAACTGGAAGTCTTCCTTTCGACGAGGTAATGAAGTCCTTAGAACCATGGGTCTCGAAGCCATTCCTTCCAAGCACTTCAGGAGAGACAACGGAATTGCCAAGTGTACAATTTTGATAGAACCCCATTGTCCATGTCAAGTTCCATGTTGTTGAAGCACTTTTGGCTATTGCTGAAGAGTTGCTGACCCATAGGTAAGATTCGGATGACAAGAAGCTACCATCTTGGGTGCTGGTTTGATTTAATTCGCCCTGTGACATCAAATCTGGGTTTTCTGCAAAATCGTTCTCAAACAATCGCCATTTCACCCACAGGCCACGTTGTAAAGCCGGTGCTGCGTTTTGAATGCCAAAGACAATGGGGAAATCAGATACTGGTTTCCACGACCCATGAGAGGGAAAGACGAGGTCAAGTTCGACTGTCGAAGGAAAGCTCTGGCCGAGTGCAATAGGTAGGAGAAGGGCGATATTGATGAAGGTGAGAAGCAGCATTTTTAGATTTGAATTGCTTCTTGGAAGCCACGTCGAGAACGCTTGGAGCAAATTCCTACATGAAAAGGCAGCAACCAGATTAGTTGAGGCATCAAGTATATATACCGCCGTGCTTTTGACCATGTGCATTTATCCGTAGGTTGCCCGCTCAAGTGTCAGCAATGGAGCATTGTAAATCGCATTCCATTTAAGATGTTTTGCTTAGCCCAATGGCAAGTCAGTATACATAGATGTGCGAGTCGACATTCTGATGCAACATCAAACTCATGGCAGTCAACCGGTAGAATTCAAACCGTGAAAAGTCGTGACCGGTGAAGGTCCTCCCAATTTATTCGAACCATGGCTTGCCTATCGCATTGAGAAGGATTCCGTTTGCTTTCGAGTCACCTAGGTATAGTCCACTCTTTTTCATTTCTTCACATGAGACTTGCAGTTGTTCGGTTCCTGAAACGAGTCGGATGAAACGAGAATGAAGACGCTGTATTATCTCGTGGTTGTGTTTAGTGGTGTGAGAGGGAAGAAAGTTGTGGCTGTGGAAAGAAATTGAGGGTTGTCCGTCTTCCCGAGCCGCCCGAAACGGAAAGCTAACTTCGGCTGTGGCGGCGAGACCTCGGCTCACAACAATCGGCGCTTTTTAACGCCGTAGTGACGTAGTCTTGCACCTCGACCAATCCCCTCGTACTCGCTGGTCTCGATCGATCTGAAAGCATGTTGACTGTCTACCAGTAGCTTGGTTCTTCTACAACCCGTAAACCAGTAAGCTGGGCGCAGTGACCGAGGTATACGACTACTGGCAATTCTTTTTCTATTTGTATGGCCGGCGAACTCGTCCTGCAAACCGGAATTGACAGCAAATTCTCCTGCGAGAGGATTACTGAGATGCTGAGCCACAATATCAACGAGTCTTAAGTACGTTGGGAGTCCTGTAAGACAGCAGACAATCCAAATAAAGACATCCCTCCGTTATCTGTTCGCCTTATCGACACGCTTTCCTCGAAGAGTACATGCTTATGGACTAATTGTCACAGCCCACTTCGAACATCCCGCCATCCATCAAGGGCAAGAATTCGGAACGCATAACTAGTCCCTAGTTCCTAGCATTTACAGTAACCTTCATTTCATACAAAGAATTGGCCAATATCAATGAGCATATTTGACGAACGTTGGTTACTCATGGTGAAGGCATCGATATGGCGGGCCCTCATGGCCGTTGGCATGAAATTCCATCACTTCGCAGAACCAAAACCACCCTCCCCGAATTTCAAGATCATCATACCATCTCGACTATCAGCGCGAGGAGGACAATTCAGACTGGTCTTCTATGTACCGAATGAGTACTTCGAATCACCAGAGGGCTACCGGTGGCCAGTCGTAGTCAATTTTCATGGTGGAGGATTCACATTGGGAACGGGAACAGATGATGCAAGATGGGCTTCCACAATTATACGTGACGTCGATGCCGTTTTTGTGTCTGTTGAATACAGACTGGCGCCAGAGCACCCCTTCAGCATTGGAGTTGAGGACGGATCAGACGCCGTGATATACCTAGCATCGCATGCGGAAGAATTACAACTCGATCCACATAGAATGGCTCTATCAGGTTTCTCAGCAGGCGGAAACTTTGCATTTACTGTTCCATTAATGCTGCACGACCTAGCAAATGATGCTGGAAAGCGCACGTTGGCAGAAGCCCATAACCTCAAGAAATCTCATAAGAGTCCTTCAAGCAGTAACAACTATCTGGCACCGCCAAACCAAATCGGCTCTTCCTCCTCTGCCAATTCTTCTACACACTCTCTATCGCGACCCAACTCGAGTTCAAGTTCACGACCAAACGCAATATACACCCACTCCACCAACGGCTCCGTCTTCAAGCTCGCAGATCTCGAACCCACAGCCCTCGAAGTCCAACAAGCATTCCCCGAATATACACTCAAAGCCATTGTCTCCTTCTACCCGCCCACCGACTTTCGCACCTCGCGCGCAGAAAAACGAGTCACAAATCCCCAACCAGAAAAAAACCTCCCACCTCTCCTTACCAACCTCTTCGACAACTCTTACCTTCACCCCATCGCCAACATCGACTTCCAAGATCCTTACCTCTCCCCCGCCGCAGCGGACGACGCTTTCCTCCGAGACGCATATCCCAAAGACATTATCCTATACACCTGCGAATACGACATGTTGAATGCCGAAGGCGTCGCATTTGGTGAGCGGTTATCACATTCTAGTATTGGGAAGATGGTACATGGTGGCCTTGTGAAAGGCTGTGTCCATGCGTTTGACAAGAAGCCTAATCCGATCAAGTTCCCGGAAAGCGCGGATCGGATATACAGTGAGGCATGTGCAGAGTTAAGGAGAGTGTTTGGGGGGAGGAGTAGTTTTGAGGAGAGAAGACAGTTGAGTAAGAGCAAGACAGTGGACAGATTCGAGGATCATGTTGAGGGTGACAGAATGTTGGATGATTAACGTCATGTATGTGAAAGCCAGATTAGAACAACGGTTGGACGGGAAGGAGGGTTGGGCATATTGATGGCTGGTGGAGGAGTTTTGGAGCATTGTTTCAATAGAAAGTGCTGATATACATCATGATGACTGATATGTCAAGAGACTGAAAATCAAATCTTGATCATCAGAATCGTCGATGTTCTATGATAGAAATTTGAAGAATTTGAATCGTAATATCGGTCATATCACAGCAAAACTAGCCCTTACTGTAGTTGGTTTACGTCATATACGTATACAACGGAATAAGTCTTGTCGACCGGGGTTGACTACATGGAAGCAATCAACCCTGAAGATTAGATATGATCAAGCAAGCAAAACGAGCAGTGGGGGTAAATGAGCTTGCTGCTTTGCTTGATCAAGGTGTACTTTCGACAATTCAAGGATATACTCACCAAACACAAACTCCCTAGTATAGTAAAATGCAGAAACTTTTGGAGAGTTGTAAAAGACCCTTCGTGGAGCTTTGATAGCAGGGCAGGTAGACCCGTCATCGATGTCTCCAAAAGGTAAAGGCATCATGACACGGTAGCCAGTGACGTCGGGGGATCATAAGATGGCGATAGCTCCGCAGTGCCCCAAGAATCACAACCGGTGTCGGATATTTTGTGGAAAACAGTTTGAAATTTAGAAGGAAGAATTTCTGGCGTTTTGGTTTCTATTCTTCGGTCTCCATAACTTAATCGTTCTGTACCGAGTCTTCGTCTAAATGGACATTGTCCCCACTATCTTCATTCGGCAAGGAGTTGAAACCAAACCCTTAGAGATACTTACGCCAGCTTAGAATAATGACCTAGCATGTGGGTTACTCGCGGTGGGTGAGCCTTACAAGAAATTGGTTTTAGAACCTGTATAGTTAATCAGTCCAGTTCGACTATAATTGTTGCAAATATATTCGAGCCTGGGAGAGGGGTTGAGAATGATCTACGATGTGGCGACAGTATGAGATCTTGCCTAGAGAAACCGACAGAGAAGACGCAAAGGTCGTATTCTTGTGTACGAACCTGGCGTGAAAATGGATATGTGCCCGTTTGCCCAGAGCAAAATGCCATTGAAGAGTTGGACTTCGAAAGTGGTAGCCTTCTCCATATTAATACTTTGTGAAGACTCTGATGATACCCTAAACTGAATGATGATTATTGAGTTCCATTTGGCATGCATGTGGACATGGTCTACTGGTCTATATTTGGTGAGGTTGAATCTAACTCGAGCGCCCTCGGAAGCATGGGGCATACAGTTTATGTACCCCCCTAGCTTTGTTCGTATCCCCAAAGATGGCGAGACGTTGGCGCAATTGCTCGATATGCAACAAATGGAACTTGGGACGAGTGGTGGAGCTCCAAAGCATATTACGGTTAGTGGACTATGGTCCCGATTCAATGGCATTAGTATTAGAAGATTGAACATGGAAGAGATACAGGCAGGAGACGAGGTAACTCATTATCTTGTCGACGGATTCGTTAGTTCTACGATGTACGCAGGAGTATAGATTAGAGTGATGGGAATCATCGTAGGGCTCTGGCAATCGAATCGGTTTTCAGTTGTCTTAGCTAGCGAAAGCTGAACACGATCTCGGGAGAATTGTACATGTGAAAATGAGGTAAAGCATTGCAATACCGTGGAGAATGCGGAAAAGGGGGTGTTTCAAGACGTCGGTCTCAAGAAGCGAGGCTCCGTTGCGGGAATTTAGATGTTTGTAGATTGGACACATCATGTGACTAAGACGAAATATCTTTTTTGAATAAGAAAAGTCTTCTTATGAAAAATTTCGATTGGAGTATTGTCGAGAGTTCTAAAGAGTGGTGCTTCCAGTAGACGAAGGTGAAATCAACTATGATCACGTGTTATAGGCCATTTAATCTCTTTCGCCTGAACTCACCTTTGAAATGAACCAAATCGCTCCCTTTTCAAGGATGACCTGCAAGTTCTACCACGGTGAGATACAATGCTCAACTGCGCTCTGTGCTTGACAGCCCCCTTGTTTACTTTCGAGGCCCAGATTTCGTGACAGCCCGGCATAACCTTGCAGGGCGATCATACACGCCCCTTACATGCAAAGTGTCGCAGACCTCTTAGCCGAATGAAGTCAGTCACTTGTGCTCCAGAGCGAACGGGAGCATGTCTAATTATCCTCTACCTCCGAAACTGAACACCTTGTCTGATTCACCTTTAAGCTTGAATTGTCGTAGCTGCAAGGCTGATGAAAGCATCAGACCAAAAGGATTATTCGACGAACCAGCGCCCGTGCTATCTTGGCTCTCAGCGATTGGCAGTCTTCACGATCGACCATGGGACGCTACGGGCGGTGTTCATGCCAGGATTGCCAAGTTTCACTCCGTAGTACGAGTCCTGCTGGTGTATGGTAGGTTTTTATTCTTCAGCTCCGTCTTGTTGGTTCTGATTCTTTTCTTCTCTTTTGTTGTTGTTGTTGTTGTGAAGTCATTCCTTTCCTCCACTCTCTCACGATCACAAACGGCTGGGTCTCCGTTTCTTTCTCTTCTTTGAGCTGGTACTCTCTTTTTTCTCATTTAATTGTCCATTCGTTGTACATTCCTTAAATATGAGACTCAGTTCTTTGTTTCGTCGGAGTCAGTTGGACAGCACGGTAATGTTTTGGGATGCAGAGGGGAAAGGGTTAACTCATGTTGTCATTGAGAAGAGGCAAGATGGAGGAGGAGAGGCACAGGACTCAATTGGGGATGGAAAAGCCGATGAGGGCACCGCAACAGCAGCTTCTGGACCCCCAACTGTGGAATCCAAACCAGAAGACAACCAAACACCAATAGAGCCGGCATCAAATGAGACAGCAAATCAAGCGGAGTCGACACCGACTGAAAGCGAAACATCACCCGTCGACGCCACAAAGCCTAATACAAAAGCGACAGAAGCGATAAATTCGACCGATTCATCTAATACCCAGCAATCAGACTCCAATCCTGCCCAAGAAGGCCAAGCATCAAAGGTCTGTTCTTTTGTCCTTTATGTACGGGCAATGATACTGACTAGAGAAGCCCACTTCCCAAGAGACTCTACCAGAAGGAGCTGCAACACCTACTCGGGCTCCAGACGCAGCTCCTGTTGTCGCTCCTGTTGAAATTCCAACTTCAACTGGCCTAGAGACTCCTGTTACCGTCGCCCCAATTCCGGAAGTCATAGATGCTGCCACGCAAGCTCCCAGCGAGACTGTAATTCCATCACAGACACCAGAAATTCCAGGTACTGCTCCACCTGTAGAAACAAGCGCTGAAATTCCTACCGTGGATCCTGTCACAGCCGTACCTTCAACTTCTAGTGAAATTGTTCCTACTTCAACTGAAATTCCTACTACCTCAGCTGAAGCAGCGTCAACATCAGAGTCAATTGAAGCTCTTCCTTCCTCTACAGAACTACCAAGTAGCACCCTAGAAGCTTTGCCGACGACTGAGGTTTTGAGTGTGGCTGTTCCTTCCTCGACCGAGATCTCTACAAGTGCTGAGGTTACCAGCACGACGGATAGCCTATTATCATCGACAAGTGAAGTACCATTAGCGATCGCAACTAGCGCCACGGATACCTTAAGCACGGCTCCTTTGATCACAGATGTGTCTACAGGGGTGGATCTTCCAGTATCATCAAGTATCGATTCAGCGGCTTTGCCTACCACAGCCTCTACTTCAAGCATCGAAACTGCGAGTACTGATACAATTGGCGCAATTGGAACCACTGCAACTTCGGACTCTGCTATTGCCACTCCCGTAGCTGATTCCAATGTTGCTGGTACTTCAACTGCTGACAATGCTTCTGGTAATGTGCCAGCTTCGTCAGCAAACGAGGTAAACTCAAGTCAAACAACTGATACAGCTGGCGCGACGTCAGCATCAGCGGCTGGAAACAATAATAACACCAACTCTGACGCCAGCAATGCTCAGGCTACTAACGCCAAATCAAGCGCGGGTTCCACTAGCGATGCAGCTTCGACCAAAAAAGTACCCGAAAATACTAAAGCATCTGGGAAATCTTCTGATGCTTCAGCATCTGCTACAAAAGCTCCTGGGGACTCTCCCAGCGCAACATCAGCCTCTTCGAAAGCCTCGGGGTCAGATTCAAAGAGTGATTCGGTGAAGTCAACAGGAGGTGCAGCAGCAGGATCCAGTAAACCAACCTCAGCCGCCAATTTAGCAGGAATTGCAAAATCTTCTGGACAAGCACCGGCACCAAAGTCTTCTATTTCGGTCTCCGGTGATAATGCTTCTGCAGCAGCAGCAGCAAAATCGTCACTTTCTGGGTCTCAAACAGTCTTGACCTCAGCAACTTCTTCTCTGTCCGCTCCCTTAACATTACTCACATCGATCAGCACTACCAGCCCAAGTTCCAGCTTAAGTCTTGCTCTAGCTCAAGAAGCAGGAACCACTGGAGGCACTGAACTTGCTGCTGGTGCCGACCCCAGTGGCGTAAACTCCGGATTTGGTCCCGGTGTAACAGGTATCACAGGAGGAACAGCAACAGTTATTCAACAAACCAGTATCCTCAAAACTGGTGCTGGAATTGCTGGAGTTGCTCTCGGTACCACAATTGGTGTTATAGCATTTGGCACCATACTTTTCTTTGTCATTCGTCGTTGCTTCCGAAATCGTCGTCTCGCCCTCCCTCATCACTCAGATGGCCGTGTCCGACACGCAGAATCCCCTCCTCAATCCCCTCTCCTCACCTCGCTTAATTCACCTATGCCGGCTGGATTCGCACGATCAATGTCTCAACGTTCTGGTGCGAGTGCAGATCCCTTCTGGAATTCTGGACATGGAAATACAGGATTGAGTACAACGCCCGGGTCACTGAATGCTATTAATACGAATATGGCGAATTATGGGTATAAGGATGATGTGGAGGGTTTGGAGAAGGAGTACGGATATGGGTATTCGAGATCGCCTATGAGACAAGGTCCTGGGCCTGCGCCATTGAGTCCGCTGCCGCCAATGCCAGGGGTGGGGACGCCGCTAGCGAGCATTGGGGTCCCTAATAAGAATGGAGGGTTCAGTTTATTTCCGCCTGTGAAGCAAAATGGGCTGGGGCCGCAAGTAGATGTTGAGAAAGGTATATAGGAGATTGGGGAAGCCGTGGGGATGTAGAGTCGTAAAGTGGGAGGGGTGGGTGTAATGACTTTGATGAAATTGGTTGGTGGACAGAGATGCAGAATTTCAGCCACTCGCTAAACTTGGTATGAAGGTGGTCCCAAACATAAAACATAGTGTATAGCTTTTACAAACATCAATTAAAATCATCATATTTACATAGTCTCTTCTCCGAAACAAAGTTTGCGAATATCAACGACTGATAGTGCCCATGGTTCCACTCATCTGTCCAGCAGGCTGGATTCTTTATTTGCCCAGAGATCAAGGGCTCCCATAAGTTCTCCATTACTCCAAGTTCCATGTAGCAATGCCCACCTCTCCTCAATCCCCCCGATCATCTTCCTCTCGTGCTCCTAACACTCAAGCCCAAGCCTCCGTAACCCTCTATAGCCTAATCAAATTCTGCTGCCATCTCGCCACAATGATCCCAACCACTTTTTCTCCTCGTCCCTCGCCTTCTTTTCAACCTCGTCAGCAAGCTTTTCAGCTTCCTCGATCTTTTCATGAGGTTCGTCAGTACGTTTATTTGCCTCGAACTCTTCATTCCACATCTTCCAACTCCCTCTCAATTCTTCTCTTGCAGCGCGCTGTGATTCCCTCGGCAGTAGTTCGGGTTTAGGGAGTCTAGCGTTGGCTTGGACCAGTTTGGCGCGGAGGGTACGTATGAAGGCTTGGGATTTGAAGAGGCAGGTTGCGGCGAGGATGAGAAAGTTATAGGATGTTTGGAAGACAAAATTTAGGTGTTAGGTAGATGGATTATGGGGAGGTTGAGAATCTACTTATTGGTTTCTTCTTGAGCTGGACGTTTGAACGATTAAGAGCAGCGTTCATGCTGGCTACAGCTTGATCTTATTAGGTATTTATCCTGGCTTGTGATCTGATCTTAAGGGTGGAAGAGAAACTTTTCCACATGATTAGACAAAGGCGAAATGAAGGAAGAGAATATGCTGGAAGATTAAACCGAAGCGTATAGGGGTCTTGTAACAATATGACATCCATTCGCCATAATTTCAATTCTGGCACCACACATTATACAAAAAATGGGAAAGAGATCGCTTTAGGATACTTATATAAGAAGAATAGTCTGAGTTTTATACCCCAAATTATCTGTAACCTCGCCATCCATAATAATATGCACATAAGCATCTCCCACAATCTTAAACTCAGCCAGCATCTCCCACACTCCCATCCACGGGCCTCAAAAACAACAGTACCGAGCACCCAAGCAGCACTGAGATAAAATCACCTTCCTTCACCCACTCCGGCCACAATTCTGCTCTCAAACTATTCATGATGATAAAGACCTTCTCATCTGCTGCCCAATATATTTTATCAAGAAGATTTTCCAAATCCATGGCATCTTCGTCCCGAGTCAGATATCCGGTGGGGGATGAGATAGTCATGGGAGCTCGCACCATTTATTTGCGACCTCTCCACATTTTGAGCGGACTTCTAATTTTGAGTGAGAAATTAAGGGATCCCGAGGACGAGGGTTCGCCAGAAGGCATCGAAGGTTTGTGCAATGCCTTCTGTTGCGGGAGAATTAGCGGTGTTGATGTATGTGCCATCGGGTCGAAGAAATATTGTGTGGTCGAGCCACAACTTTGGGATGGTCTTTATGTCGTGAGATTCTAATAGATTCGGTATATATCCTGGAGGTTCCAAGCATTTCTCAACTATATCGACGAGGAAGTCTTGACCCGTGAGGCGTGAGGTCTTCTTTTCTATGTGAAAAACTGGTTCAGAGGTGCCTGATCCCGAGCATGGTGAGTAGATCATGAATAGTAATACATGATCAACGAGATTCTGACCACATCCACGTTCTGAACTTTGCCCATTGTAGAATTTTGGAACCCAAGAAGGTAAACAATCACTTGTTCTGGGTATAACAACCTTGTGAGCAGTAATGTTCTAGAGACTTTGTCCCAAAGATACTGAGTTCTATCGCACCAAGGAAGATGTCTCTTGCTGAGGCTTGTGCTTTGGCGTTGAAAGGAGTATGTTGAATCTATGATGCGAGAGCGAGGGTGGTGTGTACTACATCCCATTCTTCGACGAATTGGAGAGAATGTCGAGTAGATTTGCGAGTGGAAGACGGCCGTGCTTTTGTATTGAAGTTAATAGATTGTTTATTCCGGTAATACTGTCGTGTACTAGATCCCATGAGATCACATCTCGTCCAGGAAGTCCCACTCAGGGAACCGATGTCAGATTTTACGGTCCAGATAATAGACAGCATCGAAAAGTTATTCCCAACGTGTAGCCTTGGCACCGCAGTAGAGCATTTTGTTCGAAGCCAGTGCTACCTCTTGCATATTGCATGATCATTTTCAACAAAACCATGGACGGTAAATCTGGTGAAAGAAGGCTTTTAACGAACTGTCCTAATTTGTCTTCCAGAATCTTGGCTCTGTCTTCTTTCGACGCATTCCGGTATTCTTCAACCACTTCCATCGCAGCATCACTATTATCAGCCTCAGGACCAAGCCACAAGAGTTTCTAAGTTGCGTGTTGGTAAATATCTCCCGAGTCTGATGCGACTTCTCACGATCATTTGTTTGGCTGATACATATCACATCAGCCCATAATATGCGCTGCCTGTCTTTTTCTCTCAAGTATCAAAACGCGGAATCGAAATTGGTTGTCACTTCAACATCCAGAGATCCTTCTGGCTGCAAACTGCGTCTATGGGAGTACTCAAATCTTCTTCACCACCGCTGAAGCTCCTTAAGCATATGGGAGAAGTTCATATCATGGCTTGTTTTGAAGTGAAGTGTGAACTATGTTAATATTAACAGTATCATCGGACCCATCTCCTGGCTGAAGAATACGAAGTCGAATTTCATGTTCATACTTATCTAGGGAACGGTAGACGACTAGGGAAGTAAAGTCTTCTGATGACATGTTTGAAGCTACCAGTCTAGAGTTTCAAGTAAAACTTGAATCTTTGGCGCAAGGTATTTGTGGACTTGATGGAGAACATAATAGCAGCTCCCTAGAACATAAGATCTC
This sequence comes from Hymenoscyphus repandus, assembly GCA_001414415.1. Taxonomy (NCBI): domain Eukaryota; kingdom Fungi; phylum Ascomycota; class Leotiomycetes; order Helotiales; family Helotiaceae; genus Hymenoscyphus; species Hymenoscyphus repandus. The sequence continues at coordinate 520,685 of LLCE01000006.1, read as the reverse complement.
AGCTTGAGTAGCAATTAAGCATACTACAAGTATCCATATCTACCCATGCTTTCGCCCTGTCTAGCATCATCGTACGATAACCTCAATGAGGCCCAGCTAGTCGGCCACATGTTCCTAGTCTTCCCACCTTCCACCAAATGACGAGCACGCTGAATCCCCAAGTAGGGTACAGATCAACAGTCAATTATGAGCGCTAAGCTAGACCTTTCCATCGTGAACAAGAATGGCAGGGGTCTATATACATCCAAGAAAGGTTGGGATTTGGGAGCCACCCACATTCCAGACAACACACATTATTAACCTCTCACATAGCCGATTTAAGAATCGCCAATTCTCTGCCAAAAAGAGAATTTACCAAAACTCTTGGTATAGACTGTGTGTGAGATCGTTTCTAGGTCGAATTTCCCACCCAATTTGCGAGTGTGGACTTCCAGCTATTGACTCGAGTGGTGAAGTCGACACTAGACCATCGAGAGCGAAGAGTAGTGATTTTGGGCCATGTACTTTCTCATGTATCAGAGCCTGAATACGTGCTCTTATAGATCCAGGATGGGTTCTGTATAAGTCTTAAATTCTAGTAAGAGAATTAGCACTTGTCAAACGATGCAAGGTATAGCGAGTTAATCTTGGACTAACCTTAACGGTGACTGAACCATACCGAACCACGGCAGAACAAAATACCCCGCTATTATTCAGATATATTGAGGGTGCTTGACGATGTAACCAAGGGCATTGAATGTGGCAAGGTTAGACAAGCTTTGAAAGGTCGTCATCCCTTACCGTTCCTCATAGCTGTGACTTTGTTCAATATTCTTGGTGTATATATATAGTCTTTCAATCCAAACATCTAATGTTGAGGCAAAGGAACCTCGCAGTGAAGGAGCGTGGGTATCACGAGGTCCCACGCAAATATGGGAATCTGTGAGAAAACATGCCACTTCATTGGCACAATATAGGGCGCGTAGATTTCAGTTAAAGAATTCTAGATCCCGAATAACTTATATCACTCCTAACAGGAAACTAAAATGTTTCCAGGCAACCAAAAATTTACGTTTTCCTCCAGAAATCGGCTGCCAAGTGTTTTGTTCAGCCCCAGCAGCCCGAGTCTGCCTTGAGATGCAAAAAGTCTCGCATTTTCAGCCTCACTTGCAATGTCAATCTAAAACGAGATGAAATGATTGGCAGGCAGAATTCCACTACAGCACGCTTAACTCTTTTCGATAAATGCATCAATAATACTACGCGCTAGAATTGTACAATGGTACATATTTAGGGACCGGCCGAGCCGTCCCGCCCGAATGTTGACTTGATATATAGATGATTCCATGGCGCCTCGATTTGTCGCAGCTTGCCTTACAATTACAACAAGGACTTCGACGTGTTCTCCCCAGCCACTGTACTTTGGTCGCTGTACCTAAAGTTATATAATGGCTTCTAATATTGTTGAAGTTCCAACTTGGGTCTTGGCGTTGCGCGCAATACAGTTTTTGTTCGCAGTGGTTGTGTTTGGGATGTCTTCATATGGAGTTTATTGGCTCCGACTAAGTGTATGTCTGGAGTCTGCCGTCCTAAAATCAATTTGAAGGAAATTTGCTTACTTAGGAAATGCTCTGAACAGTCTTGGGGATGGGCGATATTCACCAGCCTCGTCACGGTCGTCATCGTCCTGTACAGCGTCATTCCTGAGCGAGTCGCTGCAGCAAGAAAATTATACAATTCATATGCTATTCTTGCTTTTAACGCCGTTGCGGTAGTGTTCTGGCTCGCCGCTATGGGTGCACTAGCGGCTAGACGATCCACTTTCAGATACAGTACGACGATAAGTGAATGTGTTAATGATGGATCGGGAGGTGTATGCGTCAAGAGAAGAGATGGTGAATTACAGAAGCGTGACGGTTATGTAGCAACATATCCGTACTTGAACATGATGAGCGCGGCCGCAGTCTTCTCTGCATTTGAGATGTCAGTTACAGTTCTTCGGTCGAGCATAAGGGAACCTACTAATTGTGCTTCGGGAAAAAGGCTTTTATTTATCGCGACATCTATAATCTTTGCATTGAGCTTTAAGAAGCAAAAAGCAGCTTCGGCACCACCAAAAGTCCCGACGAATGCGTACAACGTCGAATCGCACCCAATGCAGGAGCAAGCATATGGGCATCAGCAGCAGCAGCAGCAGCAGCAATATTCACAACCACCTCAACAAGGTGGCCAGCAGTACCAAGCTGTGCCAATGTGAAAATAGGGTTCGTGAGGCTGTGACGGAGTTTGGAACCACCAGTGGGTGTAATTACACACTGCTTTCACGAAACTATTTTTCTACAAATTCTGAATTGATAAAATATCGACAGAAATCATCAATTGAATACCTTTATCCATCCACCAGCTTTTATTCTGCTTGCTTTACCAAAAAGTGAATTTTGGACTGTCTCGCGAGTAACTGCGCCCACCAGTAGCTAGAGCAAGAGGAGGTGCCGGGACTGGCGACATATATGTTCACGTGATCAAAACTAACTGTCCTCCATTAGATCGACTTAGGTCTACTCACCCTGTTGACATATCGTTAGCAATCGTCAAATTCAACCGGGCTTGAAAATATCTTCCTTCGCCCAACTTGGTGGGGGGGGGGGGGGGGGGGGGGGGGGGGGGGTCCAAATTTCGTGAGCACACTGTGCCGACACTTACAGCTGATGAACATTACTAGCACCACGGTGTGAGTCGTGGGACTGTAGAACTGTGTTATATAAGTAAAGGATCCTAAGCGGGTGAGAAAAGAAGAGTTGGAGGAGAGACAAGAGTTCTAGGAGCCAGAGGCTCTTGACTACAGTAGGGTGCTTAGCCTAGGCAAGGGTTCTAGGGGGTGTCTCTGCAGTAATTATAGGTCTGGCTATTCACCTGCCTTTCCGGTCAAATGTACGGAGCTGGTTAATTTTCGACTCCGTAAGAGTTTAAGGGCGTGACAATGACAACGCGGGGGCCACGACAAGCATTACCTGTATTTATTCGGTGGTATTTAGTATGAGACAAGTCGCTCTGATGGGCGCTTGCAATTTGTTTTTCATGTTATATCCTTCTCGTTATTTTGGTCATTTAGACAAGCATATCGCACATTGTTAGACATGTCGGAAGCAGGCAGTTCTCTCCAATATCACAGAAGTGTTGGGACATTATCTCGCAGTCTGGTGGGTCTTAGGCCCCGTGCTCATTCTAATGGAGAGCGTAGAAGATTAATGAATGGCAGTCCGAGATGAGCGTTGACGCCGACTACACTCCCGAGTTCGGTCTGGGCATGAGACTGGAAGCAAAGCAGCTATATCGACCCGATGATCGATCGATATGGGATGATTGGAATCCATGTAATAATCGCACCGATATTGAGGCTGGCTCCTATGCCCAGGAGTGTGCGCTTATAGTCCGCCGTGAACCACATCCGAGCAACAACAACCAAGCTGCGGTACAGTCCATTACTGTCCAAAGTCCGCTGATCAAGAAGGTGCTTGACAGCACTTTTGAGGGGTTTGAAGGTCTCAACACCCAACTTAAACAGTTGACATTCAAGGCTCCTTTCCACCCCTTCTATTATCGATGGCACCGCTTCGAGAAGCTTCGCCAGGACGAGCAGGACCAGAGTACCAAAAATCACCTCACATTGTTGTATGATATCCTCAGTGATGAGATTTTGCCGCAAATTGAGGCTATGGAGGACCTCACGAAGAACAAGGTGATCAGCTTTGACTATTTGTGGGCTATCTTTGCCCCTGACATGGAAGTTTACACGGAGATTGATGGCCAAGATCGTATCGTATCGCTGAGGGATAGTAGGTACGGAGCTAGTATGAGCGGAGAGTTCTTTTCCTTGGAGTGTTCGTATCTTGACTGCGACGGTTCTAGGTTTGGTTACGTCGAAACCTCAGTCGAAATCAACTCATTTGACGGAGTGAAGAAGCTTATCAATCTTGATGCAATCCCTACCCACCTTCATCCCGACATCGAGAACCTTGTAGAACGACTACACGCACGCGGCAAAAAGGTCGAGCAACTTAATGGATTTCATCATATGTCATACTCGGGGTTCTATACCGCGAGGTCCTCCAGGCAGATTCGGAAACGTTATGTATGTGATGAATTGTAGGCTGGCCCCAAAATACTCATTAGGTGTTTCTATTTAGGTAGAAAGCGGTCGTATCATCATTGACCCGCATACTTTCAACATCTACGGCATGGCTGGGCCAAATCTTAAAATGATCGAGTCTGATTCGCCTACGGATTCTGCTAATGACAATCTATTTGGCGGAACTCACAATGTGATACACAAGGCAACCAATGGGGCCTTTCGCAAATACCAAAAGGTCTTGGAAAAGTATGAGAAGCTCGGGAAAAGTGAATCGTTAATTCGCCGTAAGCTAGCTTTTTATCTATTCATATTTACTAGAACTGTGATTAACTTCAGTGCCAGCCAAAACACTAAGTACTAAGCAACGCTTGATCTGTACTCCGGTTGTTCGAGGCTACTGCCTCACGTCTAAATCCTGGGGTAAGAGCTCAACCTAAATAATATACAAATTCATTTATTAATGTGGTCATTAATTTTTAGCCGAGTTTGATGTTGAGAATGTTTGCCCAGTAGCCTGGAGCGAGAATGCATTCGCCAGGCTTGTTCTCCCTCATGGTTGCAAGGCCATTATCCATGCATTCGTCCAAGAACAACTCTCCCGCGATGATGGGTTTGATGATATCATTTCCGGAAAAGGTATGACTAATAGCAGTGACGCTTCGTGGACGAAAAACAAATTGCTAATGAGACACACAGGTCTAGGCTTTATCATGTTGCTCAGCGGAGACCCTGGTGTTGGAAAAACACTCACAGCAGAATCTGGTTAGTTTACCCAGCCTATTAGCTTTTTAATTATACACTGCTGAACAGCACTAGTTGCCGAGGAGATGCATCAGCCGCTATACTCGATGAGTGCAGGTGAACTTGGAGAAACAGCTACTGAGGTCGAAGATTCCCTTGAACTAGTTCTGGAACTCGCCAGCAAGTGGAATGCCATTTTGCTCCTTGATGAATGCGATATTTTTCTTGAGGCCCGCACAACCACCGATATACGGCGCAACCGTCTCATATCTAGTAAGTTACTATCCGCTCTCCTCAGCTCGAAGATGCTGTTGCCTAATCAAGGCTTACCCGTCCACCTCGTTCAGTCTTCCTGAAGAAGCTCGAATATTACCGAGGCGTGATGTTCCTCACCACCAACCGCATCAGCGACTTCGACGCTGCTTTCGAGTCGCGGATCCATCTCACTATCCACTACCCGGCCCTAGATGCCACGAGCAGGCTCCATATATGGAAGACTTTCGTTCGGATGGGAAATTCAGAGAGTCTGCTGAGCGATAGGGACCTGGAAACACTGGCGAAGAACGAGATAAACGGAAGGCAGATCAAAAATATTATCAAAACGGGTCGTTTACTGTCGAAGCAGCAGAAGGTTCCATTGGCCATGGAGCATGTTGAGATGGTGCTAAATGTCAAGAAAGGAGAATTCATTTGACTGTGTATGACGGCCAAAGCATCGTAGAAACTTCACTAGGCCGATCGAAGTACTCGCATTGAGAGGTAAATAGAACAGAATATAAAAGAGTCCCATTCTTCTAAGACTTTATCTCCTTTATATTAAGCTTGTATATTTAACGTATTTAGAAGCTAGGTTTATATGAAGTGTGTTCCGAATTATGACTTAGGGCATTCCAAGTGTTGTATTAGCTTATAGATGTGAAGTGCCGGGTGGTGGTGGAGTGCAGGTGGTGAGCGCCAGGAAGATCTTTGTTTACATAATACACGCTTGAGACGGGAGTTCCCGAGGTCTTGGCGTGGAGGCGACCTCGAAGGCTGCAACTTCTCTCTGCATAAACAATTGAGAGTTGATCTTGTCACATCACAATTCGATCACGGAAGCAGGATGGTTGTAGCTTCTCTGGTAAGGATGACCTGCTTCGTTCTCGAGTATCCGCCAGACTGACTTCACATAGGAATGATCGCGCGATATCCCCTCTGTTCGACGACATGGGCGTGTCCACTATTGTAGTTGTCTTGATGTCTATAAAGCCTTTGGGTCGATGAGTTGGCTCTCTCGAGTTCGAATTCAACCTCAATCCCCAGCCATTACTCAAGAAATATCATATGTCTCTGCTCAATAGTCAGACAGCAATCGTCTACCGATAAGCGTGCGGAAGTCTAGGAGAGTACAAAACGTTGAGCTCGTTGGTTCTTCCCGTGCAATACGGAGAGCATATATGGTATATACCTCTAATGTGTTTCCCATAGACTGCTTGCGGTCGACCGCTTGACGCACTATCAACCAGTTTGATCTCACCTGTACTCCGGAACGTCCCATGGGTAATATCGCGTACCGGTCTTGCACATCTATCGCCACAAGGATAGCTTCCACGGCATTTCGAAGTTCTGGTGGTGTTTCGTCCCAAATCGAAGGTGTTCAACATAGATACACGGCGAAAACTTTCATCGTTTGGATATCTGCTCTTCCTTTTCAACTTTGCTCAGGCAAAAAGTTGTGGCAGTTCTACCAAAATCGCGAGATACTCCCCAATGCAAGCAGAGTTGAGCTTTCATACCTCTAATTCCTTCCTCAAGGCCCTTTCTCTTACTCTCGTGAGGGTTGGGCACATTTGCTTTACAACGTTGACGTGCTAGACTTTTCTTACCTCTTCATGCACTTCTGAGGTCGCATTGGATGCAGAACAATTTACCACGATACTGCGTGAACCCTGCCAACAATTATTGGTCAATGCAGCGGTCCGATAGGCCATTGAGTTTTGGCTGATTGTATGAGACTACCGTCTGACAGCGGGGGTGGGGTCTCGACCCACGGTGCATGAGAAGCAGCCCCACGACCTGGTCAGACCGAACACTCGGAGACAGAGAATAATGCAGTTCGAACTCGGTGAACATGAATTTGGATCATGGCAATGCCATCCAGAGAACTTCAAATCATCTACAACTCTCTACCTAAAAGCATTCTTTGACGTGGATCATTATGGTTAAACCAGAAAAATTCCATATACTACTCCCTCTAGCAAGCTCAGTCCATCATTCCTCAGGAAGACTCAACAGTCTCAACACAAATGGGATAGACACAGCTTCATGTTTCTATCCAACCACTTACTACCAGTTCAACATAACTCGACTCATTATCAGGAATACTCCCCAACACAGACCCATAAATTCCCTTTGTTACAAAGACTTTTTTTATGTCTGCAGTGAGGAAGCAGCAAGGTATTGCTGGGGCTACCTTAGAATGTCAACAAGCGACACTTCCAGTCTACCTAGAGTTCCTGCAGATGCAAAGTGATACTTGGCAAGACTGCTACAAGTGAGCCGCACTCTCAGTTCCAATTTATGTCAGTTCTACCAGAGTTGTCTTTATTTCTTGCTTTCGTCTAATGATGCCATGAATCTCTTTATAGATTCTGGTGATTTATCTATATGCTCAAGCAGTGCACAGTGCCAAGCATAGTCATAGTAATAGACTGTATTTGACATTCTATGCTCGAAACTTTGCAAGAACGGTTTCGAAGTGCCTTGAAAGCGTCCGTAGCGAAGACCGCTTGGCTGAATGAATTCGAACTAGTTCCAAAGCGGCCGCCTCCGCATATTCGAATTAATGGATGTGCAAATTCGCTGAATAGGCTGTCTTGATTCTTTTTCAAATTTGTAAAGTCAACACCATCTCTGTCACCCTGCATTGTTTGTGGAAGAAGACTGAAAGACGAGCGCCACAAAACGGAATAACACACCAGTCAGCACGTGGCCGGCCAGGGAAGATTATCCGTCTCACAGGGATGCAATTTGGTTATTGGCATTCTGTTTAGCTTCCATTCATGCCAATTCTCTTCCCTGTATCGACGTACTCGGTGTTGGAGGGGTACAGATAGCTGACTACTATTAGTAATTTCAGCCAAACTTCCTCAACGGACGACACGACGACAGCACGTTATCTTGGGCCGGAACGTCAAATCAACAGAGTTCTTCAAATACGCAGAGTTTTGCATCGGCCGGGTCGCTCTTCGTTCACCACGAACTGCGTGCTCTCCTTGTTGTCAATTGCTACCCCAGACCATCTGGGACAGTCTTGCAAGTGCCTGGGTCTAGGAGAGAGGCTTGGGTAAATCAAGGAGACGCGGAAATTTCATATCTGCCGATGGTAGTAAGCCGCAGGGTCTTAGAGGCTGACCTGCTGAGTGGCACAGTCCTGAATGCATGCTTGAGGCACTAAAACCTCGCTTCTGCAGACGAGGTGCATTGCAGAATATCAGCGAGCCGGTCCTCCCCATTCGCCATCCCCTCACATGCTATGCCAGATGCGATTCCTGCATGGCTAAATCTTGGGTCAACATGTATTGAAAGTCTAAGCTTGGTAATGAGTGGCGGTTGTAGTGCAATTGACCACGCAATTTGGAAAATGTCAGGTACCGGTCAGCAAAGTTTTGCATAGAATACATACTGTATATTGGAATGGGCTGTTTCCAGGCGTTGATGGGATGACAGAGCAGCCAGGGGTGGGCGAGCAATTTGGAAATTATACTTGTACGGTACGACGAACCATGACCTGTAGACCGCGTGGAATCTTCTACAAAAAGCTTGTGCTCCCACCATCGAAGAATCGGTTTTTGTCAAGTTTCAAGCTTCCTATTCCAAGCATTTTGTTCTCGAATATTTGTCATAATGAGGTTCCTCAGTCTCATCTCGCTTTCATTCCTGACAGTTCTCGCAAATGCTGCACCCAAGGACAAGGACACTTATGACTACATCGTTGTAGGTTCGGGTCCAGGTGGTGGAACATTAGCTACAGAGCTTACCAAAGGCGGCGCCTCTGTTCTATTGTTAGAAGCTGGTGATGACCAAGGAGAAAATCTTAATGAGAAAATTGCTGGTTGGTTCAGCAAAGCCGGAAATGATCCTCTCATGAGATGGGACTTTTTTGTCAAATATCACTCAGACCCAAAGATTCAAAGCCAGTACGAGCATCTGGTCTACAGACAAACCGACGGGCAATTCTATGTTGGGACAAATCCACCAGCTGGTGCAACTCAACTGGGAATTTACTACCCAAGAACAGGGACACTGGGCGGTTGCGCTACGCATAATGCCATGTGTGCTCCAATTCCTAGTGATAGCGATTGGAACGATATTGCTAAATTGACCGGCGATGATTCCTGGAGGTGAGGATAATTTGACCTTCTGAAGTCGGAGGAGATGCTGACCGACTAGTGCCAAAAACATGCGGAAGCATTTTATCAAGTTAACAAATGATCATGGTGTTCCCAAGGGCACTCCAGGTCATGGATTCTCTGGTTTCTTGGATATCAGTGTCAATGGCCCGGAACTTGTTGACAACCAAACTGAAGTTAAGACCATTCTCCAGGCAGCCGCTAAAGTCTCAAACCAAGATCCATTAAGGGTTCAAGACTTCTTACAGCGCGATCTCAACAGTCAAGACGCGGACCGAGACAGGCAGGAGGGTCTCTTTGGATTCCCTGCCCACAGAAACCCCGCTGGTGCTCGTGTTAGCTCAAGAGATGCTGTTATTGCCACTTTGAACTCAAAGAAATACGACTTCACTCTTGGTCTGCACTCGTTTGTAACCAAGATTCTCTTCGACACCAAAGGAAAGAAGCCCAAAGCAACAGGAGTGGAATATATCGCTGGTCAGAGTATCTACAAAGCCGATCCTCGTTTCAGCGCAACAAACACGGGAACAGTTAAGAAGGCATATGCTAAAAAGGAAGTCATAATTGCTGGAGGAACTTTTAACAGCCCCCAACTCCTCATGCTCAGCGGTATTGGTCCAAAGGCACACCTCAAGAGCCTCGACATCCCGGTCCTTGTGGACTCCCCAGGTGTGGGCACAAATCTCCAAGACAACACAGAGTATGGTGTCGCCGCCACAGCCTCCGCTCCCCTCACCTCTAAAGGGCCAGCTTGCACCTATGGAAACACACCTGACGACCCATGTCTCGAAGCGTGGTTCCGCGGCCAAGGTCCATACACCCAAGGTCCTCTCGCAGCCCTCATGTTCAAATCCAGCGCCTCCGTCAACGGCGAACGCGACATCTATTACTTCGGCATCCCAGGCGTCACATTTCAAGGCTACTGGCCCGAGAAGACAGCGAACACAGTCCCTAGCCCACCACCGAACGTCTTCGACTGGTCCATCGTCAAGTTCAACCCCCAAGGCAAAGCCGGTACCCTCCGTCTCACATCCAAAGATCCCCGCGACATGCCAGATATCAATTTTCGTTTCTTCGAAGAGGGTGGTGATATCGACCTCCAAGCCATCGCCGACGGCGTCGAGCACGCTCGCAAGATCTTCGACTCTGTCGCCGCGCCTCTTGGTCCGTTTACTGAGCTCTTCCCCGGTAAAGACAAGACTGGCGCAGCGCTTAAAGAGCAGATTAAAGCCCAAGCTTGGAGCCATCATGCTACGAGTACGTGTGCTATTGGGAGTGATAAGGATCCTCTTGCGGTTCTGGATGCCAGGTTTCGAGTTCGGGGTGTGGATGGGTTGAGGGTTGTGGACGCAAGTGTGTTCCCGAAGACGCCTGGGGCTTTCCCGGTTATTCCTACATTTATGTTGGGCATGAAGGCTAGTGGTGTCATCTTGGAGGATGGGAAAAAGCATTATTAGAATGTTGAAAGGGATGGGGGTCAATTGGATTGGGGATGAGGGATATAAACGGAAGAGGGGCTTCGATACAAAAGCGACTTAAAAGTTGGAACTTTTTGTGCATATTTAATTAATCAAAAGCTACCAATCTTCCATAAATAGGCGTAACATAGAATGTTGAACATCCAACATGCCACGATTGTATTTCACAACATCTCAGGCTATATTTATGTTTATGTATAAATCAAAAATGCCATAATTTTAAACCCCTATGAAAACACCCCAAAACTGATCGCTCTTGAATGCCGGATATTTTATAGTACTTTTGAAACTATTAAAACTGCTAGAGTTTTCAAACTTTTCTACTTACACTAGAATTTGGCGATTGATTTTGCACTCACAATTAATCGCTTGCCTAATTATACCATAAATATTAATTTAATGTTATCCTAATTAGTATTTAGAGGTCATAGTATAGTTGTTAAAAATAAGGTGGAGGCAACAGGACCGCTCTATGAATAAAGGAGGAAAGCTTTTTCCTAGCACCGGGGCATCTATATAGAAGCATAATACTCTTTAACCATTAAAGGTCTATTTTACAAATCTATACCAGTTTTGTTACGGCATTGCTAAAACAATGGCGTCTTTAAATTGCAACATAATCAAAAAAATATAGTTTTAGAAAATGTCGAACTTATGTAAAAACATACCTAATATCGACGATTTAAATCCTAAAATGTTGTTACAGCATTCTTGATTCATATTCAACCTAAATCTGATATTTAAGATATTTTGAAACTTAATGGTGGTATTTTGGATATGGACCAAACATAGAAGCTACCGACTCTGCGGTCGCTGAGAGGTCTATAAATTGGCATGCCGATAGGCAGGTTCAAGATAACTTTTTGGAATGTCCATTGAATGGAGAAGTCCATTAGAACCTAAAAAAACCAACTTAAATCTCATTCGTAGGATTAGAGAATAATCTATATTCCTTTTTCATAACATATATTTAAGCATATGAGATTTATTAAAGATAGAATCTAAACGTACAATTAGCTTTGCCAAGCATTCCCAATAGGACTCCGAACAGTTTCATGTAGATAAAGTTCTTACTTGCAATAATTCAACTGAAAATCATTCCTGCTAGTGATTCACAGTTGATGCTTTTATCTTGAATTTGACTAATCTGAAATTCGAACTAGGGCTACAACATGCATATATATGAGTCTAAACAACCAGAGGTTAATGCTCTTTCTTAATCTACATTATTTCGTTGCCTCGCTTAAGTTCTTGCTTAGCAATACACTGGAGCCACGCCAGGCGGGGGTACAAATAATCAGAATGCCAGATCAGAATCCCTTGGAGGCCAAACAATCATTATGTACATCTACGAGACTACTCGCTGTTAAAAATTTCCCAAGCAAAGAATTTATCACGGATCTATAAATCCACAAGTCCACTAGTCGAGATGTCGTATCGGTCTTGGATCCCATCGATTCTTCAACCAAATTTCATATACGCCCCTCGAAAACTCTCTAACTTTACTACCAGTATTTCTATAATAAAACCTAGCCACTAACTCTCTCTTTAATTCTGGGGTTTTTTCATTGCTACTTGAAAAATTTCTCGCGGTATCATTACTCTCGGTGGATGGACATCGACTTTGAGAACACGATTATCGCACTTCCTTTCGGAATGCTTCTAAAATTCTCCGAGGTGATGCGCCTCGAAGGGGTCCTTATAACCAAAGCACATCACGCTGCAGGCCTCCCAGTTCCAAAGATCATTCGTTATGGTTGTTGTTGGTGTGAGGCATGTAAGAATATTCTAAAGAGAGCCACAACAGCAGGAGAAATAGTCTTGAATTCCTTCTGCCTTCCTAAACGGCCAGAGATTCCCTATATATATCATATATCTCTATTGTTCTAGCTATACAGAATTGCCACCGGTACCCCTGTGGGAAGTTTCAAACAGTATATAAATGGCCCTTCTTGTACGGATATCACTGTATCTATCAACAGTTATCATACAGAAACACCGCATGTACCTCTCTCTAGTCTCATAACATGATTGCCAGGTGAAGAGATCGGTTACTTCTATCCATCACTTAGTCTAGAGGCACAGGCTATCACTCTGACTGACTTGAAACTCTATCTGTTCACAATCAGAGAATGGAAGCCTCCCTGGAGTAGGGGTAAAATCTGTTCCATTACAAGCGGTTTTATTCGAAGCATTAGAGGCCCGAACCCCACAATTAGTCCCTGCGAAACATCTCAGCAACTGCACCACTGTCTCCTCGCGACAGCTCGCAACGATGAGTATGTGTCAGAGACAGTGTATTTAGAACCCCTTTAAAAGGCTAAGAGCTTTCTCATAATGATGCGTTCAGGAGTCAATTTACCTGCAGACATTAAATATCACAACATACTCGTGAATTAAAATGGTCACATTAAGGTGTTTATCGACTGGGGGTCTGCTAGTTTTGGTTGTATCGACCGATATTCGTTTTGTCCCAAAAAACATTTGATGGCATAAGTTTTTGATGGATGCAGGATATGACGGATATATGGAGAAGCATGAGTGCGAGAGAGCGTAGCATAAGGCTATGATTGGTTATTTCTCTTTGGTAGACAGCTCTTTGGTGGTCGAGAAGTGGGACATGCTTTACTAAATTATTAGCCACCACAAGTAACTTAATAGTGGCCATTTGAGCCACTTGCTCCTGAGTGATTATTACAAATTAGCTGCAAGGTGGCAAAGAATATTTTGGTGGATATTAAACCGTATTAATCGGGCAGTCACTATCTATATAAGAGCTCGTTCTTTCCTATTTTATAGAGAGAAACATAATAGTAATCCTTCCATATAGAGGAAATTCCGACCATTGAGAAGTGCAAGAATTTTCTCCCACGATATTGATCCTACTTTACGAGTACCACAAAACGGGGTGGATGATGCTGTAAGTTATCTTTGCCATCTGTGATACATACTTGAGTAGAATGCTGTAGCATGGAACCGAAAAGCAAAGAAAATTCTCAATTTGTGCCTCTAACAAAGTATTGTATACATTATAGACGTGAGGTAACATTATTCAATTTCTATTAAATATTGACGTGAACAAGCAATAGACTTACGCGTTAAACTTGGCCATCTACAGTCTCGGAGGATGAGTTTACCTGCCACTTGTCAATGAATCCCTTAGCGAAGGTTCTACTTGTATTGTATCACTTCATCTTGTTAAATCGTTTGCATACCCCATGAAAAATATGAATTCCAAACACAGCTAAGTTATAAACTCTATGTGCATTCAAGAATCCTACAATACACAAGATGATAAACATAGTTCTCTTTCCTTATAGAGGATCATGCAATAAATTCCCCTATCCACCCGAGTTTTCTTGTACTATATGTCCCGTGCCTAAAGAGAAACTACCTGATTTCCTGCGAAATACTGGAAGTACTAAGGCAAAGGTGCATGCGAGACTTATCCCTGTGGTTTTGGAAGTTTGATGGAGAACCAATTCTGACCCTTATCACATTTCGGCAGAGCACCTCTTGTTATCACATAGAGCAAAGAGGCATGGATCTTGGTATCATCGTGCTTCATTTTGACGGCCTTGAAAAGGTATGACTTTCCTGTACAATTTCAGCAGTACAGTATTATCCTCGCGCCGGAAACGCCATCACTAGCCCACACATTCCATGTTCACATAATTGCTGCATCATCTCTGTCCAGCTCTCCTTGCCTTTCCGGGCCGTTTTGCAGCACCTCCCTTCATCTTTTTGCTTGAGAAACCTTTGATATCACCAGTACTCATGGCATCACCACTTTTGCTGAATCGTTTCTTACCGCCGTGGCCGTACTTCTCATCCTTCTTCCTGCGCTTATTGGGGCCAACTCGGTCTTTCCGAGAATTTGGCTTCGAGGTCTCGTCTTCCAGAGCGACGTCAAACATATCCGCCTCGTTTGTCGTGGTGGTACCTTCACCTTGACGTTCTAAAACGTTATTTGTTAGCCTAATAGGAAATAGAATTGGGTCTGAGGAACATGCTTCTCTTCAACACCTTAATCTTATCGAGAGTCTGCTTTCGTTCTTTATCTCGCTCTTGTAGTTTCGCAACCTGTACCTGCTTGCCAAACTTCTTGAGATCTCTCTGTTTCCTCGCTTCAGCAGAAGCTTTCTTGCCAGCCGCCTCCTCGATAAGCTTCGCCTTGATCTTCGCCATATGGTCATCCGCCTTCACCATCTCCGCAAAATAATCGTTTGGTCTCGTGAATGGAACTCCTTCTAGCTTCAGCAATTTTCGGCCTTCTTGAGCCGCGGAAAGTGATTGCGCATAAAATGCCAATTCGCGCTTCAAGTCATCGGAGACATCGTCAATTATCACAGGCTCATCAGTTGTGATGGACTGATGTTCAGAGAATGTCATTTTTGAGGTGGGCAGTGCGATTCGCTTTAATGCAGCGGTCAGGGCTGTGGTATTGTTTATTGTTAATCGTTGGTGGGGTATGATGTCTTCTTTCTCGCCATCCGAGAGATCTTCGAGGTCGGAGATGGGGATATCTTCGTCGTCTTCTTCTTCTTCAGAGTCTGAATTATCTTGGTCATTCTCGCCTGCAGAAGAGTCGCTATCGCTTTCGTCCAGTGCCGCAAAATCAATCTGTGATAAGTGTCAGAATTGCGGATTGAAGAATAAATAGTTCAACATACCTGCATTGGACCATCGACAGCCTCATCTTCGCTGTTGCTCTCCTCACCAGCCGGAGCCACATCTATAGCATCATCATCACTCCCATCTTCAACCTCGCAATCCTCATTAACATCCTCCCACTCGCCCTCAACAGCTTTTCCATTGGTTTTGTTCTTATCCCCGCCTTTCTTTGCCTTCGTCTTGTTCGCAAGCTTCTCCTTTTTCTTGAGATTCAACTTCTTGTAGTCTGTTCTCTTATCTGCGGCAAGCGCCATCTTGAGCTTCCCTTTATTGACCATTGTAGCGGTTGGTGGTTTGGCGCAAAAATAAATGCGGTTTTGGAGACGCGAAAAAGAGCTTGGTAGAAATTATTTTTGAGGCGGGAAACTTTCTGCCGCCGGGAAGTTAGCCGGCTTAATCTCACCGCCTTCGCACACTCTTCCCCTCATGAGACTTGCATAAGCATAAAACTTTATGCAACATATTTTATGTTTACGACGTCAGATGAAGTCTACTTACCATAACACGTACAAGATAATATCATGTCGTGAATATCATGGAAGTTGGTGAGAGCAGATGTGGATTTGAGACCGCATCTTGTCTATTTTCTTGTAGAATTGAAGGAGAAGGTCTTTAATATTTGTATAGCCTTCCAATATCTAAGCCATTTCTTTTCGTCCGACATATATATTCAGCTGAAGCTTCATAATATTAAATAATCTAGAGTGCTCCTAAACTAATTTGCTCAAATTTGCTCATCTCCAGTCCTATGGTCTCATAATAGATATCATGTCGGCAGCACGATCAACCAAATCACCATATCTCGAGCAGAGCTTGTAAACTTTCAAAAGGTATTTATTAAATAGGCGAGGTATCAATTCTAGCTCTAAATCTATGGTAGTCAGTAATTATTTTCTAAGACCTGTCCACCTTTCGGAGTAATTCTATCTGGCTTAAGATTTGTTCTATTTCCGGAAATACTCCAACTTTCTTGAAAGCCAGCCAAATTTAATGGAGAGTGTGCTTACAGCATAAGATTTTGTTTGGCTATCTTGTCAGTGTGGTTGAAGCTCACACGGAGAGAGTGCCATTCATGGAAAGAGATGATCTTTCTGATTTATGAGGTGAATACTAAAGATCAAAATAAGAGATCCAAGGGTAACCCTCTTACCGCTTCACAAAAACATAGGGGTTGAGATTTAGCTAATACATTGTAATGCTAACTTTGTTATACTCTTTCCAAATTTTAGGACATGTATATACGAGGCCATAGCTAAGAGCCTTTGGGAGTCGGGTTTAGTTTTTAGGATAAAATAAAGAGTGTAATGTCTATCTCTGGGTGCCCAAAACCCCTACGTGCCATAACGACTTCATGGTTTGCGGATCTCAAATATCTACCACATAAATGTATAAAGTTATAATCAGCTTGACGTTATCCTTTAGCTATTTCTTTACAAGGATTCAGGCTATGGCAAGCAAAATAATACAGTTTACTTACTCTGTTGAGTATCCTGTCAATAGCATTAAAAGCTGCTACAGCTGTTTCCCCTACTATATCATAACCGTTGGCCTGTCTCAAGGTTCGGAACCCTAGCACGAAGCTTCTATCAAGAATAACTATGACTATAAAGTTTAAAGACACAGAGCACAAAGAACCTTTGCGCCGAATTTATCCGGACAAAGGGGGGTGTACACAAAATTCCAAGCATCTTAATAAGCGAGGAAGTATTCATCGGCTTTACCTAATGTTGTATTTAGAGCCACGCTAGTCGTATTTTATTACGCTATTTTTGTCACGTGAAGGTGTGGCGCTCTTTAGAAGTTTTCACGAGCAGAGTCACCGCCAATTTCCTATATGGTTTTGACAGTTTTGATGTAGGTTTCTCGCCACCTGTTCTCGCAGTGAGGTCGGGACCACACGACCGACTCCAGCTATGGGTATTGCAACAGGAAGGACGGCGATATAGCACGCCAAATTCGAGGTGTGTTCCATTTAGGAAAAAGCTCCCAACAGCGAGGGCATTGACGACCGCGCCTGTATTGACCCAGACTCGGTCAAAGGCCGTCTTAGGGACTCGTCGCTACCGCCTCGCTTAAAAGGCCGCCGCCTCGTCACTATATTTAGATCATAACTATGCAGCAACCCTATACATATCACTATTCAGCCCAAGGCTATCGCCAGGCTCACAGAAAGGCGTAGAAGGTACTTGGCACTTGGCAAACGTTTCTGTCGGGCTCAGAGCAGGGCAGCTTTATTCCACGGCCACACATAAGTTGATACTACAAATTTGACTCTTCTTCCAGTCGTAGCATCACCGCACTCACGAATCTTTGCAAATTATTAGCTGTGAATAAAGTATCATAATGATCTCCACAATATCCAGCAGAACGCCTTCTTCCACTAGATTCAAAGGCTCCAAATACAACTGCACAGAAGATACTTTCAAATATGCCCTCTCCTTTAACGCCTCCTGAGCAGCCTTCAAGTCATCTCAAGGCCCGAATAAAAACGTTAATGGCCAAGAGCCCTCTATCCTCTGGCTTGGTTGCTCGGACTCTCGAAATCCGGAAACGACTATCCTTGGTCTTCAGCCTGGCGACGTAGTTGTGCATCGCAATATTGGTAACATTATATATCGTACGGATACAAACCTGCTCGCAATGTTCGAATATGCAATCACGCACTTGAAAGTCAACCGCGTTATTATCTGTGATCATACAGGGTGCGGTGGGATGAAAGTAGCACTATCTAATGCCTCCGTCGGTGGGGTCTTAGATACGTGGTTGGCCCCATTAAAACAACTGCGACAAAACAATCTAGTGGAGTTGGAATCGATTGAACATACAGAGGAACATCTGACGAGATTTACTGAGCTGAATGTTATAAACGACGTGAAGACGCTGTTATCATCAGATATTACTAAGGAGGCCATTCAGCTGAGGGGTTTAGGTGTTCATGGGTGCATTTATGATATTGCTTCCTGGAGGTTGAGAGATCTAGAGTTGGAAAATCAAAATGAAGCTGCCAAAGTGGATAAATCCCAGGATATGAATGATGCCACTCGGTCCGAGGAAATTCAAAAGCGGCAAAGTTTCTCGGCATCCATCGGTGACCAAGCCGAGGGTAGTGGTTATTTTATTTACAATAACATAAAGTTTGAATTTCAACCTTGGATGACAGCGTCTCCCCCCATTTGGTCAGATCGAGTGAAGGAGTTTGTAGAACTAAGAGTCGGCTGCCCTGTTGTAAGGTGGCCACTTAGCCCCAGGGGCGCTACTTGCGGGAAGAGTCAGACTAGGATATCCTAGAGATGTGTAAGCAACATTCCTGATTATTGCGAGACCTTTTTCTCTCATAGATTCAAGACTATGGAATTACCTCTGGTTTTGATGCAACTTTGTTGATTTATGTTATTAGGAATGTGGCACCTCTCTCCACTTTGACACGCCATCCGATTTGGCTGCAGAATTTAGAAGTCATTGTATGCCTATCACGAAGGGCCATGGGATACCTTTGTTACCTGTACACAGCATAGGTTCTTCATCTGCGTCTTTTTCATCAATCCATGAGACAACGTCAAACCGGGCTCAAGCCAGTGGTAATGTCTCTTCTAAGCGCACAAATAGTAATCGAAGTGGAGCAACAGATTCTAGCGGCCAAATTCAACAAAATAAGCAGCACATGGAATCAAGGACTATGCCTAGCAACAGTTACCTCCATTGGTGCGTCGATTCGAGCTAATCGGACACTCTACTTTTCCCGTTAGCAGTTCCTCAGATTGACGATGTAACTATTATTCAGAAAATGATATCTAGCTATGAATGAGTCAAGGGGATACGACGTTGGATTTCTTTGGCAGATTGTGAGAGCGTTAAGTTCGTTTTGGTACGTTAACTATTCCTTTCGGCTCTGTCCTGCACAATCTAACTCAGCGGTGATCTTAATTTAAACGTGGTGCCCAGAATGATGGGTCTGAAGACCTTGAGGTTTGTCTCAAGGAAGAACTACCACCTAAATCTAATACGAACTACCAATACCTGGATTCTGAGCCCCCAAGCCTACTCAAAGACTTCGCTGCTCAAACCCTGAGGCATCATTAACACTATCCACACAAATGGAATAAAAAAGACATCGAAGCAGTCATGCTGCATGTTCCAAGGAAAGTGAATGGGCTGCTCGAAAGGAGATTTGGAGTTATTGGCTGGGTGGTACAGGCAGAGAGCGTTTTCTACATTCGACCAACTTAAATTGATTCTCTGAAAAGACATTGGAGAAGTGGTCTACCGTGATTCTTTAACAACTTCGACAAAATCCTTACAGGGCTACGACGTAACTAGACCCATCGAGTCCACGATGAAAGCTCGCCGAGTTCGGAATGAACTGTAAGTCTTTTGGTTGGTTACCACAATTCTAGAATTTCATTGGGACACAGAACAGATTATGCTCATCTAATCTGCCCTTGTGAAATGGTCTAAAAGGAACTCATGAATTTAAACCTATAAAAATCCAAAGTCTATTTTGCTTTTCATAAGGAAAACCAGCCACCGCTACTTTTTCCCAAGATACCTCCCCTTTTTTCAATCTCATCTCATCTCTTCTCTTCTTCCACCAGACATCCCATAGTTCAACCGCTAAACTGGCACCGTAACATCAAGCTTATACGTCTTCCCCTTCTTGACGAACGTGATTCTAGGCTCATCCAACACCTTCCCATCTTGCACAACCTTGATCTCCTTCACATCCTTAGATCGCTTGATATCCACCTCAAACGTCGCCCCCCTAAACAACCTCGTAACCCTAATCCCTTCCCAACTACTCGGCAACTGCGGTCTCACCACCAACCCCTCCGCATCCCCCCTCAACCCACAAAGCCCTTCCACAAAGCACCTATAAACCCACGGCATCGTTCCCGTATTAAACAGCTGACTCGATCGGCCCGCCGTCCTCGGATACTCCCTCCAAGCACCACGGTAGTAATTCGGTATATAGACCGGCAGCTGTCCCCTCTGGATATAATCCGCCTCGCTCGGGCCCGGCAACATCTGACGCAGTAAATCATACGCTTTGTCATTCTCACCGATCGTGTAGAGACTGTAGATGTAGAAGATTGCTGCATGGTTATAGATACTCGCATTTTCCCCTGACCCGGGATACTTCTGCGTGACTCTCCCCACGTCCTCGCGCATCTTACTATAGGGTGGCCCGAACATCGCAACGCCATATGGCGTGTAAAGCTGTTTCTCAACCTGCGGCATCATCTTCGCGATTTGGTCTTTACTCGCGGCGCCGCTGAGGATAGACCATGTCTGCGGATTCAGCCAGATCCGACCTTCGACGTCCTTCTGGATGCCGAAGGTTACGTTGTCATCGGTGATGCCGCGGGCGAACCATGAGCCGTCCCAGAAGTGTGTATTGGCGACGGCGTTGACTTCTGAGGCGCCGCTGCGGTAATGTTTGGCGGGTTCGGGTCGGCCTACTTGGGAGCAGACGTCGGCCCAAAGGTTTAGGGCGTAGGCAGTGGCGACGGTTAGCCAGCCGGAGACACCTTTGCCTTTGTAACCTAGCGACGGTAAGCGAGAGTTGAAGGATTATAGAATTCAAACACTCACCAACCATATTCATGGGATCACACCAATCTCCCTGAGCGATATAGCTGAGACCTCGCTCATCACGTTCATGAAGGAGCCAGTTCATCGCCTTGCTAAAACCATCAAAGACAGTGTGAGTGCTTCCGTCTGGTAAACGGATCGTCTCCTTGAGCAAATTATAATCCGCAGTCTCTGCCAGGTAGACCTGTAAAGTGACAGGTAACCACACACAATGATCAGTATGTGGAATCTGGTTGATGTACTTAAGCTCAGCGCCTTCACTGATCAGGATCCCATCTGGCATGGCTCCACTTGGTTCCTGCTGCGATAGTGCGGTTAGGATAGCGTTACGAGTGACTTCCGGCTTAATGAAACTCATCCCCATATTGTCCTGCATATAATTCCTCGTCTGTGGATCAGTACTCAAACGATTGACATCGCCATGGTAATAGCACTGCCTTGGCAGCCAATTGTTGACAAAGTTATCCAAGTCCTTATCCGGTGTATCAATTTGCAAGCAACCCTTCCCCTTGTGAATATACTCCGAATAATCACTCATCGACTTCTCAAAACCGCCTTTGCTCAAATACTTACTCTTCATCCTCCTTATCTCCTCATCATCGTACGCAGGCCCAAACAAGAACCGAAAGTCATGTGTCTCCTCCACCCCCAGCGCTAATCGATACTGCACCGCGGCAGCCGGATTCTCATATCGCGCGTCCCCCCCTCTAAGATTCGGTTCTTTAAGCGCGTCTGGATCGTGTAACCCCCCCTCGCCCTCAAACGCCAGCTGCATCGTCTCCCACGAATCCGGCGCGGTCTCGCACAGGAAGTACGTCTTATCCTTGAAGAACTTGTTCTTGAAATAGTCTTCCGCTTTCTGGTACGGCGTCACGCTGCTGGCGACGACACCGGCTAAGTCTTCGCGGTACTCGGCACATTGGTTCATCCAGGACATGTTCCCGATGGGGAAGTATGGATAGACGCTGATTTTCCGCGGGCGGCCAGACAGGTTAGTCACCTTGATCATCCACAGTTCCGCGATATCATGTGTTGGTAGACTCAAAGTCATCTCGACGCGAATCCCCAGATTCTCCACCTCCCACCTGATATCACTCTTTCCCACCGAGAACATGAATTTGTCTACAGGTTCCCTCACCGGTTCATAGGGCGCCGAGAACAGTTTCCCCGTCTCCTCATCCTTGATATAGACGAAACGACCTGGATGATGGGCATAGTAACTCTTCTCTGGCTGCATGAACGTCTTAGCCTCGAGGTTGGGCGCGTTTGCATATTTGGCAGGTTCTGGTTGCATGAATTGCGAAGTTGCGTAGCCTCGACAGGTGACTTGAATCATCATGCTCTGGTTCCACAAGAATCCGTCTGCCTTTGGCATGGCAGTTGGACTAGTCAATTCATAGCGCTCGCCGCCGTGCGTTGGTCGTAACATGGTAGACATCTTTCTCACGGATGTTTTCAAGGCAGACAGACTTTTTGGGACTCAATTGGCGAGAGATGCAGTCGTTTATGAGAGAAAGAATGAATTTTGCGTATTACGCTCTTACTTTCAACTGCTGAGTAAAAGGTTGAGTGTCAGGTGCTAGGGTAATTTGTCAATTGACCGCTAGTAGAAGGCGCGTTTTAGCCTGAATGCAATCTTACCCGTTCGGGACTTTGTGGCGTGTTACTCAGCATATCCCACGCTCGTTTCAACATGCTTGGCGATCACAGTTTTCAGATATATTGCTTTTGGTTCAACTCTTGGGTTGAGAAATCGATGTATCTCAGCACGTTTCCGGTCCCACCCTCAATTTATAGTGGTGTACCCCTATTTCTAGCGAGTATGTGTGGGGCAGAGGCTCTGTCCCCTAAGTTTTCCGAGACTTCCCCGCCAAGACATATTTGCCGATGTACAAATGTCCATTTTGGTCCTCATTTTAAGTTTGAAAGTGATATGTCGATTATCCTTAAACATCCATATAGAGATAATAAAGATCCATGGGACACTGCCCGAGTCAATCTCAATTAGATCACGTGATGACCGCATTGATTTCTCTTGCCTAGCTGTCCGAGTCCTCATGAATATATCCAACGTCTTTACAACGAGAAATAGAGTTACATTGAAAGTGCAAACTCACATGTAATGCCTGTAATCATGCCATGCTTAATAATGGAGAAACCAAGGCATCACACTTATAAAGCCATCCTCATTTTCATATTTTCCCATTCCACAAAAAGCTCCTATGTTAAATCCCGTCGTCCATGCTCAAGGCCTCACAAATTGTCATGCGAGTAACAAGGTAGCTACCAGAAGAGCGACCTAACCAGGCTCTCTCCATACTGTGAGCCACCATGGCCTCTTGACATGTTGCTACCAACCCCCTTAATCCAACAATCTCGACCTTTCCCATCAACAAATGTATGTATCATTTGTGCTTTAATGCGTTGCCTAGAGCGTAGGAAGAGCGGTGATGGTTGGCCAACCTTTCCTCAGAAAGAAAATCCTATGGACTCAACCGCATTACCAATACCTTCCTCTCCAAGCGCTCATCCACCAATCCCCCCAATCCTCCTAATAATCCGAGCCGGAATCGGCTGACCAAAGCTATCCAACACAACCTTCTCCCCTCCAACCTTCCCCTTCCCCTTCTTCCCATCAACCCCCTTATTCTTCTCTCCCATCTCCATCTTCTGAATCTTCTCCATCAAATAGCTAACCTTACGTCCATTCAACTTCGCCTCCTCTCTCGCAAGCACAATCGTCGGATCCTCCTCCCTGTGGACTTCGAAGTGAGCTTCCATGCGTGCGCGGCCTTCTTTGGTATCTGGGTTGTTTTCGACGAAGTGGCATTGGAAGGTGCGGCAGCGTAGGATGCCGAGGGGACCGCGGGTCATGTTGACGGTGGAGGGCTTGAAGGGGTTGTCGGGATCGTCGTCGATAAGTTCTTCTTCGTTAAATGATGGAGAGCGGGAGCGGTGGAGAGGGGTGGGAGACTCGGGGTCTTCGTCCATCTCAGAGGATGGTGAGGCAGAGAGGCGGGCGCGTTTATTGTTACGATCGTCAGGGGATCCATCTTCGGCGGGACGCTTCGTTGACTTTGGTTTGAGTCTTGAGCCTTTGCCACTTGGTTTGCCTTCGAAAGTGTGAGGGAGTGCTTTTTGAGAATGCGGGGTCTTGGTATCGGGCGCGAATTGTGGTCGAAGCTGTGATGTGGGAGCGTGAGGAGTGCCTGTGACTTCTGCCACTTTGGCTTCGTGAAGATTACGAACGGCGAGTTGGTAATTGTAGGATTTTCGATCTGGAGAAGGCGAGCGAGTTCGCGAGGTAATACTCTCTAGCCAGACCTTGTGCGCAGCTCTTCGGCCCTCTCTTGTGTTAAGATCATGCTGTGAAATAGCAGAGCGAGAATTGGTAGCGGCTCGAGGATTGGCGACCGGGGCGGCACCAAGGCTCTCAATGTAATTGTCAATATCCTCATCTATGTCTCCGGTCCGTCGCTTGTTCTTCGTGACAGGTGGTGTTGCAGTGCCCGCCGTAGGGTTCTTCTTTGCACGACGCTTGATGGTCAGGTAACCCGCTGCGTTGTAAAACCAATCTGCTTCGGATATATTTCGAATTTCGTCGGTAGACATTCCTTTTCGCTGGTTAGGAACCCGACCATCCTCGGCCGCCGCTTTCATTTCCTTTGACCGCTTAGCGGGCGGTATCTCTTTAGCCATCACTTTTAAATCCTCTTGGAGCTTGGTTCCCTTCCAAGCGGGCGGTAACCTCATCAAAACTTCTGATGCATGCAGCCGGACGATGCCTTTGGCAACGGACGGCCACCATAAACTCCATTCCTGGTACATGGTGTTATGGAGGGTCGATCCTTTAAACTGGGCATTTTGAGGACTGCTCCTGTTGATTATTTCGAGCAGCACATCGACAGGAGGAAGCTCCATTGCCAAAGTACTAGTATTTGCCGCGGTTGTTTTTGGTGAGTTCATACTCGTGCTTGCGCCTGCAACAGGCCTGGACAGTGGCGCTACTGGCGCTGGCGAACTCTCTGGAGAGCTGGCAATCTCAATGATATTATGGGAAGAGATAGCAGGGGATGGCCTTAGGGGCGACATAGGCCGAACTGGAAGCTCAAACGCGATACCTTCTCTAGCGGCTTTCGCTTTGTTTCTGACTTGCTCTTGAATGTACTTGTATTTGTCCTGCAGATATCGAAGTCAGGTGACGTGCAACAGACAAGCAGCCAACAAATGAAGGGGCATACCGGGAAGTTCTTGGTCAACCATACGCACAGCTTCTTGTTCTTCATATCAGAAATGAGATGCATATGCGACAGAATTGGCATTGTATTATCTTCAAGATGCTTCAACAGATGCTCCTCACTCAACCCACGGCCATCCATAAGTGCATACTACCTCACATCAGCCATCCACTCCCCATACCTGCCCACCCACAAGGGAATACATACCTCAATCAGAAAATCCTCAATCTTCAGAGTCCGCTTCGCAGCCTTAAGTTCATCCTCCATGTCAATACATTGATAAATCAAGCTAACCTGCTTCTCCATCTGATTAAACAGCGCTGAATACTGCACCGACGGTCGAATCTCCAAGTATCCGCAATCCGTACCGATCCATATCGAGATTCCCTCTTCAGAGGATCCAAATGAATAACTGCTCGTCACAGCCTCGAATTCCATGGGACCATTCTTGGCACCTCTGCAGACTGTTGGTAAAGTCACATGAATCAGCCCTCAATTCCGAAAGTTCAAGACCGCCCCCTCTTCCTCCCAAGTGAAAGAAGGATAAGAACTCACAATGCCCCTCCAATTCCCTCTCCACCCTCAGCGTCCCAAAAATCCGGAACTCCCCTCGCATGTGAGTCTCCAGGGGATTCACAAAGCCCCGTCCATCCAGACTCCAGATCTCCGCTTTCACAGTCTCGAATATGAGATCGTCAGGAACCGGGCTCACAGGCTTCAATATTGAGGTGAGAGGTTGGTGGGATTTGGGGGGTCTGACTTCGGAACCAGCGCGCTCCTGACGGGTGCGAGCCATGGTGAGAAAGCGCGTGAGCGGGGGTCAAAATAGCCCTTCCTTCGACAAGCGTGAGAAAAGGCGTAAATAGATATCAAAGGCGAAAGAAGACGTAAAATTTCGTAATGTTCGTTGTCTTCCTCACCTTTGAGAAACCCCTCTAGCAGGCGAATCACAAAGAAATTCTCTTCTTTATGACCTCCCCTCTAATTAACCATAGAGCTAGTTAGAGAGGCTAGTAGGGCTGAGCTAGATGTAATTAAAAAAGGTAGGTATAGAAGAGAGACATTAGAATATTAAAGAGTAAAGGGTCGAATAAATTTACGCGTCGAGGGGTCGAGGCTCGCGATCAGAGCCTCAATCCCAAGGCCTGGGACCTAGAACTGCCGGAGCTAGGCCGCAGGTCAGGTGATCTAGAAAATGTGAAGCCTAGGCTCAGCGACCTAGAGGAGAACTAAATATTTACTTCCAGAGACTTGTTTTGAATCTATGAGACCTAGAAATATCTAGAAAGTCTATAAATTAACTAATCATATTGTTTAAGCATCTTTCCAGTCTCCAAAAAGGGACTAAACAGTCGCTAGCGTAAGTTTCCAGCCTTTAGAGCCAATCCTTCCTCCAGATAACCCGTCTACTTACCTCTCATTCTCTCTTTTCTAGTCCCTAAGACTCTCTTAGAACTAACTAACCCGTAACCTCATAACTCTGAAACCTAGCGAAATAATTTTTTCTAACCGATCTACTACCTCTAAACATGAAATTCGTAACCTCTTCTAACTCTCGAGCGCCTAACTAACACCTTCCGTTCCTCAAATCAAGACGTGACAAGAACCTTGCTCTCTTTCTAATTTCCCAGCCCCCTACAATCGCGGATCCGCCTTCGTAACTCTTCCCAGCTCTAAGCTCGCGGCCAACCCAAGCATCATGAGAATATTCTACTCTTCTTACACCTAGCTAACACGTACAGCGATCTAGATAAAACGCGAAAATAACCTAGATGTCCGCCCTAACCTCTCAACCCCTAGAAATCGCGCGTTCGCGCTCACAACTCTAAGCAAGCCGAGCAAAGCATACCTAATCCAAGCGACCTAGAAATAATCCAACACCTCTCCATCTTCGTACGCCCAGCCAACAAGCCCAGCCATCAAGATGAAATACGATAACACCTTACCAGGTTCCCAACCTCTACCACTTGTAATCCCCCTCTCCGCCAGCGTGACAAACCCCAACCACCCCCTTGAAGATCCCCTCCCCAACATCACAGCTCACTCTTCCACCTTCGCACCGACGTCCATAGATCCGCATCTTCTCTCCTCGAGCCCGCGAACATTCCCCATATTGAAACCCTCTACTAGCACTTCTCACTCGACTCGACGACCAAGTCCTCCCACCCCGCCCCCCTACCTTCCAACCTACTTACCAAGAATCTCCACAGTCAACCTCTCCATATCACACGCTATCGATCCAGGACGGTCCCACAATCGCCTACTCATATCCGTAGCTTCCTAGACCCATCCCAGCCTTTAGTCTGAGATGCCCTCCGGCTCCACCCCTTTCCTCCCAGGCCTACTTCTTAAAATCTCTCGACCTCTCTGCGGCCCACGAAGTCAGACTCGTCTCGGAGTGCCTATTCTCTCGTACTCCATCTCCCTTCTCTAGAAGCAAGAGAGCCCCCCTAGCACCTCCTTTCGAAACATCTAACTACTACTAAGATCGATAAAATCTCTCCTCCCCCGCTCCCCTTCCAGTCTGAAGTTTTCCCCCTCTACTGAAGTAACCTGAGGCTAGTCCGCCGATCCTCCTTCAAATCCCCTCGCGAAGCTCTTCACTCTGTTCTTCCCTTGATACTAATTAATCAGCCTCCCTCTCTTAACACCTTACCCCTCCGTTTGTCTACATAACAGTCAATTGTATGTTCGAAATCTAAATACTAGGCAACGCAGGGCGTTCGCCAAGATCCTTTCCGTACAAACATTATCTCTGACGCTCATGGTGGGTTACTTGATGTTGGAAGTTTGAGACTTCACCCCAACTTACATGAGAGGGACCAAAATGAGATTGCTTGACGGACATACATCACACATAATCTCATATCGCAGACAAGCAATAGTAGACGGTGAAGGTTTGAAGTTATTGAATGAATTCATTGTTGGAGTGAATTAACCATGCCCATAACCATACATACATACACAAACCCCAGCTACCCTTCTTTTCTTCCTCCCTTTATCTTCCCCATTCACAACATCCCGCCAGCAAAACGCATGTATTACTTAACACGTCTTGTCTAGCAAAAAAAGACCCATTCGCCAAAATAAGAGTCGGGTGCACAATCCAAAGCCAGTAACAAAAAGAAAAAGGTATCCGCACACAGCAGCAATGTAAATGTTCTCATTTACTCGGTGCTTTTTCCAACCTTGTGCTCCTCCTCCCACCGTAATACGTCTCGCATTCTCCATCGTCAGTGTCGAGTCGAACACTATTGTTACCCAAGAAGTGTGAAGAACAACGACGACTCGATTTTGGTGAGAACAGAATCGTGGCAAGGATAGGCATGCCGTAAAATCATTGGAATCAAGAGGGATATGTGACGATCAATAGGTGACCTCGAGGTCGAGCTCCGTTAGGAGCTATTCGAGCGGCCTGGGACCGAGGAGACCCCAGGCACCAAGGTTGCTGAGAAAGGGATGTAGACCAAGCGTTGCTTTTTGTACCATGTTTCCTCCGTCGCGATATATTGCTTCCTGGGGTGTGGTATGTTTCTGCTCTTTCGTAGCAGTATGTGGTATGCAGCTGAATCGAGTCGACAAAGGGAAACTGGCCATGTTCCGCTACTGATTGTTGATGTTATTGCAATTGGGTATGGTATCGTTCGCGGAAAGAAAATGTGTTTTCATGAATAAAAACGCCCCAAATGCAGTGATGTGAATTTGTCCATGATCGAACTCGGATGAGCTCGCTTGCGTGCCTCGTGTGAATAGCATTCTTCATTAAAATATTAGGAAACTCGTGCTTCGTTTTGATGTGTTGTTCGCCGGAATGCGGACCGAACCAATTATGCCGTTTCATCAGGCCTCAGAGACGAGGCTTGTTGGTTTGCTACTGAGTAGCAGCAACACACCAATGTCGGTGGAATACCCATGCGCTCTTCTGACACTCTTTGCTGCAGTACTTCGTCCGCCGGCACCTTCGGCATTTCGCAAATTGTCGCGTGTATTCCTCCCACTTGCCACATTGGTAATATGCACATTGTCTTATCCCACCCCTGCTATCATCTTTGCGGCACAGGTTTCGCATCACAACGCCTGCCCAGTATTGCATATCTTGGCTGTGATGTCTGACGGTGAACTTCTCCACTAGTGGAAAGATGTTGAAGTCGTCGGGGAGGAGATACTCCTCCTCTTCGGAATCGCAGGCCGAGTGGGACGAGACTGGGGACGAGGAAGATGGCGAGAACGGGTTGACCTCCTCGAGGTCAAGGAGGTGTAACTCGGAGCCGATCTTGAGTTTGGGAACCAGATGTGACTTTTGGAAGTAGGTGCGTAAGTTACAATACTTGGAGACGTAAGCAAGGAGTTGAAGGGACATCAACACATCCTCATCTCGAGGCATCGCAGCCAACACCTGGCCATTGGTCGGGGTAGGGCGGTCGAGGAGGTATCGAGGAATGGTAGCATTAGGCATCGTTGGAGGTGTGTTGGCAACCGTAGCTTGAGCGGGAGACATGCCCATGGTTGGGCCAGTAGGGGTGGTCGCGTCCGTGATGATGCTGCCATCCATGGCGGAGCGATGCGTGATATTGAAAGTGCCCGCATCTTGTGCCTCGGACACAGTAGGAGTTGTCAGTCCTAGAGTGGTGTCGACGGCGGTCAGCATGCTGTCGCCCTCATCCATACTGATATCTTGGATGTTGATTGGCGACTGGATCTCCGCGGTACTGACTCCAGACATCTCGGGATCCCCAGACTCGTCGGACGCCATGCTGTCAGCATTAGGGTCTTCTTGTTCTCCTACCATGGATGCTTGATGTCTGATGGATGGCCTCCGTCGCGATCGGCCCGATGGGGCTGAGATCGAATTCGCCCGAGGATTCGAGGAGGTTCTTAGCTGATTCGGAGGGAGAGGAGTGGTTGGAGACTCGGGCTGAGATGTCAGGCCGCCATGGAAGCCAGGAACCATTGATGGTAGGCGGTCCACATCGCGAACTGGTCTCAGGTTGAACCCATCTGCAGCATCCATCGAAGGGACTGCCGTGGCCAGAGGCTGGATATTGTGTCGAGAAGGGGGTAAGAAGTGCTGTCGAGCATCTTGGTTTCGATGATGGTGGTGGTGATGGTGGTGTCGATGAACCGAGAAGGTCGTTCTCTCAGGAGGCGATGTGAGGGCGAATGCTGGTCCTGTGGGGGTTGTTTCCATCGGGTCGGTGCTACTAGCCGTCATGGGAGCGGTACCAAATGTCCCAGGGATTTCAATGGATGGCGGAGGAGCCTGTCGTCGTGAAGCTCTGAATTCTGACTCGAATCGTGAAGCACGGTTGAATGAAGCCCCTTTGTGCGAGCTCCTATGCTCACCCGATCGCGAATGATGGCGCGACTCTGCCAGCGCCTTGCTCTTCGCTTCCTCAGCCTTTTCGCGGCACCTGTCGACCACCTTGATGTAATTATCGAGAATCGTAGCTATGACCGGGACCATGTCTGCCTCCACCACTCTTGTTCGCACGTTCTCCGAGCCTCGGACACCAATATTCACCACGCATTGGAATGCCAAGTTCCACTTCCACATATCCATCATATCCTTACTTCGCCCGGCCTTGAGAAGGCATACCAAGCGCTCGACGCCTCCATCGACCGTCAAGATATCTCTTATTCGGGCCGACGATGTCGTGAGGTAGGCAAGATGGTTGAGCGAATTAATCAACGGGAGGGTCGATGTGCAATCGAGTGCTCTGCGGTCATATAAGGCTGTGGTGATACCCACCGATGCCTTGTTGACATTTGGGATGCTGAAGTTGACTTCCCTCATGATGTAAATGTGCCGCGCAGGATCGCGGTGAAGGAGGGAGGGCTGCTTTTATCGACCAGGTTTCAGCGATCTCCTAACACTACCTGGGTGTTGGTTACCAGACAAGCAGGCGTAGCTTATTTAAGTGATCGAAACGTCTAGGAAGGCTGTGGATGTGGTGAGGACGCAGTTCTTACGATGGTTTTGATGCAAGCTTCTCTCCGGGGGGTCGAAAGCAGTCAGGATGTCGCTCGCCAGGAGATCACAGCAGAATCTGCACACGAGTAAATGATGATGCAAACAGGCCGTGAATTATCGAATCGGTGCGAAGACTTCTCAGTCTGGTGAAAGGAGGTGGTTCGAGTAGAGAAGAGGCGGGTGGTGGTGGTTGGGATGGTTCGAGCGTGTGTTTGGGGATCGTTTGTCAAGAGTTGAGAGGGAAATTAAGCGTGGTGAAGAAATGATTCCGTTGAACGAGAACCTGGCGCCAGGAATCAAATTGTATCTGGAAAGCTTCTCGGGGGCAAGCCAGGGAGGATGATGGGATGTCGAGGAATCGAGGGGGGTGGAGGAGGAGGTTGAAGAGTCGAAGTTCTTCCAGCGGTTGGGATGTTGGAGAAGAAGGCCTCGAGAACCTGACGAAAACGGCCGTGCTTTGATTACGGCGAAATGCGAGTGTTGAAGGCGCGCCGCAAGGGGAGAGAACTTCTATGCAGATAGTATAGGAGTTCCTGCACCACCCACAAATTGAAGATGAACCACGAAATGGAGGAGATCGTGATGGGGATGGGAGGTGTAGAGGAGAGGAGCGGCGGGGAGAGAGAGAGAGAAGGATGGCTACGAGGATGGCGACGAGGATGGGTTGTTTCGTGGTGGTGGTGGTGGTGGATGGGTGAGGTGCAGTGCGGAAAACGGGGGTTGGCACTGGTAGTACTATTGAATAATTGGGTGAATGAAAATGGGGTCAGCAAAGTCTTGGGCCCTGGTGGTCTTGGTCTCGATGTTGGTCTCTGTAGTCCTGGAGAGGCACTTCGCTTGTCTCGCCGGGCTGGTCCTGTCCGTTGTTTGGCTGTCAAGAGGCGAAGAAGAACCCTGTGGTGGCGCACGAGGAGAGAGGATGGACGTGCTTCAGCGAGGTATTGAGGTGCGGACTGTACAGTAGATACATATATACTCTGGATCTAATCAGATTATTTTTATCACAGTATTTGTTGATTACTTGGGCGTCTGAGTCTACTTGGAGATTCGCCTTGGTCATAGCCGTGATTACGTTTATCTAATATGGCGCAATTATACTTCCTCTCTTCTGAGTCGCATCTCTCGTGTCGGTGTTTGAATTCGCCGTCCGTCCAATATTTCACTATGGGGGCACTTGGAAGTCCCGATTAATCAGCTGAACTGACTCAGCGCACTTGCGCTGAGAGCGCATCGGGGGTTGATCTCCTTCGGCCCCGACCTGAATGAAATGCCACACCACCAGTTCGAGCCATTCGTTTGCGATGGAGATTAGGTACAGAGATGCTGAGATGCTGAGATGCTGAGATGCTGAGATGCTGAGATGCTGAGATGCTGAGATGCTGAGATGCTGAGATGCTGAGATGCTGAGATGCTGAGATGCTGAGATGCTGAGATACAGAAATGCAGAGATGCAGAATGGCAGAAACGCAGAACGCAGACACGCAGAATGGCAGATATGCAGAATTACAGAAATGCAGAGATGCAGCTGAAGTTGGTGGAGGCCCCTCGATGCGCCTACTACAGCATAGTGGCTGACTGCCGTACGTGCAAGCACATCAAAAGCTCCATAGGGAGTCCTGAGAGCAGAACTCTCTTTAAGCACGCAGCACTCTCTTCAAGCACGCAGCACTCTCTTCAAGCACGCAGCACTCTCTTCAAGCACGCAGCACTCTCTTCAAGCACGCAGCACTCTCTTCAAGCACGCAGCGCGCATCTTCCCGCTCTTCTAGAAAGGAATGTCGCGCTCGTGCAGAGCAGCCGAGGCCTTACCATGTTGGTGACCTTGCTCGCGTACGGAGTATGGAGTATGGAGCATAGAGCAGTAACTTTTCCCCCATCGGTCAACCGAGGCTTAAGCATTCACACAGCTCTCGCTCCCTCCAATTGATAGCAAGCTTTCTCGGCAAGTATAAAAAGAATAAACTTAGCCGCCTCCCGCTCCCAGAACTACATGTCTGGTACGGGCTGTTGTTTCAACCTACTCGTTACGGTACTCCGTGCAAACATCAGGCTGAAGACTCCCAACGTCACATTCAAAGGGGGGCCAACAAAATCAGTCTCTTCCTGTCTGTCACAGACCTCATCCTCTCCTACACCTCATCCTCTCTTACATCTCATCCTCTCTTACACCTCATCCTCTCTTACACCTTACACCTCATCCTCTCATACATCCAGCAGATTCTGGCCCATGAAGGGCATCTACCATTCTGAGGTCTTTACCCTCATGCGTATGATCTCTCGATCTAGGCGAGATCGAGATTGAGATTGAGATTGAGATTGCAAAAAGGGTGGAAGGTGGTTCATAGGGGAATTTTTGATACTCGGTGCTTCAGATTCATGTTCCCGTCTGGATTATGCCTGTGTTCTCGCTCGTCTAGCGCCACCAGCCACAGAGAGCGTCAAAGCTTAGCCTTGCATTTCTTCTCCAACCCTTCACCAGTCCTTCACCAGTCCTTCACCGCCTCCACGTCAGGGACAACGCGACTCTTTCCATCACATCAGGCCAAAACCTTGCGTGTAACAACTTGAGATCCTCGCCCGAGACTACTTGGCAGGTCATCACCCTACAGTATTAGCATTTGATCAACTGTCACTTCATCTCATCTCCATCCATCCTCGGAACACGGCACCTTTCTTCAGGGTTCTTGGCGACGACGTTGTGTTCTATCTCCGAACCGTATCCCTTCCTTCTTTTACAGATGTCAACCATGTACTACTGTACGGAGTGCAAAATTGATTTTTCGATCGAGTCGACCTTCTCCCATTCTCAGCCCCTCCAGCAAACTGGTCTCATTCTCGACTCAACCTACTCTTTCGAGTCATCTTGAGCTTCTGGAGCTTCTTGAGCTTCTTGAAATTCTCATGCGCATCCTTTCCGAATTGAGCCCATTGATATTCTTAGAGATCAACCAATCAATCGCCCCTTCGCAAGCCAGCCGCATCCCGCCGCCTCGGCCTGGCGTCAATCGTACTGTAGCGCTTAGAAAACCTCCATTCACTGGCAGTGGCATCCATGGATGACTCCATCCGGGAACCAGACAGCAGACTCGCTTGATTCGAACCACTCTCCACTCCTCGACTCCTCCTAGACTCCTCCTAGACTCCTCCTCGACTCCTCCTCGACTTCTCGTTCGCTAGCACTCTCTCCCTTCCTTCCAACCACATCATCTAAACGCGCACCCAAGGGTTCACAGACGTTCAAAGCGCTCACGCCAGTGCGCCATGATCCCTTCGATCCGGTCAACTGGCCCTCCAGCACGGAGAATTAACGCGGATGGCGCGTTGGCCCCGCAATGATGCCAAAGATAAACTTGGACGAGCCACAACTTTTGCACGCTAGCAGTTAGCAGCTAGCTCCGAGAAGCTAGCACCGAGAAGTTAGCTAACTTGACCTCCCGTATGCGAGGCATTCTGCACGGAACACCATGGCGGCACGGGCCTGCAGTGAGACCCAACTGGCAAGTTGCAACGAAGATGTGGTGATCTTGCTCAGACCTACTTCGTACAGTACTGGGTTGCTGATGAGATCTGCTCATCGTCAGAGGAGGGGCTCTGAAAGGCTGGCCACCACAGACGAGGTTGACAATCACGAAAGAGGGGAACCCCACCACCAAACAACCTTATCGCATCCCGCCCGCTCGACCTCGAGCAGCAAAAAAAAGTCAGGTGCGCAGTGAGATGTGACAACTGCGGATGTGATGCATGAACCACCATGCATTGAGGATGGGATTGAGCCGAGTGAACGAAACGTGGCTCCCATCCAGGTTCCAGTCGATAGAGGACAGGGAATACAACCACGTCAACCACTCGGCAGCATCAGGGCACTTCAAATGCGCCGCTCTGTACCTCTGTATCCTGTTCGGCTTCTAAATTGGTCCTGCCAATTTCAAGCGAGCCTCGGGCTTTAAGCGTCAAATTCTGATCCTTTCACCTCAAGGTCGTCGACGACACGTGACCCGTCCCGGCTGGAAGGGGTTCTTTCTCAAGCCTCCGTTCTCCCCAGCACAAGCTCCCGCTCCGATTAGGTTTGCACAAGTCTCTCCATCCATGGGCTATCCATGGGGGAGGTTTTTTCAGCCTCTCCCGCACCTCGTAGGTCCACACCAATTCATATCCGCAGATGAGATGAAGATCGGGCATCGGTGGCTGTCCCGTCGTGATGGCTGAGATTGAAACAGAATTTGTTTAGACATGCGGGGTGCAGGTTCCATGTCAACGGATCATTTCGGTCCGTAATGCGGATATATTATGCTCCTTTGCAGATGTACTGTCGGTGTACAGTAGCGTGGACTCCAGAAGCTTCCCGCTTGCTTTTTATCTGCAAGACTTGCAGCTCTAGTGGTGGAGCTGGGAATCCTTGGATTTTCAGATTCCAAATATTCATGACTCTTAAGTGTTAGAGCAACATGCACATGACCGTCAAGTACCGGTAGTAAACATGTAGGAACTGCTGAAACAAACACCATTGTCATCTACCTCAAGATGATGAAATCTCCAGAGTCTGGGCCGGAGGAAGTCCTCGTTTGTTTGAGAAAGGAACATTTATGCCCAGCCTCACTACGTGTGCCTGGCAACATCTACAGCTGCAGGTTGAGGCACTTGCTCCGTTTTGAATCCAGGGATTTTGAGGTCCGAGAGGTCCAACTTCGAGGTCGGTCGCTCTGCACCTCATTCTGATGTGTTTAATGGGTTGCCAAATATCACAGTCTTGCTGATTTAGATTGAAGTCACTCCATAGCACTTCCATCTATAACATTTAGGGCCGATTTAGCCTGGTATGTATCACGTAGAGACATGTGCTCCTCAAATTTGATGAACCCAATTTACATTAAGCGAACGAGTCTAGCAGTCTCGAGTTTCTCACTTGCTGTCAAAAGCGTTCATGGTTTGTTCATAATTGTTCAATTGTCATGCACTCGTCCTGCACTCTTCTCCATCTAAAGAAAACCATCCTGACTTCGGACCCCGTATCAAACATCTCATGGTAGTACATGGGCCATTTCGCGCCGAGGAGCGATCAATCATCTGGGGCGGTGAAGTCTTTCAAAGGAGAAATCGACTAATGCTCGCGCGTGTCCGATGCTCATACACCTCGAGCAGCCAATTCATTTCCTCAGAATGAAGCAGATATCGCGTTTCTGCTTTACAGTTGAAATTGAAGAACTGAATCTTTTTATGCAAGCTTCGAACCGCATGTAACGCCTCTGCCTCTATTTCCAACAACTTCCCGCCATCAGCAATAGCGGTGTGTTGATGCGGATAAAAGGCTTCTCGATGTCAGGTCGGGTCACCGAGCCAGGGTCCTTAGTATGGACAGCTGCCGTTGCAGAGGCAGTTGCAGTCTTCAGTTGCAGCCTTGAAGCCACCAGGACAGGTGTAAAGTCAGAGATTGCCGAGACGATCGTTGAGGCAAGGGGCATAGATGTGAGCATGCGGTGAGCGTATGCGGTTGAGGCCGAGGTAATGTTTGTAGATGTAGCGGCAGTGTGCGTGGGAGGAGTAGATGGAGCGCATCGTTGCTGGTGACGACTTACCTATCCGTCGCGGTTTGTGTGTGTGTTTTGTGTCTGTAGGTCGCGCGCAGGGTTTGGAGAATGGTGTGGTGCGTCTGAGTGAACATCAGGAGGCCGATGAGTGTAGGTGGAAGGAAATCTTTGGGAACAGAGAGCGAGGAAATTCTTATACCCCCGCGGCTGGTGGCTGTTCTTGAGCTATCTGGCAGGCACTCGAGATATCCACGTTGCTAGTTCACCTGTGCGATTAGAGACAGTCTTGCCTAAGTGGTATTCGATTCTTTTCAGTGTAAACAATCTTAGACAAGCTATTCGTCGTCACAATTGCAAATCATGGTACACAAGGTAAGTAATTGGAGATTTGGTGGAGATTCGAAGCCGAGGATTCTTGCTGGGAAGTGTTGAATATAGTTGAAATTGAAGGGAGGAGAGTGGCATGTGTAAGCTCTCAGTAAACTAGAGGAATTTTTAGGAATTTTTTTTAGTAATTACCGTTAAAGACAATAAAGTACAGCGAAGGAGGCAGTTCCTAGTGAAGTCGAGGACTGGTGTTTAGAGAAGCTAGATCCTTGACCTACTTATTCTTCGTATTAAGAAGTCAGTCAATAGCCTGACGCTAATACTACATCACTTCAACTTTACTATGTTTTCTAGCTACGAATCCAGAATGGCACATCCTCTATCATGAGGTAAAGGGAGATTTTAATAGCGTACGGAAGTTACCAAACGCTAAGTGATTTCGAGTATTTCGGTGGTGCGTAGGATTTCTTTCCAGCTTCTATGTCCTAGTACGTCGGGAGTTTTCGCTTTCTTTTCTCTCCTGTAAAATAAAATAGGAAGCGTGAGAATTATAGGAGAGGAAAACATCTGTCTTATTATTACTAGAGCGTGAAGAGATAGTAGGATAGGGGGAAGGAGGGGATGGAGATGATTGTGTTTCCTTTTCTATTGTTGTTGAAAAGGTGGTGATGCTAGGTATGTAAGTTCGTCGAGAGTCGGATTTTGATGTCTAGCCTCTAGGGGCTTCGAGGTAGGATCTATCTGGTGTTGGGAGCTCAAGGAGAAGTTTAAGATACTGACTGAGAGACGAATGATGGTGTTTAGAGATAGTATTTCGAGCTGCTAGATTCAGTCTTGGTAGAGATTGATATTTGCTTTAGCTGATGCTGATGCTTTAGCTGATGCTGATATTGACTTCTCGCTACAGCTCAAGTACCGACAAGTCGACCTTTCAAACAAACTACTTAGCATGGCCTGTAATGGCGCTCTCGTCAAATGCACGGCTACTGTCGCCGGTCTCTACTCTCCTCACCTGTCGTGCAGATGGCGTATAATGGTAATTTCAAACGCGAAGAGATACGAAGCCTTTGCTGCAAAGGCAGTTGGTTGTGGTTTTCATTAGGAATCTTGGTGGGCCGTGAGGAAAGGGAAAAGCTTCAGGGGTTTGCTGTGTGGAGTGTTTAGCGGATGGGAGGAGAGAATGCTTGGCTGTGACGTTTACATGTTGGATGGCAATCGGGTGGAAGGACTTCCTAGACACGCTTCATAATATAACGTTGTTGGTCTATGGTTTTGGCTTGTGAAAATGTGTGGCATCAAGTAGGCCTCTTGCCGGACTGTTTGTGGACTTTGCGGTTTCGGCTGTGGTGTCTTGGTAGCTTGTAGGTTTTGCGCATTCTGGGGCCTTGGTGAAGATTGAGAAGCTTGTTGATCTTGCTAAGCTTCAGGAGCTTGAGTAGCCGGTAGGCGTTTTTCTTAGTCTGTGATGAGGGCGCTTTTGGGGAAGAGTGATTTGTGAGTTGGTCGGAGACCAAACCAGGATCTTCATGTCGACTTGAACTCCCCTTACTAAGATCTGATGGGTGGGGAATGGGAGGATGGGGATTGTCATCTTGTTGTCGTGCACTTTCATTGGGAAATCCTTCCCACGTATGAGAAAGACCATATGAACAGTCTTCTTGCCCTTGTTGTTGAAGTAGGGAGGATGAAGTTCTTAAGGAGGGGGCGGGGGCTTCAAGGGGGGGTTCGGGTCGGTCGAATGCAGGCTTTAGTGTGTTAGTCGATGTTTTTTTAATCTAGTTCTTGGATGTTATAGATAGAGGTCTTGCAACTTACCGCTTTGACTCGATTATCTCGCGTATACTTTCTGGGTCCTGTACCTTGTTCGTTGGACGACCCGGAAACATAACCGTTTGAGTAGGCTGCCGGGTCTTTAGTATGTCTGAATTGGTGTGAGTTAGAGTCTTGGTTTTTGGACTCCTGTTGAATATAATCCCATTCTCCGTCGGTCCTTTCTTCGCTCTCCCCTTGTTCGAAGCCATATTGATAGTGGTCATCCTGTACATAGTCTCCCAGATGGTCGTTCTGGTGGTCATTATCCCACTTCTCGCGATCCCGATGCTTCACGTCCCACAATTCATTCTCCCATGCGTGCGAAGCTTCCTTGAGGTCAGCGATCATCGACGTGGTAAGGTTTCGGTAGGCCCTGATAAAATATCCCCTGAGTACAGTGCCATCTCCAACATCGTATACGCCTGGTCGTACAAGCGCATCATTGCCCAGCCAAGAATTTATATCCGCAGAAATAACCTCTCGCGAAATTCCGTCTTTCACTAAAAAATATTCGTTCAATCTAGAGCCTGAATGTGGTGAGCCTTGTCCGTCTTCTTGACCCGACATAGTTGTTATTGTAGCTTTTGGCCAATAAAACGAGGGAGAGCCAGCTGTTCTCTCCTCTATCTTGATTTGATGATGAGATACCCCGAGAATTTTCTGAATTGAGCAAATCGAGTACGAAGTGGCTCCTTGGCTCTGTTAGCAAAGCGAGGCTGAGCTATAAGGCATAGGGTTTACGGCATTCTAGAAGAGCATTCTCCCACAAATCAAAGATAGTAGACCATTACCTCGTTATTTCACTTTAGCGATTATCTAGAAAGTCGATACTTTTAGATATCTCGATGTAAAACAGCTGGTGCTGCTGTTTCAATTGACGTGGAGATTTACCTATCCACAGCGAGGGGGCAGTGGCATTACTTCTGCCTAAGGCAAATAAAATATGCATCTGCTCTTCCCAAGGTACTTGGATACAATTAGAAGATAAGCAGCTAATATATTTCTAATATCACTACGAAATTATGTAAAAGTCCTAGGGCATGAGGTAGAAAGGGGTTGGAAACTGCCTTGTAATCCGTGAAAGGAAAGGAGCTGTGAGTAGAAGCGTCTAAGTATCTGTATCCCGCGCTATGCTAGCGTGAGTAACTATCTCAACTGCTCTACCTCCGTGAGTCTATTTTGCTGGTCGTGTTTGAATGCCGTCATCATATACCGGAGCCACCACAGTCAATTTTTCAAAAAGTTTTCAAAGGAGAATTTGAACCCGAGATTTTCAAATTTTCTTTCTCAGTGACGTTATTGTTCCGTAACATTGCTAGGATATGGATGCACAATTGGTGTTGGTGCAGCGAGTCAATAGTTCGTCTTCACCGCCTTTGGCAGAAAACCTAACTCCAACCACAAATATTCCATAGCATGATCACGATTGGACAATTTGACCTCTAGCCATTCCTTTTATCACCAACAACACACGCGAATGTCCGTCACTAGGACAGTCTGGCGCAGCATGGAGAAGATTGTCGAAGGCGTTTTTGGTGAGAACTCACTTCTATCCCCATTTTCTTGCAATTTCTGCCCTCAGAAGTTAAAGCTCGAGTATGCGCGCAAGACTGACAGTACCCAGCAATCAACAAGCCCTCGGGCCTCTCCTCCGCTCAAGTCCTCCGCGACTGCCAATTCGAATTCCACAATTCCAAACTATTCGCGCCCTATCTCGCTGATGCCAAAGCTAAGCTCATGCGTGAGAACCACAATCAGCGAAAACGCCGCCGAGAAAAAGATCCCAAGGTGAAGATCGGTCATGGCGGGACGCTTGACCCTTTAGCGACAGGCGTGCTGATTGCGGGGGTGGGAGTCGGTACAAAAAGTTTACAGGATTTCTTGCTCTGCACGAAGACGTATGATGCGGTGGTGCTGTTCGGTACGGGGACGGATACATACGATCGCGTCGGGAAGGTGTTGAGGCGGGGCCCAACGGAACATATTACGAAAGAGGTGGTGGAGGAGGCACTTGGGCAGTTCAGAGGGAAGTTTATGCAATTACCACCACTATTCAGCGCCTTGAAAATGAATGGCAAGCCACTATACGAATACGCGCGTGAGGGAAAACCTATACCGCGGGAAATTGAGCGGAGACCGGTTGACGTTGAGCAATTGGAGTTGTTGGAGTTTATGGAGGCTGGGACACATGGACATCAACCGCCAACTGAGGAGGGAAGTTATGCGGAGATCAATGTAGCGAATCAGTTGTGGTCCCAGGAGAAGGCGATACCTGGACAAAGTGAAGATAGTCCGGATTGGAAGAAGAAAGCGAAGCAGGAGTTTGAGACGAAGAAGCGGAGGATGAGTGAGGATCTTGATGAGCTGGTTAAAGATAAGGAAGGAAAGGGTAAGAGAAGGAGAACTTCACGCGCGGGTAGCGAGGCGGTTATGTCCGGGGGTTTACCTTCACCTACACTTGAATCGGCTGTCGAAGAAACGAATGCTTCAGAACCTCTCCCAACCACAGAACCTGCCCTCTCGCCACTACCCACAGCTACAAAAGGATACCCTGCATGCCGCATCCGCATGACCGTCACCTCGGGCTTTTACGTCCGCTCCCTCTGCCACGATCTCGGCGCCGCTCTCGGCTCCGCCGCACTCATGTCTGAACTCCAGCGTACGCGCCAGGCGGATTACGTTGTTGGCACAGATAATGTGCTGGAATACTCTGATTTGAAGAAGGGGGAGGAGGTTTGGGGGCCAAAGGTTGAGGGGATGATTGATGCCTGGTGGATAGCTAAGGGGAAGAAAGAGGGGTTTGAGCCAAGGAGTGTGGTGGTTAAGAAGGGAAAGTATAAGGGGGCGGTGGTTGAAGAGGATGATAGCAATATCAAGAAGGAAGTTAAGGCTGAGGAGACCAAGGCGGAGACCGTCGAAGCAAACGCCGAAATTTCCACCGAAACGGGGCCAATCGTCGAAAAGCCAGATGTCAAGGCCGAACTTACCGCTGAAGGCAACCTTGTGGAGAGCACCCTGGAGTCTTTGGATCCTTCGAAGGCGGAAAAACAAAACGAAAGCGCGAAGGAGGCCGCCCTCTAATCCAAGATTACACATCCATCATCTTGAGAAATACCAAAGCTTCATGACATACTGGGAAGCATCTAGGGCGGAAATGAAAGCGGAACTGAGTACTGACAGGACGGGCAATCTTGGCATGACAGCCTCCAATACCCTCCAAATTTCTGCTCGACTGTTTGAATAAATAACAACAACCTGCAAAGCCAGGTATTAAGCGACTAAAAAATCGCTTGTGCGTCGATAGCTTTGAGAATGATATGATAACAATCACAGCATGAAGGGGCCAAACTGGCGAACATGTTATTACCACTCTATCATATCAATGGCACATGGAAAAGGGCCATATTATATAGCATATTCAATTGCTAATCTTGATATAAACTCCTTTCATTGATCTACAAATGTCTAACTGTAAAAATTAAGCGAGACATAGCGGAGGGTTCTCTCCTAGCGCTACTCATCTTTGTCAAGGACCTACCACAGGTCCACTCTTCTTAGAGCACATTGCTTTCTTCTTGTTCCCTCAACAGATAACAAGATGGCTTATGGTATCACATATGTTGGCACTCAGAAGGTTTAATTCACTTTGTTCAACTACAGCATATCACTTTATCCAAATCCACTAAGAAAAACGAACTACTCGGTTGGTGTTGTCCATGAATGTTTTAAAGAATGACACAGATTGTGCTTCAGATCTATGGTCAATTTAGTTCATTCTCTAATAGCCAGTAAAGTTGTGGCTAGCCAAATTGTTCATCCAAGACAGAGGATTTGAAAGAACTGAATTATCCCGAACAGACAAAGGAGCAAAGAAAGGGTAGACCAAAGGCAGTTGAAAAAGTCGAAGACACATGTTGTCGGCTCAGTATAAAAAGGGTTGATCTTCTTTTTAGATCAATACTTCATACCCAAGTCTTCCAGCACGCAAGCCATCTAACATTGAACAAGTCAAAGCATACTAAGCATTTACTAATCAATATCAATTCCCAGAGCTGTACCAACCCACATTCCCCAAAGATGTGTAGCGTTTACTCCAGACAAAGTGTCTTGAAAAGCTGACCGCGCTGTAGCAAACAACCAAAGGCCAGCCCACGCAAGACACCGCATAACGCTATTACCGCCCACATTGCGCAGTTAGCATCGACTCACACGCCTGCCACCCTGTACTTTGCAGTTATTCCGGTGGGCCCAACTGCATTGTGGTTGACAACTCCATCTTCTGCGCGCACAAGTGGCTACACTACAAGTTCTTCCACGAGGAACCTCGCCCTTCTCACCCCCTCAACGACACATCCTCCCATCTATCTAACATTATTTGAATCGAAGCGAATCTAGATGAGTCACTCCTCTTCCCCACCCCTACGTGATCTGCTGATTACTCACGGAATAGTTGGCACTGACAACAGAAACTGCTGGAAGGGGTTCTGGAGTTACTTCTTAGGATTTATGAGTGTCTAATATTTGCACGCTTCTAAGCTCTAGCCCAGGGATTCTCAGACGTATCAGCAGACTCAGCAGATAAATGCCGTCGTGAGGATTTTAGATCCTATCTGGAGTGCTTTATTGCTAATGATCCTGAAGCTGAATTCTTTGCACCACGGTCTAGTTGCCCTCAATTGCTCCAACTATGTCGAGAGATTCCGGGGAATTGGACGGATTGCTCGAGTTGATGGGGAGAGTTTCTGAAGGAATGCGAAGATCCTGTGAAGATACCTCGTGAACTTTTTTTGGGGCGGGAAT
Organism: Hymenoscyphus repandus; assembly: GCA_001414415.1. NCBI lineage: Eukaryota > Fungi > Ascomycota > Leotiomycetes > Helotiales > Helotiaceae > Hymenoscyphus > Hymenoscyphus repandus. The sequence continues at coordinate 477,028 of LLCE01000006.1, read as the reverse complement.
GCTTTGGACAGTAGTTGGAGAAGTTGAAGGGGGATGCCTTTGTTAAGAGTCCGTAATCTCGCGCTATGTATGAGAAACAGGAATAGGGCAGTTCTGAGGATGTCATCGTGGGCGTTTTGAGATCTAGATTAGTGAGTTCGATGGGTTGAGACAGATCGCTTGTGCGTTTGATTTGACAGCGCGAAATTAGGAAATGTTAGTATACTTATTTGTTTTTGAAGATTTATAGTGAAATTGGGCGATAAAATGTGTAAATAAATGATATGTGAAATTGTGATCTGTCAAATGAAATAGTGGTAGTGGTTTGTGTCGCTTACGAGTCGCTTAAATAGGGGTAACTTTGACGAGGCAATTCTCGGTAAGTTATGTTACTGCTACATTAACATCCATCATTATATAGCGAGGCATCTTTCGTGCCGAGAAATATGAGGGTTACCTTGACTTTAAGTAACCAGATGCCTAAACACACGATAAGGTTCGCAATAGTCTATGTAAAGCATATAATATTGCTATACATGAATATCTAAGACCCCTTCTGCCTTAAAATTACACTAATATCGTTGCCTTCAAGCGTAAGTCACAAAGAATCTTATTTTTGAGCATAATAGCGTATCTCTGCTTCAGCACCACTCGTGAGCTCTTACCGCTAACGAAACTTATAGAAGGGCAGTATCTAACCTTAAGAGCCCTACAAGGGTGCAGTAAATCATAGTCAACATTGTGTCTGCTTGCGGAGTCCAAATTCATGTATGATCGCTACGCTGATGAATACCTCGGCTAGCGCCGAACAATCCTGCATGTCCCATGTATTCACAGCCGTGTAATATACTTATAGTGGCTGACAGATCTGTGGCTGTGCGAGCCCTTTCGCTTGCATCTGCCAGACCGCCGCATAATCGCTCATCACATAGCATTAGACTTATAGATAAACTTTTATCTCTACAATGAGTGAGAGCTTCGACTGGAGCCACCCAGGTCTAAACTGGTCTCATTTTCACTCTCTTGCGAACCTCCTCTCGCTTCGAAATGGCGGTCAGGCTGAGCCTTCTTCGCTATCCGATACGGTGCTCGAAGAAGACTGGGATCCCGATGACGATGGAAATTGGGATGCGCCTAGTATTGATACTAGAGTTGCTCATCAAATATCAGATTCGGGGCATGGGAGGCTTAAAAGAAGGTTTCTTGATTGTTTTGCTGAATTTGCGGCTAACATGAAGGGTGGGAGAGCAGTTGCTTGCTCCGCAATGAAGGAGGCTGAAGACAATGTCGTGATCTGGCTTGCTCGTAACGAAGGCTTCTCAGATATGGATAAGCCTTCATTTGATAAACTAGGAAAGGTGCTAGGTTCGTTATCTTACAAAAGTGGTATGTTCTATGTAATTGCTTTATTTCTACATAATAAACTCATGCTTCTTGTCCAGCCGATCAATCTGATATTCTCCTATGGGACGAGATGGTCTTGTATCATCAGAACCGGATTGAGCACAGCTACATTCCTAACTTGAGAGCAAGCTTCAAAGCTTACGACGCTGTCCGCAGAAAGATTGATACTAACACACCAGAAAACAGTTCAGTCTCCGATGCTACCCTATCTGTCCTGCGGACTCTTCTTTTTGATCCTAACATCGAGGGTACAAGCACCCTTGAAAAACACTCGAGGCTTGTTATCACATCATATAACCTGCGTCGGACAAGAAACATTGAGGAAGTGCTCTACAGCTCTCCAAGCGCAACCTCCAGATCGAAGAGCTTGTGGTTGGGTATCTGCCTGCTCGCACGGCTCCGAGTCGCATTCCAGAATTTCAAAGACGTTTCTCTCACGCTTCCAAGCTTCAAACAAGTCACAATCATCCTGGTCCCACGTCCTCTTACGCCTCCAAACCCGTCTGAGCGCCCGCTCAACTTGAATGAGACCTTCGGTATCCTCCAACTTGATTTGAATCCTGCTACAACGAAAGCCGTCTTAGGCCGGAATTGGACTGTCGCTAAGATTGAACGCGAGTTCGCAAAACGGCAGAAGCAAAAGCCGAACGTACACGCCGAGGTTCAAATGCTAATGTCTCTGAATACCAAGGGACCATCCACATCGAGTTTATTCCCGTATTTTGGATGTAGCAAGCTCAGCTGCTTCATGTGTAATCGCTTTATTCAGTCATATGGGCGATTCACGACAAGAGGGTGCCATGGGCGTCTCTTCAAACCGTGGACCGTGACAAATGTGGATCGGCTTCTGCCTGGTCAGGCCGATCGGATAGTAAAGGCTCTGTTATTAGTGCAAAATGAGGTTAAGAAAAATTTGAGGGCCCCAGTCGAGGGCCATTTTCGGCACGAACGAACTTCGGTTATTGGAGGGAGCAGTGTTTTAGGTGGTTGGCAGGAGGAACGCTCACAGAGACAGTTGCAGATTGAGCGGCTAAGGATGAAAGCAGAACGCGATAGAGTTGCAGAAATGTTCAGAAGGTGAGTGAGTTTCGGATATAATTAGTTTATTTTCCTTACTCTTACCGAATTATTTGTGCTAATGGTCAAAAGGCAAACAGAAAACACGATCAGTTCAGCCAGACACACCTACTCAACTTCAGAAGTAAATGAGCCGGACTGGGACTGTGATATATGTATGAGACCGACGACGAGAAGGTGCAGCATTTGCAGCAAAGGCTTCTTCTGCAGCGATTCGTGCCAGGAGAAAAGATCCGGAAGTCATTTGTTCATATGCTCTAAACGCCCACTCACTACCGCTGATTATCTTTGGAAGTCATTGGAGGAGGATCTCATGCCTCAAGATGAGGATGTTCTTGAAGATTTTGGCTTTAACAACGTCCTCTCTGGCGGGGACAGGACTTACCTTCTGGGGGTCTACAGAGGCCTCTATCTTTCAGATAAGTTTTCAGCCGAGGACATACATGAGTGGCGTGCTAGGGGTATCCTGGCCGATAAGATCAAGGAGTTCTATTACAGTATTACGGAGAAGTTCCGTGGGCAATACTTTCCCTGGCTTCTGAAGAATTTACATATCCTGGGCCGCCCCATGACTAAAGATGAAGCGGAAGAAAAATTGATAGCGACCTTCTACGACAAGGCCAGACCATACTTAGATATCGAGGATCAAAACAAGAGAGCTAGTGATCTAAAGCCGAAAGCCAAGGAAACTAGTTACTGCTTGCTAGCGGAAGTGTTACTCCGGATCAGCGCTGATCCGGCTGAAAGAAACTGGTACTCTTTTGGGTTTGTAACCTGCCGTGGACAAGGCGAAGAAAGTATGCTTGTAGATCTCTACCAGCTTCTTCTCACCGAAAGCGACGGAAGTTTCTTCTACGAGTTCCATAACCATCGAAGAGGTGTCATTCAGCCTGCCACGTTCACACAATTTTGGAAAGCGTACGAAGCGGGAACTCTTATCCAGCTCATAGATTCGAAGGGGCTGAAGGAACTACGATCCAGGCTCCCGTTCCTAGAGGGCTTCTTATCTGTGCCGCCGGCCGGTCCCCGCCCATCCGTATGGAATCTGAAGCAGTTTCTTGAGATCGGCGATCCGATGGACCATCCACCCATTCCATCGGTCAATGTTGACTATGGGTTCATCAACTGCCGTACTTTCGAGGAAATTTGCACCCTGATGGAAATTTACGGAAAGGTTCTGAAGACTGCGAATCCGCTGGAACTCCACCAGGCATGTGTGGCTGGTGATTTGTTTCAATTTGCAAGTGGTTATGTCTAGATGGAGGAGCGGGGAAGGTCGTTGATGAAGAATTTTTATCCTTTGGAAGAAGTGGTGGAGTCGGAGCTGGGGCTAGAGCTAAAGTCAGAGGTAGGGTCAGAGGTAGGGTCAGAGGGGGATGAAGATTCTGCGGGGTTGCCATCGCTATTGTCGAGACTTTGGGGGTTCATTGGTGGATATGCTAATTAATAGCGTGCTAGGTATATGTAACTGCAGGCCAAAAGTGGTCGTGCAGGTAATTTAACTCTTAAGTAAATCTAGCCCGTTCACAAGTTTAATATGTTAATTCTACTATAAACTAATCGTGAGACAATAAATAGCTTTTAGTTCTATTAAATCCCAAATTTTACTACCCCTAACCCTTTGAGGTAAAAGTGCTACTTTTATCCACTAGCTGAGAGTTTATAGGGAGTGGCAAAGCTACTGGATCTAGTAGGGTAGTATCCCAGGCAGGAACAGAAGCATTTAGGTCCTTTTCTAAGCAGAGGTCACATGAGTGGTAGTGTATATAACACAATAGAAAATTAGGAATTATTATGTTAAGAAGTTGTTTGGCGAGCATTTGCCGCTTCTTGAAGACCGTGCCACACCTCAGATGCATCTGGCATAGTGAAGAATATAATACAGCATCACTAAGCGCATTAAGTCCTCCTGCCAAGACTCATAAACCATCTCCTTTGCCCGGAGAGGCTTGGAATGTACATTCTCCTCAATTAAGCGACTTCAAAATTGAGAGCAAGGTCCTTTTTCAATAGGACTGTCGTCCAGTTGCGTTAAGGTTCGAAAATATCTCGATGGCTGGAGTATAGTAGTGTAAATCTGAAGTTGGTTTAGATGCTGTAAACGGAATGTTCGACATCATGACTAATGTCGCTGTATTTTTCTTGCTCTTGGCTAAACTTCTAAGGATAAATATCTAAATAATAACAAATTGCTGATCGTGGCTTCAAATATTTACTAGGGAGGGAGTTGTGATGCCTAGAGAGCGGATGCGTCTCGGCACAGCGGGTGTATTGATACACAGGGACGGACGTTATATCGAAAGATTCTATGTAAAATATATCAAACTCATTTTCTAATGAAAGAAGAGTTTTTGACTGTATATTCAAGGATATCTCTAGATCGATACATTGAGAAGTGTATGCGGCAAGTCTTGTTGTACAGAGGTATCCTCTGAGTACTTCTCGGCATGTAGCTCAAAGCGGCTATAGCAGAATGCTGTCGCTTCGCCTAAATTCGCGTAATATGTCATGCAATTTGAACCAACAAGACTACTTTGTGCTATTTTCATGCTAGCTTAGGGCAGCGCTAGTGGAGTCCGAGCACCTCGCCTAGCTCGTATTGCCTAGAATTGTTTGTCTTTCTGAACCTCTTTTCTTTTCCAAACAATAACAACCGCGCGCGACACCGGACTCGCCGCCGACCACCTCTTCCCATATTCAGAGCCAATCCCAAGATAAATCAAGACGCGAGGGCATCAAGGCAGGTCTAGATGTCCGAGCGATTCTCCTACTCTGAACTGACTCGAAAATCTTCTCATCCTGAACCAATTTCACTTTACAAACAAGAAAAAACCACATACCGCAAAACGCACCACCAAACACCCATTTGCATTGCCAGTTCTCTCAGAGGGGCATCAAAGCATCATCCAGTAAATTTATACTAAAGCACATCACTGGAGACCAAAGCGAACACCTCCCAAAATTATTTCCACAACTCAGTGGACCTTCAACCAGAGCAATAGCCCCAACGGATAAACAACTCCAAGCATCTGCACCTGCTATTTCCGTATCTATCACATCCATTCAGCCAATCCAACCAAAAATCTGTCTGAACAATATGTCAGGACGCGGGGATATGTACAGACAATATGGTGGAACGTTTGGACGCCTGCCAGAAGCCAGACGTAGGGTTACTGAGAGCTGTGCGCCTTGTCGTAAGTAAGTCAGCCCTCCTACTTTTAGATACAAATTGGCTAAAATTATTCCTCTAGAATTGGTCAGGCATGCCCGCAGCATATTCAAGGATATCTCCACCGTCTCACACCATGCGGGCGTTGTCTGTTAAATGGCAAAGAATGCTCCTTTGCACCACCAGCAGGAAGGGCCCGGACCGGAGATAAGAATCCCAACCAGCATCTCAGTACCCAAATAACATCACCAGTTGGCGCAAACATGTGCCGAATTTTGGATGAAAAATTCGAACTCGTCGCTACTATGCGCATATATGGAGAAGCAATTGTTTACGGCATCGCCCCGCAGCATTCGGTTCGTTTCTACTACGATCTAGCTGTTGCTGCTTCCTCAGAGGAAGACGAACAATTTGTTGAGGGCGGAATGGCTGGGGAAACAACTACTGTGGGTGGAACTGACTTGGGAGACTCTGGGGGTTTTGGAGGCGACCAATTGATATACTCTAGCCCCATCAAAATGCATCCAAGAAGACTTTAGAGAGAGACTGTTGGTTCTCAGGCTGTAGAGAAGCTGGGGGACGTTTTAAGGGGGTATTGAGCTCTTCTTCGTCCAGAAGGTAAATCTAGGTGCTCAATTGTTCCTATTCTCTTCGAGTTATAATATGAGAAAACAGACTCTTCTGATAACTACTTAGAAAATACTCTTGTGTAATTAAGATGAAATAAGACTTTTTTAGTTTTCAAGTAGAATCACCAACCTTATGATTCACAGCCAAGTAAGCTATTCGAGCTTTCCCTAAACTTTCATGTCCCCTCATTTTTACAAACTTAAATATCAATATTTCTCTCATTCTCTATACTTATTCGCAAACTACACGGAAACCAGAGAACTCTCCCAAACTACTAGCATTACAATCATCCTCCTCTTGCCACAAATAAAATGATCATCTAGTGTTTTAAATACGAATGTTAAGATTCATAAAATAAGCAGAACGATACAAGCGTTTGAAGAAGTCACTCATCTGGCTATCACGTTTCAAAGCTTCTTTCAAAGGGATGGACATGACTGAATAATATCTCGAATAAGGATCCGACTTGATTTCTTTCTTTCCACCCTTTTAATCCCTCCTCATATAGACAGCATAACTAAAATACCTGAAACATCCAATAAGAGACCTGTGTAAACGTAACTAGACATCAAGCTGTCAAGACCTTTTCACATAGGAGAGATACAACCCAATCCTGCTAATTCCCTCGGCGAATTTTCCAGAAGGATATGGCAGACTTTCATATCCCTTCCATGATTTTTCATCTACGACAGATTCATTCATTCTCCAACAACCGTTCAGGCCGAAAGTTGGCAGCATAAAAATTTACCAACCAAGAAACATACACTTACTTGCACCAGGTCAACCTACCCTAGGAATACAATTTCAACGACTAAGCATAGATCTGAGAGCGAATAAATAGTGTAAAGCTACTTTCAAGCAACTCTTAAGAATTGCTAACATTGTGAGATAACCGTGTAACAAAATAAACGGTCAGAACCAAGGCATGTATGCCTTCATTCCGCCTAGCTTTTTGCAAGAAGGCTGAGCTGACTTCACAGGTACAGTCGTTATGAATAAAGGATTGAAGATAAAATGATAGCTGGAACCCTTGATTGCCAAGCCCTGCCATCTGCAGTGCTCGCCTCAATGTAAAACTTGGGGTTACTATCGGCTAGTCACATGACCATCATAACTTCTGGGCCTTAGACCAACCCGTGGTAATGCCGTTCCCCCCACGGACAATTCCCAAACCCGAGAACGAACTGGGGAGGACGACATCTCCACTCTATTAGAGTTCCTCATTTAATGTCCGCAAATGCCGCAGGAGATCAGGACCCCTTTTCCAAAGCGGAGAACTGCGTGATGATTAGATGATGACGTTCATCTTAAGAAGAATGCTCGTTTCAACAGCTTTGCACAGCGCATCAGGAGATTCGCCAAGTCATCGTGACAGGGTATTCCATGTCTACGAGTCCTGTGAATAGAATAGAATTTACCAGCCATATTATAAAGTTTGGAGAGAGGCGAGTATATAACGTGGTATGTCGTCGTGAATGGGTTTAGTACCTGCTCTGTAGGCTGTTCACTCTTTCTCTGCCTTTGGTTTTTTCATATCGTCTCTCGTTACATATCATTTATTCAGGATGAAGGTTTCAAATCTCGTCATTGGCCTTGCGGCTAGTGTTGCTGCTGTTGACGCGAGTGCGAGATATGTGCTTTATGTTGATCAGTAAGTCGCCTATATACTCTATGTTGCGGAGTGGGGATATTGATGGAGGCACAGATACCATCTCACAGATCTCCCAAACACCACCGTTACTGAAGGAATAACCCACGTAATAATGGCCTTCGCAAACTCCTCCCTCTTCACCACCACCCCACCCGGGAACTACACACCATTTGAACCCCTCTCTACAATGCGTGCCCGTTTTCCAAGCACCACTAAACTCCTCGTTGCCATCGGCGGCTGGGGCGATAACGCTGGCTTTGCTGCAGGTGCTGCTACCAACTCCTCTCGCGCCTCATACGCATCTAATATCGCGTACATGCTCGACACCATGGGTTTCGATGGCGTGGATATGGATTGGGAGTACCCTGGCGGAAACGGACAGGATTACAAACAGGTTCTGAACTCTGAAAAGGTCGGCGAGATTGAAACTTATCCACTGCTGCTAAAGGCCATCAAGAGCGCGATCGGGGAAAAGGAGCTTTCCATTGCTGTTCCCGGATTGCAGAGAGATATGATTGCATACACGGCCGAGCAGGCGCCGAAAATCTGGGAGAGTGTCGATTTCGTGAATATCATGACATATGACCTCATGAACCGGAGAGACAACATCACGATCCATCATACATCAGTCAATGGCTCAGCAGCGGCGATTGATCATTATCTTGATGTTCTAGAGTTGCCGGCAGAGAAGGCGAATCTGGGGTTTGCGTTCTATGCGAAGTATTTCACGTTGGATCCAGCGTACCCTTGTGAGAATGGTCTGGGATGTATGACTGTGGCGCTGGAGAATGAGGATGGAAGTGACAGTGGGAAGAGTGCTGCGATGACATTCGAAACTGCCAACTATGTTTCGAGTGTTGGGAACTTGACCGAGTCGCCGGATGGGAGCTGTGGTGCTTCTGTTGGGTATTTCTGCTCGGCAGGTAATTGTTGCAGTGCTTACGGATTCTGGTTTGTATTTCTATCTGTTGTGGTGATTAGGTTTGCTAATGTCCAAGTAGTGGAAGTTCATCTGACTACTGTGGCACAAACTGTCTCTCCGATTATGGCACCTGCACCTCGGTCTCTGCAACAACACTTTTTCGCAAGGCAATGGCAAATGGAACCACTGATGAGGACGCCGGCGGCGAGTTCTATTATGATATTGCTAACAATGTGTTCTGGACTTGGGACACTCCTGAGCTAATTGCTAAGAAGTTCGCGGTGATTGTTGAAGGCCGACAGCTTGGTGGTGTGATGGCGTGGAGTGGAGGAGAAGATAGCTATGACTGGAGCCATTTGCTTGCCCTTCAATCTGGCGTTGCCGCTATGGGAAGCAATGAGACTCTCAAGATCGCGTCATAGATAGCTAGAGTCTATGTGATCAGTGTAGATTAAATAGAGTATCGTTGAATCTTCATTATTCTCGCCATCTCACACCCCACTCTCCCTTTGCGAAACTGCTCTCGACAACCTTCCCTTGCATGACGGCTTCACATGCCCTCTTCTCCTCCCCGTCCTCACCTCTCGACTTGGTCACGAAACCAAACGCAACACCCCGCCTTGCAATACACCTGACAAGCTCTCTCTCTTCAGCTTTCCGCTGACCCTCCCGTCGTTTGATCAACATCTCATTTGACTCTTCAATTCTTTCCTTGACCCCTTTCTCACCACCGATGCCACCATTGACTTCCGAAGTCTCTTGACGAGGCCTGATCCGAGTTCCAGAACGTATAGATAATCGTGCGAGCACTTCTGTATCGAATGAAGGTCCTTGACTTGTGGTGATGTTGATGGCGGTGCTGACGGATACTCCCCCATCTGCCTGGTCGTCCTCGCTTCCACTGTCGTCGGTCTCTAGTCCTTGAGTATTCGTGTGGTCATCCCCAAGCTCTTCTATAGTCATTGCTTGTCTGGGAATGACACCTTTCTTTAGTCTCTCACGCACTCTTTCCACCTGTTCTTCGTCCACTCCTTCATCATCTGAAACCATATCAACACTTTTCCACTCTCCTACCTCCTTCACTCCCCTCCTAGCTCTATTCCTTCTCCTGCCAAAGCACTTCTCAGGGTCATTCCTTTCCCCAAAAACTATGCGCTCGACTTCAACACACTCGACTAAGATTCGACTTTCGCCTTTTTTCTTCTTCTTTGAGTTCTTCGGGGCCCGGCCACCTTTGTAAGGAGGCGTTGGCATCCGTTTTAAAGAGTTTTCTTGATCATCCAAAAGAGCTTCTCCATTCAGGAGAGTTACAAATGTATCTTCAATCTTTTGCTCAAGATTCCTATTGTGACGAGCCCCTCGACAGCGGGCGGAACAATATTTCGCTGGTGTTGCAGAGTTGGAAGCAGCTTGCTTTTTTCGATCACCTTGATGAGAGTTAATGTCTCTTAAGAAATGCCAAAGAGCTAAAGAGCTTTTGATGCGAAATATGAGTCTTTTAAGAATTTCTACTGACCAATCAAGCGTCCACATGTCTTGCAATATTGGACTTTGTCACCGCCAGGAAGAAGGTAGTATGGCGGCGGCGTCGCTTGGGATTTCGAGGGACGAGACCAGGAGTCCATCCATGACATCTTAGATGGACTGGAGAATCTAATTTGACTTCTGTTGTTCGAGCCTGTTGATGTTTGTTAGAGATCCGTGAAACCAGAATCGTTTACGTCATCACCTCGTCTCGCTTTCACGAGAAAGTCGTACCTTGAGTATAGAGTTGACACAAACCACGATTATTATCCTGGCAGCGAGTGATGAATTGATCACGAGGGAGGAATCTCAGCTTGAGGATATTTTGAAATGGCCGTCCTGCTCTTGTCGAGGATGAGCGTGTTTGGAGAAGTCTCATACAGGGGTTTTATTATTGTTAGGACCAAGTGATCGCACTGTAGAAAATTGAAGTTTGTTATTTCCGGAAGTTGAAACTTTGTTGGTGGTGAAATTTCGTGTTGAGGATCTACAATACAGATTTGTTCCATGTTGGTTGTGGGAAGGAAGAGTGGGAGGTATATCACGTGAATCCTCTCAGTATATGATCTAGGTAGCTTGACTCACTGATCTGTCAGCACGGTGCCATAAAATTTGGTCTATATGAATCATACACTTCCTCAATTATATCTCATTTATTTTGATAGGAGTCCAAACTTGTAACTGTTCTTGATATCCAACTTCTAGGTACAAAAAAACTCACCAAGACGGGTCAGATATTTCACTATGACTTCAGAAGCATCCAGACTGAAGGACCAGTCCTGGTCCACCGGGACACACTTAATATCTACCGATCCGTCTCTCATTCCAATTGACAAGGTCAACGAGGCCTTCGCATCCAGCGATGTTTACTGGGCAACGCCACTTCCGGACGAAATCATGCGCGAGACGCTGCACAATGGCATCTGCTTCGGACTATACAACAGGAGCAAATCCAACGAAGACGCTCTCGAGTTCTTAGGCCTCGCACGCTGCGTGACAGACTTCACGACTTTTCTATATCTCACAGATGTCTATGTCAATCCTGTGTGTCAAGGACAAGGTCTCGGAGCATGGCTGGTGAGCTGTGTCAAGGAGACGGTCGATTCGATGCCATATTTGCGCAGGACTCTGTTGTTCACCGGTAATTGGAAGCGCTCTGTGCCGTTCTATGAAAAATTCTTGGGAATGGATGTGATAGAGAGTAAAAAGGGCGAGGGTATTGCTGTGATGGAACGGAAAGGCAAGGGACATCCAGATGTTGTGGCTGGAAAGATCTCTGCATGATGAACTTGGAGACTGTGGGTAATAGACAGCATGATATTTGGGAGATACTAAGCGCATTATAGCGAATTAATTTAGGGGATAGTAGAGGTAGAGTTCATAGAGAGCAGATTTGAATCTAGCGTAGATTGTGTTTTACGCGATATGGATGGCTCTCTCAAAATATATTTATATGCTATAATTCAGAATGGAGGAAGACGGTGGAGTCTGTAAACCACCAATTTCCAGACACATATCAGCCATTTGAGTGCTGGTGATTCATGTTGAATGTTATGAGTGAATGAGGAAGATTTCCTGAAGACTGTCGAGAAGAGGGAAGATGTATCGAAACCTCCAGCTTTGCCAAGATAGTCAGCCACGTGCAGAAGTCTCGGCCAATCAGACGAGTGTACTTCTCTCCATTTGTGTAGTTGCACCATCCTTCTCGTCGACACAATTCGAACATCCTAACTTCCATCTGACCTCTGCCACTGGGCCAATTAGTTTCCACGTATTTGAAATTCCAAATTAATACCAAACTTTTCACCGGAAATATTACTTCGCATCACGTCAGCCACTACCGTCGAAACAATCTGCCATTTGCCTCGTGGATCCAAGGTGGATGAAATATTAATCGCACAGCGCCGAGTGGCCAGAATTTCATTTTGGGCGTTTCCGACATCGTGGACAGCCCCTTTATATTTATTATGGCTGATAGAAAGCTTGCCCGTAAATGGCCCTTTGTGGAAACACCACGCCTCCAAAGATTCCTGAAACGTCTGAACAAGGAAGTTTGATGGAGAAAACGGACAACGGCACCACTCACAGATCGTGGCATCCCGACTGAGGATCATCTATTTCCCTGCACAACTCCGCTGGAGATCCACCAGCTATCGTGATAGATAAAACGAAACAAATTAACAGGGACGAACACAACGACTTCAAAAGTGGCAAATTGATGAATGCGCCGACAGAGGAGGACCCATCATGACGAAGCCACCCACTATAGCACAAATTGCATCGCCTTCGAGTATCTCAAAGTTCAAAAGAAGTTCGTCGCCCATGGTATGGCTCTTTCTCTTCATCGCAAAGTCCTCCTTCAATTCGATTTTTTCAACACTTCATTCTTTTCAGTCGCCTTTGTGACTTCACTGCCTCGACGGCATATTCTTGTACACTCCTTTCAAAACACTCTTTTCTAAGCTGGTACATTACTGCGCTATTTGTATACTCCTACATTCCACAAGAACCCGCCTATCATACCACTGTAAACAGGGCCTCATAAGCCTCAACAAGCTTTATCATGCGCTCTTTCGTCACTTCACTGGCCTTTGCTGCTGGGGTTTACTCACAGTCAATTGCATTTGTAGATCCCAATACTGGCATTTCTTTCCAAACAGTCACAGCTAGGACGGGACTTAGCTGGGGTGTAGCTCTGCCAACTAACCCCGGTTCTGACTTCATTGGCCAGTTGGTAAGTACTATCAGAGCCTTAAGGAAAACCATTCTTACATTCTGTACAGACTTGGCAAACCAATGGCACAGGATATGCTGGTGTCTCATTGATGCCGCTCATGGTCGGTAGTCTTCTTGTGGTAGCATGGCCAAACTCGAACGAGGTTGTTGGAGGCCTTTACCAAACCAGGTAATTTCCAGTGTAATGTTTCCAATCCGTATAGTACTGACAAGAGCTAGTGGTTACTCCAACCCAGAAGTCTACAGCAACGCCAGTGTTTCACTAGTCCCAATTGCGAATGGTACATTCGTGAACTCTACACACATGTCTTACACATTCTTGTGCTCAGGATGTATTACTGGATCATCCCTGTCGTTCGATGCAACCTCAGCATCTGCGACTTTCGGGTATGCTGCAGGCACAACTTCACCCACCAACCCTTCCTCTGCCATGTCTGCTGCTTTTGTATACCATGATGGAGGATTTGGTAATTTTGCTGTCACGACCTCCAGTGCCACTTCTGCCGACTACTCTACTTGGGCTTCCATGGCAAGTGCAAGCAATAGCACTAGCTCTGCCAGCAATACTACCTGTACCACCAGCGGGAAAAACATCACTGCAACTGTCTCAAACTCAACATATGACTATATCATTGCAGGCGCCGGTCCAGCAGGCATTATTGTTGCCCAACGAATGACAGAGAGTGGCAAGTCTGTTCTCCTCGTGGAAGGTGGAAAGGCATCAACTTATGCACAAGGTGGCAGAAGTGTTGTTAATTGGAACGAAACTGTCACTCAATATGATGTTCCCTCAATGGCTTACTACCTCACCAGCGCCTCTGATACTAGTGAGTATTGTACAGATACTGCTTCCCAGGCCGGGTGCCTTTTAGGGGGTGGTACTATGGTCAACGCTCTTATGTTCGTCCGTCCCCAGGCAGCTGACTTCGACGATAAATGGCCTACGGGATGGAAATGGGACGATGTTAGCACCGCTGCTGAAAGATTGTACAAGCGTAATCCAGGAACCACACTTGCTTCCGCAGACGGCAAAAGATATGATCAAGGAGTAGGTGTATTCTTGATGTGCGACATTCAAGAGTTTGCTAACAATTACTCAGGCTTACAATGCTATGTCTAAGATGTTGGATAGCATGGGATGGAATCACGCAGATGCCATCGAATTCCCAAACTCGAAGTATCAAACATACAGCTTCCCAGCATGGGATATTCAAGACGGTCTTCGTGCTGGACCAGTAAAGTCATATTTGCCGCTTGCGCAATCAATTCCAAGTTTCAAACTTACTCTCAACACGAAGGTTCTCCGTGCCGTTCGCACTGGTTCTGCTATCACTGGGGTTGAGGTCGAGACTTCGACTGGTGCTCGCCAAATTATCAACATTAACGCTGGTGGCAAAGTAATTCTTGCTGCTGGAGCAATGTCTAGCCCGCGTATCCTCTTCAACAGTGGAATTGGAGCTGCCGACCAAATTACAACTGTCCAAAATGGCTGCAGTGCTATCACTTTGCCCGATCAAGCTGACTGGATTGACCTCCCTGTTGGCCAGAACCTAAGAGATCACCCCATCTTCACTCTCACATTCAACGTCAGCTCGTCCATCAACGCAACATCATTATTGTCGACAGCATTCACAAACCCCTCCCAGACTAATGTTGACATGTTTGCCAAGTCCTCAGGTCCTTTGGCACAGTCCGGGCAGCGTCTTAACTTCTGGACTTCCCAGAACTCGACAAACGGCACAACTCGATTCTATCAAGGAACAGTAAACTCGCCATCCGAGGGCATTGTACGCATCAAACTCTATCTGACCCACGGTGCAACATCTTCGGGTGTTTTGGGTATCACTTCAACCGGCGCAACAACTTTCACAACTCAGCCTCTCATGAACACTGCTGAGGACAAAGCGGAAACCATCACTTTAATCGACTCCATTCTTAATGGTGCCCGCAATTCGAGTGTTATGGTTCCATCCTCTGTAACTGCGTCTGGCTCGACTCTTGTGGAGAGCTACATCTCTGGCACTCATTTCGTCGGCACGGCTATGATGGGAGAGACCAATGATGGAACTGCTGTTGTCGACACCGACACCAAAGTTTTTGGCACAGACAACTTATTCGTCGTAGACGCTAGTATCCATCCCGATCTCCCAACTGGCAACACTCAGGCCATCATCATGGTTGCTGCCGAACAAGCTGCCGCCAAGATTCTTGCACTCAACACGGCCTCCTCTGGTAACACCACTACTACAGTCACCACACCAACATCGCCTTCAAGCAACACTACAATCCCTATTACTACCTCAGCTCCTGCAGTGCCAACTGATACTAGCATTGACGTGAGTGGTGATACCGATGATGATGATTGTTAGACAGCATGACTGATGCAAGTTCTGAGACATGACGACTTTCTTGTATATATTTATTATTTATTTGCACATATTGTACATCACGAGAGAGCGAATTGAATTACTTCTCGAGATTTTGGATTATATCTTGAGGTTTTTTAAGTCTATTGAGGCCAGTTGTGAGTTGCCTAGAACAAATGACCATTCCCCAAAACCTTCTAGCACCTTTGTACACTTTAATAGAATCCCCAAACTTGGCGCTATTGTAGTCCATCCCTCTAAGGTTAAACCAAAAACCTCGTTATCAAGATATCTTTTCCCTCTTCGTAATTCACTTCTCTCCTTCTGAAACTCATCCTGCTGTGTCCACAGTTGCTTCTTGGAACATCTGGCTATAATCTCTATGGTGATGTTGTTCTTGGGGAGAGCATCGGCATCTAGCTTAGCAATCGACAGGTCGTATGCATATTTGCTAGTCTTTTCAGAGGATTTAGTTCAATCCAGAACCTCGCTTTCTCTTCTGTCATGTTGGAGTTTTCAAATTTCAACCTCTCGTTAACTTTCTCCAACTCCTCTGCGTTGGCTTCTGTGTTCTCTTTACCTAGGAGTTCGACAAGCTTCGTCTGCATTTCAAGATCTTATACATATTTGTCAAGGAATTTCTTATGAATGCGTTCTCGGGTCTTTGCGCTCAGGAAACTCAATCCGATAGGTGGTCGATACGAAGCATGCTTGCGAGCTCGTCGTCCTCAAGTTTGTCACACTTGTTCGCCATCTTACCCGTCTCCGCCATCACGAGGCAGCTAAAATTTGTAGTTTATTTTGGCTCAGGTTTCTCCATGTAAGCAAGATCAAATTCGATGTACTGTGCCATTCTGATCCATTCAGTACGGGTGCTCTCTTCTTCCTCCGTGATACTCTCTTGCTTGTCCTACTTCTCAATGACCCCATCAGAAACGTTAAATTTGCTGGAACTTGAGGGAAACTGTTATGGTGTTGATGACTTTGGAAATTGTTGTGGGTTGACGGTGGAGGAGGGAGCTGTGCACGGCAAATATAGGTAGCAAATAAAGCACGACTACAAAGTTACGTGCACGAGAAAGTTTTGGAACAGGTTGGTGCTAGTAGATAACACTATTGTACTCGTATTAATTATGGCTTTATTACTTCCTTTAGTTTTTTAATACAAATTTTCAAGTCTCTTTTCAATGCGAGAAGTGGGAGGCTCTGACCTGAAGTCGTTCTCACACAAACCTTCCAAGCTAACTTTAACTTCCATGGCTCCTGCATTACTCATATACCTTCTAAATAATCCACTTCCTTTCTTCGAATTGCAAAAAATCATTGCTAATGATGCGCGCAATTCTATTATTTGTAGTTGTAGTTCAGTAAATTCATGGCGCCGTCACTTAGCTGCCACAGATTGCTTTCTACTCCTGATGCTTCTATTGAAGTCATGTCAACTCCTTCTGATCTTATATTTACTTGTATTCCTTGTTCGTATCCTTAGCTTTCAGCCACATATGACTGATTTATCAATGCCAAGATTTATGGGAAGGTTCGCCAGCAGGATTGTGCAGGGAATTGCGTACGGGGCTTGTGTATATGCCACTCGTTCTTCCCTATGTTTTAAGCGATTTGACTGTCTATATACGCAGAGGGAGGAGTTGATGTAGCTTCGTGGTAAGTCGTGGCGTACTATTCTGGAGTCGAATACAAGGAGCGAGCGATCTGGAGAGTGGTACCGCAGTTGGGCTTTGCAGCGGCAGTTAGGGGTTGAATAGAGGATGATAGTATGTCCTATTGATCAGTTCGTGCAGGTAATTTTCTTTTACTTTATCAGCAGTAGAATTACGAAGAGGGCTAGAAAGTTTCTAAGAGAATGAATCTCTATCTATGGCGTTGTGACCATAAATACGAAGCTTTGGTCAATTAGACATCCAATCTATCAATTAGAAGATTATGTGGATTGAGCCATGGTATTTATTAATTCATAAAGCCAAAGCTTCAAAGTTAGAACGATTATTCACTTCTAGGGCGGTTTACACTACTTGAAAATGTTGATTTCCTCGTTGCATTCTCATAAGACTTTCATCCTCTAGCCCTTCGTCATTTCCTTCTGCTATCAACTTATAATTAAGATAAAGAGAAGAAGACGAAGCAAACACACATATACATTGACAGTCCTTTAGATATTTGATCTAATTTAACTTAGGAGGGAAAAGTTGCTGACATACCCAGATCATTTGAAATGGAATGAAACAAGACATACTGTCACCCACTCTGTAACAAAGCTTGCTTGTCACACTACTTAAGCCCCATGAGAAAGCCAGCTTGCATAGATCAAGGTTTCTTTCTGATAACATATTGTAAAAGACTAACAACTGTCTCAAAAGACTTCCTGAGTAACATAGCGAAACGCTAAAGAAAGCATGCTTGCCGGTGCCAGTGCAAATGACACAAATATGGAAGTACACAAGAATAAAGAATTTATCTTGCATAGTTTAAGCTTGTGCCGCCGCATTGGGGTTCTAGAAATTGGGAACGTCGAAATAGAGTATATATGTCACGTAAACTGCGGGATTTTGGAGAATAAAAACTCAGAACTGATGAACTTTCCAGTGATGAAAGATAGCACATATTTGCACGTGGGTGCCTTTTTGATCATTCTTCCATTTCTCGACTTGAGTCTTGTAGTTATCGACAACCTATGGACCGATGACTACTTACCGAGGATTGACATCGCCAACATTAAGCGAACCCCGCCCATGGGATGACCCTTCGAACCTTAAAATTAGCTTTCCCTGAAGCATCTTGGCATCTCAAAGATATTCTCTGAAACTGGCCCCATTATTGTTCCCTCATCTCTACAGGCGATCTCGCAACTGCGCCTGTCTCATCAGAACTCTCGAATGACTTCTGAAAATATCTATGGCAGTGATGTACCTTTTACAGCCCTTCAGATGAGATCCAAAATTTACTTACAGGCTTAGCAGGGTTGGGAGATCTCTTCCGACTTGGTTTGGACATCGGATGGTCATCCAACGTAGTCAGAACCTGCTCGTCATGGCTTCCGATGCCGAGAAATATTCGGGTTTTAAGTTAGTTGAGCCTCAGTCTCCCTGGGATTTGCAAGATTTCTTGCGCCTTGGTTGGGACATCGGACCAAACACCACAGTCAAAGCCAGCCTATCACCCATGACGAATTGTGATGCCGAGAGGTATTTAAGTTGGTCTGAGCCTTGCCCCCTGGGATCTGCATTGGCAAGCATAAGACCCATGGTAAGGAACTCCTGATGGAGGATGTATTAAAGGTGGTCAGTCCACCGCTCTCTTTGTCACAAACTTGACAACAATTCTCATATCATTTCCCACTCCATCGAGCTCAACACATAAAGCCAACATCAGTATCTTCAGAATGTACGCAATCTCGGCTACTATCCTTGCTGCGACGGCTTTCGCTTTTTCAGTATCAACAGCAGCAATCACAACAGCGACTGTTGGCACAAGCTGCAATGTGGTCTCAAACCGTACTGTCGCAGCCAACGACAATCTCGCTAATATCGCGTCATCCTTCAACGTTACGCTCGCCCAAGTCCTCCAAGTTAACCCTCAAATCACCAATCCTCGTCTTATCAAAATCAATGATATTATCGCCATCCCTTCTCAAGCCTGCGTCGCAGCTGAGGCTCCTGTTCTCGCAACACCTACAGCTACGTGTGTTAATAGCACCGAAAAGACGACTACCGTGCAGTCGGGTGAATCGATGATTATCATTGCAAACGAGAGACTTGGGATTTCTTTGCCAGCACTATTGGCAGTCAATACCCAGATAGAAGACCCGGCGAAGCTGAACGTCGGAGATATTATCAACATTCCGCTATGTAGTCTAACAGGAGGTGTGGCGGCGAATTCAACTGTGAATGTAGAGGCGAGAAGTGAAGTGACGAAACGGAGGATGCGTTCTGTGAGGCGAGTAAAAATGGGACATTGAAGTTCGGCTGAAGAGTCGAAAAAAGGATAATCCCTTGTCATCATATCATCATATCTATTCGAGTTGATTTTAGCTGTGGTATTAGCGGGAGAGTGCTTCATTTTTGTTTTTCATGGCGTCGATTCATTCCGGGGAACAAATACAAAGATGTTAGAGAGACACAGCTCCCAAATTAGGTGGCAAATCATTCAAGAATGAGGAGACCCGTCGTCTTTCGTTGGTGTGCAAACAGTTCGAACACTAGCAGAAGTATATTACTATCGCAAATGACTTAACCAGGCCTCCCAACATCTCTGTTCGTCAATGATATCTCAATATGGTCTGATCCGCAACCTCCAAAGAAATCCACCGTCCAAAGATAGTTTGTGTTTGTACCTCCATGACATCCTTTCCTCGAGTTCCTTGGCCTTCTCCATTGACTCTCAGCGAAAAAAGATACAATTTCGTGAAGTTGTTTCTTGCAGCAATCTCACTCGACTTCGAAACTCGTGAGAATTATGGCGATTACCTCAGAGTTCTCCCAAATATGGATGTCGAAGTCTTTTTCTCAACGATGCGAAGACATATCTCTATGATGCGTTCACGCAACGGTTGACAGACGAAATCCGGGATATGAACCCAGACTACTCTAACAATTGCCAACTCTGCTTGAAGGATTAGCTCAGAAGGGTTGAAAGCTTACTTTAAGGCCCACCTCTGAAGACAGTGAACCAAAAAAATCATCATCAAACACATGAAAGGCCAACGAATGGACGGTGAAAGCGATGCAGTTCTACTCTAATCTGGCTGAGAGATTAGTAGCGCTGCGCCGACTAGTGGACTTGGCTAGATGGATTGACATATTGAGGCTTGATCAGATGAGATTGTCGTCGGAAAATATGGATATAGAGTTATTGTTGAACAAGATAGAGAGCGAGACATCGAAGCTCACAAACGCGACTTGTATCTCGTTGCAGCTTCGGAGGCGGACTTGGAGAGCGGTATCAAAGAGCTATAAGCGGCGAAAGCAGCGTTAAAGGAGAAATTGCAGATTTTAAGGAGCATGAACACTGCTTTGGGACTCGCGAAGACAGAAGTTGAGAGTTAGCTCGATACGCTGCAGGCACAGGGCTGTTAGAGACGAAAAAGAAAACCTGGTACTTTAGCCGGACAAGAGTCGAATGCTGAGACAAATACCTCTGGTTTATCTGGTCAGCGAGAGAAGAGCAAGTGACAACGTCATTGGCCATTTGGCCACAACCGCTATGGTAAAGTCGGCAATTATAAGGCACAGTGTTTCCTTAGTTTCATGCTTTAGAGACTATGGCTAGCAATGCCCTGAAGGAAGAAGCTGCCACAACTCTTGTGATGCAATATAGGTCAACCAGTCACAAGAAATGCATATTTGATGACAATATCGCCCGAGACTCGCGTGAGTATGCATCCAAAGAGATTATATTCCTTCTAGCACAAGTTGTATAAGTATAACATAACAGTCATCTGGCCTTCTGCTGTTACCTCCTGTTGGAAGAATTCTGTGCACTGTCGACAGGTATTTCGAATGTCGAAAGTTTTAAGAATAAGCGATGGTGCTTTGCGATGTGTAGCGAAACATTTGTTTGTCCAAAGAGATGAATTTATCACACAATCAGCACAAGTAATAAAACTTTTCTGACTTCTGAATGGCTCCGCGACGCAACGAGCTAATTTCTATTCTAAGTTCAGTAAGATGGGAATTAAGTCCCACCCCCAAGATCCCCTTTCCCCCAGCACGAATAGTGACATTGAGATAGGAATATGGTATTGAGACTTGACGTAGAGAGGTAGGACAGAATTCGCCAATGGTAGTTGGGCAACCAGCCCTGGGCTATGTGTGGGCTGTTCGCTTGATCATCCACGTGTCTCCCTCACAAAAAGCGCTCTAGAGCAAGATGCAAATAATTGTTGGGTAACACCGAATATTTTAAAGTGCATGTAGGAGGACGGATGATGGGTATCTGATCACGATGATCCTGAGTTGCAAGGATCTTGACAGTCGCGTGCACCACAATCCGGGGCCCCGCACAAAGAACATCTCCATGTTCGGGCAAATGCCCACGAACGGAAGGAAGAGCACTCTTGTATCTTTATTTGTTGAGAAACATTTGGTGCCTGACTTATGATCTTGGTCACAAAATATTTGCCATCCTTGTGTTCGTGAATGATCAGGTTTGCTTAGAGAACACCTGAGCCGAATGTTGGCTAGCGTGAAACATGACAGCAAAATTGTGCAGAGCCTGCATAAATACAAAAGTTGGCGTCGATCGTGCGGTCCTTGCATCATAAAATCTCCCCGCTTCTGCAACTTTTGATTACGGGTATCTCTCATACGGCTCTGTTTGAGGTGACGAATGGAAGATGAAAGGGTTTCTGGTACGTATCTTCGCGACGCGCAAGATTTGTTGCGATTGGCTAGTGTGAACAGCTGAGCTGAAAATTATCAGTGTTCTATTTGCGTTGTCGTAGCAACTATTGTGGTGTTTGTTTCTTGCTTTCAACAACCTTTAGCCCCTGATGGAGTTCAGCGGGTGTCGCTTGCGGTAGACTCAGGGAAGAGCACCTTCGCATCCCCACACGCCATCGCGAGACCTAAATTTCGATACTGGCTCCCAGATGCAAGTGTAGATCCGGTGAAAATTGCTGCCGATTTCAAAGGACTTAGGGATATCGGTGCCGGAGGTGTTGAGCTCGTAAGCTATTACAATTATGGTGCTGAAGGCCCCTTACCTCTCCCACCAAAGTCCGTTGACTGGTAAGTTGAATTTCTGATTATGTAATCGTGACTACACTATTTGAGGAGTATTAGAACTTGCACTAAGAATTTTGCAGGAGTATCTATGGCTTTGGTACACCAGCCTTTAACAAAGTCTTGAAAGCCGCATTACAAGCAAGTAAAGATAATGGCCTTCTTTTTGATTTTGAAATTGGTGCTCAATCAGGCCAAGGAGCTCCAGCAGAGTTACCAAATATTGGCTTGACGGTATGTCTAAACCATGATCACCTTTAGCATGTGCTTATAGATTGTGATTAGTATTCTCTTGAAAGCTACCAAAAAATTGTACCGCCAGGGCAATCTTTTCTAGGACCAGTTCCTGGTTATGGAGCTGGAACTTTGGTATCAGTTGTAACTGCTAAAGTTACCAATACCCAACCTGGATCTCCAACTACTTACACTTTATCAGACGGGACATTGCAGGAAGTTACTAAATTCGCTACCCAAAGCCAACTGAACCTGACTTTTCCTGAGTCAGGCAGCAGCTACTTAGTGTATGCCTCATACTACGTTCAGTCACTGAAGCGATCGGTCATCGGTGGGCATGATCCCCAGAACTTCCTCCAGAATGGCTCCTTTTGCGTGGATCATTTCAGTGCGGCTGGTGCTAAAGTCACGACTGACTTCCTTGAGAAGTATGTTTTTGTGGATGGTGCTAAGGAGCTAATGAAGGAGGTTGGCCAATACATTTGGGAGGATAGCAATGAGATTGGGACCACAGATCCTTACTGGACCCCGAACTTTGCAGAGGTTTTCAAAAAGCAGCATGGTTATGATGTTACGCCCTACCTTCCCCTGATTCGTCATGGCAATGGACATGCATATAGTCCGCCTACTGCAGACGCATATGTCACTGACGGTCCAGATCGAGGGCAAGGAATCGTGGCTGATTGGAGAGCGACTCTATCCAGTCTCTATGGCGATTACTTGACACACATTAACAATTGGGCGAATGACTACTTGGAAGTTGAATTCTCAACACAAGTCGGCTATAACCTTCCATTAGACATGCTAGCCAACGTACCCCTGGTAGATGCGCCTGAAGGTGAGAGTTTAGGCTTTGCTAACAATATTGACTCTTTCCTTCAATACACCGGACCGGCGCACTTAGTTCAGAAGCCTATTGTGTCAAGCGAGACTGGCGCTACTGGCAACCAATTATGGTCATTTACACTTTCCAGGCTGCTTTCTTACGTCAAAATCGCATTTGCTGGTGGAGTCAATCAAAATGTCCTTCATGGAAGTCCTTATAGCTGGAATTATCCAGAGACGACGTGGCCTGGGTTTACAACTTTCTTCTACTCGGTGACTGATATGCATCAACGACATCAGCCAGCATGGGAGCATGGCTATCCGGAAGCGATGGGATGGATAAGCAGGACACAATTTGTGCTACAAAGTGGAGTCTACAAGAATGATGTTGTGTTTTGGGATAAGGTATGCCGACTCTTTTAAAAATATAAAAGTCTCATAAACTAACACAGTGTTCAGCAAATAGCACAACTTGAGGTAGATTATTTGGTTCGCACACTGTACCCGTATGACGATCTTGTCAAGGCAGGGTATACATACGGCTATTTGTCATCTGATAACTTTGCACTTCCTCAAGCACGAGTAGAGAACGGAATTCTAGCGCCAGATGGACCAGCGTATAAAGCCTTAATCGTTCGCTCTGGAGATACTTTAACACCGGATGGTGTGATGAAACTTGCTGCTCTTGCGAATGCCGGCCTCCCAATTGTTGTGGCTGGTGGCTTCCCCTCCAACATTGTCACTAGCAATTCTACTGCTTCAAACGCTGCAAAGCAAACAATCTCCACCATCTCCAAACTCTCAAATGTGCATATCGTCCCTGGAGGACCAGTGGCTTCTTCGCTTCAAACCGTCGGAATCAAGCCTCAGACACAGGTTTCAGCGAGCCAAACCTGGTGGACTGTCGGGCGACAAACACAAAGCATTTACTACCTCTTTATCTACAACCAAGGCATTGATAGTACTGGAACTATTGCCTTTGTCAGCAATGGTGTACCATATTTCTTCGATCCCTGGTCTGGTGCTCGGAAACCTATTTTTAAATACACGGTCAAGGATAACCGTATCCAGATTCCTCTCTCGCTTGCCAGAGACCAAACGGTAATCATCGCTTTTGCAGGGAAGATATTGGACGATGTCCCGACACCAAACATTCACTTTGAGAATTCTCCGGACGTGATCAAAGGCTTCGAATATTCCACCTCCGCAGGACTGGTCGCTAAGGTCGTAGCGAACTCTACTGGTTCTCTACCTTTAACGAAATCAGACGGAACTACTGCTACATTGAACATCCAAGACCCTGCTCCAACAGCATACACTCTTAGTAGATGGACCTTGACAGCAGAACACTGGGATCCTCCCACAGATATTTACGATATCGACACAGTCGCCAAAAAGTCCAACACAACCCATGATCTTCCTCATTTGGTTCCGTGGGGTCAGATACCAGGCCTTGAAGGCGCCAGCGGTGTCGGATTTTACTCTTCCAACTTCACTTGGCCGCCACCTAACAGCTCAGGAAATCTCGGCGCTATGATCGACTTCGGTTCCATCTCTCATAGCATTAGCTTGATCATCAATGGCAATCAAGTACCAGCTCTGGATCTCACGCATGCACAAGCAGATATCACGGCTTATCTAAAAGAAGGTGTAAATGATATCAGCGCTACGTCCGCGACGACACTATGGAAAGTTTATGCGAGGGTATTCGATAAACAGAGGACTTCTGGGGCTCCACCCAACGCTCCGCTGTCTGCATCGTCGGGAGATGAGGGATTGATTAGGGACCCGATAATCACGCCCTACGTGAGGGTGGCTGTCACATAATTCGAGAAGCTTGAGCATATTTATTGAACATAGCACTTAGGGGGATTGGATATCAACTTGGACCAATGTCTAAGATTTTGAAAGCTAAAAGTGCTCAGTGATGCCCTCTCAACCTTGTTGACATGCCAAAGCTAGAACCCAGCCGACACTGATGACCTTCCTTCTCTTAACTCCTTATTCAAATCCTTGTTCTCATTCTTAAGGCTGTGAAATGCCTTCTGCCTGCGTTTCTGCCTTATTTATAGGTTGGTGGATTCGACGGTGTAATGCTTGTTTAATCCATCGCCAGCACTTCTCGATTGGATTCATATCGGGAGAGGTAGAGGGGTGAGGCATAAGTATAATACCGTGCTCTGTACGGAATTTAGCATAACAATTAGTTGTTGACTTATAACCATGAGCTGCATTCACTTCCTCTATAAATAGACGCTCTATAGAAGGGCATAGTTGGTGGGTAATTAAAGCAAATGCCCCTAGGATCCCTTGGATACAAGGCTGCAGGAGTTATAAGAGGTAGTCAACTTGTTTAAATGCTCCATTCTTTCCTGTTCCGTCGATAAAGATCAGGGAGCTTTTATAGCCATAAATAATTACACCCCCAAGCATTTATAGGTGTAGTATGGCGGCGGTGGAGTTGGTGCTGGATACAGGTTTCACGGGTTCTTTCGTGAGAGTTACGCGTGACCTTCTCCTTTGATGTTCTGCCTCCTATAAGAAAGGTAACTGTTACGACTAGCGATTAATCTCACAAGTGCAAGAGGCCACCTCGTCGCCTTGGGGTCTGATTAAGCATGCGGGGTGGTACGGTAATTTTTGCACGCGGTGACCGTTGTACGGTGTTCAAATAGATAGAGAAATGTTACACCTCATACACGCCTTTTTTAGGTCAAAAATGAACGTCCCTTCTCCTATTCATCAAAATATGTACTCCTGATAGCCTCCTCCCACTCATATAAGAAGGCCCGAGCATTTCACGTACTTCGCTCTTATCTTCCCAAAGACACCGCTACCTAAAGACAGAAAGATCAGGCACGTTCTTGCCCTTAGCTATATCTTCTCCTTTCACAACATCTATCATGATCTAGAAACCTTTTCTCGGGTTACTGGTTGACTTCCATCCATCTGCTGCAAAAACTCAACTACAGCATAGTCGGACCAGCACTAGACGAGAATGTGTCGGTCTTGACGTTGGTAGGATACATGATTTTGGTGGGGAAAAAGCCGAGTTGGATTAAAATTCCTTTGGTGCCAAAGTTTGCGGTAAATAGCTTGAGGCATTCAAAAACTCCATATCATGTTATAGTGGTCTTGTGAGGTGTCACTGTTCATGTAGATGGAGATGAAACGCCTTATCTTGCAAATTTCGCTATATAATACGCACCCACGCCTGACTCCCTCAATTCCTCCCGAAGACCGTAAGAAGGCAGTAGTACCCGATATCTTGCTTCAAAAATGCGGAAGAACAGCTTGCGCGACATTGATGTGTTGAACTCAGCGAGAAGCTTTGCGAGACTGGAATATCATTAGTAACAAAAGAACATCCCGAAAATCAAATGTCGATTACCTAATTTCTATCTCTTTATAGCGCGCATAGTTGACAAGGGCGTCAATTCCGCTATATATATCAAGTGCCTCGGAAGCATTAAAATTTATCTTAACCTAAGATAATGTGATATCTAGATCAGCGACTTTTTCTAATATATCTTCAAGCTGACAAGAAATTTTTGATCAGTTTTTCGAGTCGACGCAATGACTTGATCACCTCTCGCGATGATATTTCGAAACCCCACCCCTAAATAGTAGCAGCCAGGGTTAGCTACTTTAATTGGAGCATTCCAAAGGGTTCGAACAAACACAAGTCGGTCATTGGTGTATCTCATGAAGCAACGTACTTTGCGTGGAAACTCGCCTGATATAGCCAGAGTAAACACAAAAAACCTTCCAACGAGAATTGCATTTGTAAGCAGTGAAGTCATACTCGTTGTCTGGATTGACTTTTTTCTTGGCGCATACTTGTGGTTTGCTAAGTTTGTTACTATTTGGGTCCTTTGCAGGCACTAAATATCACATGATTCGCCTCCCCTAATATGCGTTTCAAGTATTATGCTTATATTTTATCATGATCTCCTCGCTGAAAATTGAAATGGCCATATTGTGTATGTGTCTCCTCATTTACATCATCAAGCACTACAGCCAACATCAACACCCCAATTATCCACAACCTGCGTCAACACATCCCCCTTCCCAAACAAAAGCACATTTATCCCATCATAAATCGGCCACCCACTCTTAACCAACAGTTCCCCCCCTGCCCTCGCAAACCCCACCCAAAGATCCTGCATTTTCTCGCTTAACTCCTTTTGAAATACTGTGCTCTCCCCTCTAAAATCCCCGTGCGTGCCAAAAAGCATAGGCAACTCGGAGCTATGGTAAGCACCCATCCAAGGCAGGGGGCTGATGTTAGAGAAATTTCCGTAGTATTGGTATCGGAAAGTGGGAGCTGCGGAGTTGGTGGGGGAGGAGGAACGCAGATTGGCGGCTCTGGCAGCGGGACAAGTGAACGTGTTGAGAGTGGAGAGAGCCATGGCTGTGAAGTTTGGGTTGGTGGCGTTGAAGGAGACGAAGGAGGCGCCTTCATTTGCGTTGCTACCGATAATCATGGGCTAGAATAAATTATTAATATGAAAATCTCTCAACTATGGAATTGAGTTGTGCTTACCAATTTCGAATAATTTCCGCTCAACCTCATATCACCATACTCTGCACCCGTAAAAACCAACCTCCCATCGGCAATCGGCGCAAAACTCAAACTTGGTCTCCTCCCCGCAACCGTATAATTGAACAAGAAGTCCTCAATCTCCTGTTGCGGCACAAGTCTCATACACGCCAATCTTGCAGCGTCATCCGGATTGTTGCAGCCGAGTTGATTGGCGACGAATGTGAAGTTACTTTGGGAAACGTCAGATGAGGCGATGAGAGTTGCTACGCCGGAGTCGGCGGCGAAGGCGTGGACGATGGGGTCTGATGGGTAGGCGAAGTTAAGGATGTCGACGTCGGCTGCGCCAGCAGACTGACCCCAGAGAAGCATCTTTGAGGGGTCGCCGCCGAAGGAGGCAATATTGTCTCGTACCCATTCGATACTGATTTGCGCTTAGCCACATATCCAGTTGATCCTTTGTGAGATAACTTACGCGAGACGTTGGTCCATAATCCCAAGATTCAGGTCCGATTTATCAAGGCCAGCAGCATTCGGCCATCCGAAGATATTCACACGGTAACTAAATACCATTAGCAAAGTACTTTCAACGAAAAGGGTTTCAAGCACGTACTTCACCTGCACAATAATAAAGTCTCGGGTCCTCTCCACCCACTTCATCGGCAGCTGATACGCCGTTTGAATGCCCCCAACATTATTTCCACCACCATGGATCCAAATGATCACAGGCAAAGGCTCCAAGTTCCTACACTCTGAGTCCACCGGAGCATAGATGTTCAAATATAAGCAATCCTCACCAAATGGAGGAGTGGAATAGTACTGTGGAACAACTTCCGAATATATGCTTTTGCTTGTAGCTGTAGTTTGTGAACATGTAGCACGTTGATATGTGGCGTCGATTGAATTATTACTGCTTAGTCCTTTCTTGGTAGGCGGTGCCCATCGAAGGTTTGCCACCGGAGGTTGAGCGAATGGTATGCCTTGAAATTGGCGGACATTGGGGACCGTGTTGTTGATGAAGCCATTGATAGTTCCAACTGTAGTCTTAATTGACAAACTGACAGCGTCAGTTTGGGCTATAAGAGCACCAATAATGAGAAAGGCGGTTTTAAGCATTTTGACGGTTGGGCTGGGGCGTAAAAGCTATTTGCAATGGAGAGGATATCTATTTTATAGACGTTTTTTGCCGCCATTATATCTAGAGACGCGAGATGTCATCAGGGGACAGGATGAAAGTAGATGACAAGCAAGAATCTTTACCCGCCGGAATAAAAGACTCCTCGTGAATCGGCAGGGTCGAAGTCTATCAATGGAAAAACTCCGGACTTAACAGACAAGAGATTGGTTCATGCTGAGAGAGTTCAGTAATGTACCCCACATCCCACTTTCCCCAGTCTTCGGCAATCTCAATTGAGAGTTGTTCCGAGGTTGAAACTTCATTAAAGACTGGATGCAAGTGCTCATCAAGTAATTATCTTGAACAACAGTATCGGGATATAAGAAAAGATCAACGACATCAAAGGAAGAATGAAATTCTATGTGTATGAAGATGCAGATTGATGAAAGCTCTTGAAAGCTAAGAGAGCTTGTTTGCCTTGACAAAGCTCTATCCTAGTGGACGGATGAAGTCATACCACACCCCCCACACCCCGCAATGAACCTTGTTTCCCCTGACTCAAAAAAAATTGCAGCTAACTATTCAGATTACAGATCAGCAGAAATGGCATCTATCATCGCCTAAGGGCAAAGCGGTAAAAGACAACTCCGTGGAAAGCGAAATTCACGTATATTCCACTTATCCCCTGATTTATTTATCTCAAATATATAAGATACGAAAGTAAGAGAAGCGGGATGCCCAACTGTTGTCTTGGCCTTTAGTATGCTATGTGAGGACATGCCGTATTCCTCAAGGTAGTGGGCACTTGCTACCAATCAAACAACAAACTCGGTCTATGGTAAGTCCTTATTATCTATTCGATTCAATTCATGTACACACTTAAGTCTATATATCCTCCTAAGAAACGCCATTAAAGCGCTCCCACAACAATGAAACATATAGTTCGTAATAAATCTCTTCCATGAAAGCTACCTATGCGAGGTAGACATAGCAATCTTCTTCACGCTCGATGTAATCCTTCTCGATTAGTTCTTGTTAACATTAGCATACGTTTTGTAAAAAATCAAGACTCTGAAAAATGGGACTTACTCTCAATGTTCTTCTTGATCTCAGGTAGATCTACTGATCCTCTCGCCTTTGTTTGAATGATAACCTCTGCAACCAGGAGTTCATGCTTCATCTTCTTCCTGCTCTTCATGATGCGAACCACCGCTGCCTGTGTTTCATACTGTCGGTCTTTCTGCACCCGTTCGTGTGTCGCCTGGTTCTCCTCGACGGTCTCCTTCAATTGAATTTGATTGATTTTGATTCTGATCTTCGGGTCTGTAAACCTCGTGTTGACAGTAAATGTATCAGTAGGATCAATCTCTCGACCTTTTGGATGTTTTGTGAGAACTCGGAATTTACCGCAAGCTAGAGATTGAAGTGTTCGCTGAAGCTCCACGTCAATCAGACCAGTGGCAGCCTTGATGTCAGGGTATGAAAGATTGTCCTCCGGTTTGAGATCATTGAAAAGAATGAGTACAATGGCTTGGAATCCGGATACCAGAAGCTCCTTTGGCGCACCTTTGTCAAAATGTGCCTTGACAATACTATGGGATAAAGCATGTTTCCAAGTCAACCGTCTCCCAGTATGCTTTCTCTGATAGTAAAGATCATACTTTTCCATATGCTTCGCAACTTCTGCCGGAAGATTGACTTTGACATCGGGATAAGTAGGCCATGCTGCCGCAGAGAGAACGCTGACTTGCAGGTCCAAGGTTGTTTTACTGGTATTGCTCAGAGATTGTTTGTAGTTGATCATCTCATCCCTAGCAATCTCTTGGTCCTTGAACATCTGCTCGAGATTGTGAGTGAAAGAAGAACCAGCCTCGCCCTTGAGTCTTGCAAGCATATTCCGCTCTGCATCTTGACTTGCGCTTCGGCCTAACAATAGTCGCCGAGCCAGATCCTTCTTATAAAATGCCTCGAAGACATCCTTGCCCTCAATGAAACGGAACAGTTCCAAGGCTTGCTCTAATTGCCTATCAAGCTCGGCATCCTCGTCTCCAGTACTTGACTGGCCCTGTCTCTCGGAAGCGGCGCGGTCCTTCGCATCGGACACAAGCGATGGATCGACTGCCTTCAAGCCACCACGGAGGAGTACATCCATGTATTTGGCAATCATTTCGCCGACTTTTGAATTGTCATTTCCCCAGGCTGCAGTGTTCTTGCGGTCATTGATGAATTTACTAAATGCTTCTCGGAGGCCATAAGAGAACACCTGATCAGACATAAAAGCATCTCGGATGATAAGATCTAGTGACCTCTTCAGCTGAAGGAGACGAACAACCATCTGGTCAGCCTTCTGCTTTTCACGGACAATTTTTCCGCCGGTCGTTCTTATGTATATCTCGAAAGGCCGTTTTAGCTTCTGCTGAATACTTGAAAGGCTTAGAAGAGCGTATAGAGTCTTAAGTGAGCTGATATCATGGTTATCAATCAACCTCTGAAGGCTGTCGGGATCTAAAAGTCTCCCATGGGATTCTGCGATAAGAATCTTGTGGGCTGCGTCAAGTAGAGTTCTCTTCGAGATGCTTGTGAAGTTGTATGTATTACAGCGAAGTGCTTCCCTGGCAAGCAGTTTGTCGCAGTCTGATATGTATCCCTCCAGATTTGACTCTCTCCGGTCTTTGACAAACCCATTGAAATAGTCCTTAGACGTCTCGATGAATTTCGGTTCGAATGACTTCTCGAATAAGGCAAAGACATGGAACATCAAAACCGATTCCCGCAGAAGCAGAGAATCAAATAGCTCATTTTGGCCGGTGCGGTCATATCCAATAAGATCACATATACCTAGGACAACTCTGCCACCTAAAGATATACCATCCACTAATATCTTGCTCTTTGTAAAGACTGCGTGCCGAAACTGCTGGATCCCTTGTTCCTCCAATTGCAGTTGTTTCTTATTGTTAAGAAGGTAGGAGCGGTCGAGGAAGCTGAATATCGAGCGAAGAATAGTCTGGATATGGTTAGCACTGATCGAAGTTTGAGGGCATACACTACTAGGCTTACTGATTGTTTATTCCAGTCCATCCAGTACTTCTGCACCGAGCGTAGTGCATTGGTATTCGTTGACCCCGCTTCCCGCTCGATCGAGGGAAGTAATTGGTTCTCTAGATAAGTCTTGCTTCGATCCTTCAAATGCAGAGCAAGATTTTCCGCCCGCCCCCGCCGACATGTAGCCTCCACTCCTCGGCATAGTACCTCGAGAGGCGTCGCGGGCAGCTTGTGATTAAAGATCGCAGTCACAGCAGCGTCAAGCTCTGCCCATGTCTTTTCATAGTAGCAATCCACGTCAATCCGCTGCGGCGCCCTCAAATTCTTAATAACTAGCTTCTTCACACCAGTATGTGGCGAGAAATACGAAGGTCCAGCATTACCCGTGAGATCCACCACGCCCCTCGGCTGGACTGTTCTCCCCATTATCTTGCTCATATCCGCAGACAGACGAATGCCAGACGAATGTGAAAGCTTCAATCGCTTTGAGAGCTCCTCTCGTGTCGAGGTGGTCGAGGCGAAGGAGGATACGAGTATCCCTCTGGGGTCCTTATCTTTCTGTGGTTTGTCTTGATTCTTTCGCTTTCCAGTTATAATGTTATCAATGGGCGAACTCTCCGAAGACTTCATCGACGTTGACGGGTCCTTCGACAGACATCAAAGTGCGCTGTCGAGGATTAGTCGGGAGGGGTAGAGAGCGCGATTGTGACGCGTGCAGTTGGGCAGCACAGATATCGAGCTAATCTTGTATAACGTGACTTCGGGGGTTTCTGAAATTATGTGGAACGGTTCGGTAGAGTTGCAGCTCTCAAAAAGTCATTGGTAACAAATGTTCAGTGTAGAAGGCCATATCAAAGAACTCTAGTATTCACATCCGTTTGGAGATAACGGCCATTCAGCTTTATCGCCGAGCCGAAACCCCCTGCAAGGATTTTGAGCTAACCCAAAATGGCAATACAACTCTTCCACCTTGAGAGTCCTTGTACTAAAACTGAGTCTTTAGTGCTTAATGTCATATTATTTCGTTGTGAAAAGCCTAGGGTGAGGCAAAGACAGCTTTTGATTATATTTACACATCTAGGTACCCAAAAATCTCTTATACATCCGCTCAATGGTGCTCCACTACAATGAGTGTGCTATGAGGTCACCTTCAAATCTACTTTCAGTGAACTCTAGTGAATGAAGTTTTCACCATCTTTTCTCTGTGAGTGAGTACCAAGATTTCATGACCCTTCCCGATTTTATACCTTGGCGGCTCATGTGCGTGAGTTTGAGACCAATGTCTAATCGTGCCGTGTCAACATCAGAAACCCAGTCGCCTTCGATGAGGCAAAATGCAATATTCTTTTCTATTTTGTTGCTAATGCTTCAGGTGAACGCCGTCAGGGATACCTTTTTTGGCACCTTCTGTTCTTCTGTCTTCTCAGAAATTAGCAAAAACCCGCCCAGGTCATCATGGGTAGACATACCTCGAGAAAGCCCGTTAATGTCACGAGCAGCATGAAAGCATCTGCTAATTCTTCAATCTGCTCTGTCACTTCCATACCAGTGCCAAGACCTGCCGACTTTTTCAAGACCGCGAGAATGGAGAGTCGGTTCTCAGCTAAGAACTTACGACCCTGCTCAAGGGATTGCTGGTTTTGTGTCCCTCGACTCAGCAAAGTAGCGCAAATTATTCTCATGACTGCAACGAGCAAGCTATAGTGCTTGCTTAAAGCATTAGACCCAGCAATATCTATTAAAATATCAGCAAACACACCACAATGTTGAGCCATGATTCACTCACCAACGCCTAGATCAGGGTCCGTGGAGAAGAGGGATGATTCCTTAACGGAATGGAACAAGCCAGCATTTAGCACCGTTGATGCTCCAAACCGTGTCTGAGAAACCTGGAGGAGAACGGCTAATCTAGCTTTACAGTAAGAGAGTGTCATGTCCAGATCTAAAGATTCGTTAGCCGTGAACTAAAGAATAAGATGTGGGAATACCCACTCTCTGGTGATGATTCTTGGAGATCCGTTGGAATATTCTGAATCGATCCAACTAAAATTGTGACAAAGTTCGATCGCATCAAAGACTCGATTATATACTTTGAGTTCTCATTTTTGGCCATCGCAACAAGTGCCCCTAGAATGAGCAAAGCGGCAATCCTGCATGTAAACTCGCTCGCGTATGCATCGTCGCAAACTATGTCAATGAAGCGATCGCCAGCTGACTTGATCGTTTGTATGCTGTGTCTGCTATGTAAACCAGAAATTCCTCTGACATCGGACATTCCAGTCAGATAGCGGTAGCTGATGGCATAAAAGATCTGCTTTAGGTTTGTTTTCGATCCCAGTGAATTGATAGCCTTCAAAGATACCTGGAACAAATGGAACAGTCTATCACTAACAAGATCCCCCATATCGTCATGATTGAATGATTGAGCGTCGAATTCAAGGCTAAATATGACCGACTTGGCAAGCCTGGCCAGCTCCGTGGCCTCCACGACGTTATCGAGATTGCTTTCTAGTCTCGGCATAATAGTCTGTAGAGTTCTAAGCATAATGGAAGTCTTGGATGTTCTATCGAAGTCTCCTGTCTCGATCATGAGTAGCATCAATTGCACCCAAGCTCTTAGAACATTCAACCGAGCTGCGTAGAGGATTTTGATCGAATTATCTCTGGCATAGAACTCGAGGAGTTGCTGTGCTTGGAAATTCAAAGCAACTATTTCGGGCGATCCTTCTTGAAATTTCGTTTTTAATAGCTCGGCACGGCGCAAGAGGAGCAATTCCTCCATCTTTCCTAGATTAGCTGTTGAGGTAGAATCATCCGACTGATCCAGACAGGAACTAAAGTCAAGGTCATGAACTAAGGACAATTGAGTTGGTCGAAGGTTCTCATCGATCGGAGGGTCCATAAAGTCGAAATAATCAAAAATGGCCGCGTGAGGACGCATTTGGCCGTCATCAAGACGAGTAGAACCCATCAACGTCTCAAAGACTCGCTTTCTCAGAGCGGGTGAGTGACTGTCCACGATTTGGCGGAGTTCAGTTGACAAGTACTGCAATACGATAGCGCGCCTATCGAGAAATTCGGCCAGACACGATGATGCAGGTGAGGTAGCAAATGACGGATCCATGATCTCTAAACCATTCCACCGAATTCCAGGCGCGATCACCTCCTCTTGCCCGAATAGGATGAAAAACGTGTCATTTGATCGCATTTCCAGTGTCACCAAGTCGGATGTCAAGGGAGATGACCATAGTTCTCTGAGAACCTGAAGGGCTTTATGACCGAGTTTAATTAACCACGAGGCCATACCTAGATCATCCACCACACTAGCGTCAAGGACACTTGATAAAATTGTATGGAAGAGAGATATTCCACGGGTGAAGGAACTTTCGCTCTCTATACTTACCGTATGATCACCACAGTTGAAGCCGAGTAAGAGGTGGGCTACAGTTGGTTGGTCTGGCGAGGAGCGAAGACAGGAGATGAGAAAATCCAGTATTCGAAGTTTGATGATGTATCCGGGTGATTCAGGACCTTGGTTGATGTTTATTTCCATTTCCATTTCCCGGAGAAGAATTTTTGAGATCGCCTCAGCATCATCCTCAAGAGCAGCCAGGGCCTTGTTTCGGTGTCCGCCTCTACTGAAGCCACGGCTACCAGGCCCGAGAGTAAGCTGTGATGATGCAGAGAGCTTTTCAAGAAGCTTCAGTGAAGCGAGAACCAAGTCAGGATGGCCACTGCCGCAATACAGACCCAATTCTGCCAGGATCGCAAGGTGGCTCAGTACCCCGTCTTCAAAGGATGAGAACGCAGCGTTAGGCACTGGAGTGCGGCAAAGCTGTGGATGGGACCGTATAAGAGGTTTGATAATGTCCAAGTACGTTGGTTGGAGATCTAAAATCAAGCTGACAACGTGGATTCCTTTAAGGAGAGATAAGACCAGCGGCGAATCAGATGGTGCCGAGCCAACTTCAGCAGGATCTTGATGCATGGCAGCAAACAAAGCTGTCATAATCTTGTCGTTGTACATCCACTCCATGACTCTCGAAAAGGGATGCAGAAGCACGTAGCTTTCTAAGGAAGATGTACCAATCGCAAGGTCAACAGCGACATTTGACTGGCTTGCAAAAATAACCAAATCTTCATTGAAGGTGCTCAAGCAAGTTGCGATGAATTCCAGACAAGTGAGCCTCAGCAATCTTTGTTGATATACATCGCCTACTTCTGGCAAATGAGAACCAAATATTTGACCTATGGCGAAGTCAATGTAGGGATCAATGCCAGGCATGCGAGTAGAAATTCCTAGGTTTTCTGGGAAGGGTAACTCGTCCCTCAGTGTTGAGTCACCCTCACACGGTATGATCAGTGCTTGGAGTAGCTGAAGGAATGCATCAGGCTCCTCAAACCCTGAACTCAGACCCTTGAGAATAGTCCCCATCCCAGCAGGCGAACCCATGGCCGACACGTTGAAGTTCGCTTTGGGCATATTAGATCCAGGTGCATACCCACCAGAAACCCATAAGTCAATTGAATTCCAGAGGAATTCCCCTGCCTCCGGAGTTTTGTGACTAAGTAGCGATCGAAGAGTTGTAAATGCACAAGCTCTCAGGCGTGGCCCAATATCGCTACTAGATAACTGAAAGAGGAGATCGGTGATGCGAAACGTGGGGTGCTGTGCTAAAAATGATCTTGTAGCGCCGCTTTCAGTACACAGTCGTGTGATTAGGCGGAGATACGATTCAAGCATGAGTGTCTGCTCAGGCTCAAACTCAACAAAATCAGCGTGAGGTTTCCCAGCTCTGTAGCTTTGGGCTTGTGGCAAGGCCGGACGGTCTCGGATCTTGGAAGAGAAGAAATTGAGCTCCTTGAAAATTTGGTTCCACGATAGTGAATGGCTCCTTCGCATTCTTCCGGAAGTCTGTGACCCTTCATCAAGCAGAAACTCGTGAGCCGCAGTTGCACATAATTCATCTTCCGAGATAGATTGCAGCATTTCACAGAATGCAGTCACAAGGGGTGTTGACGCTCGTCTCGAAGCCCACTGAACAAAGCCCATCAATGCGCCGTCTCGGACGTCCCAAAAGCCCTCCAAAGCCGCCTTGGGACGGCCTTCGAAAACGAAGGATATGATGACCAGAAAGCGCTCGAGATCTAAGTCATGATCAAGCTCTTTGTTCAGCTGGCGCTGTTCGTCCTCATCGGTTCGAAGTTTTCTGAGGACGTCTGGTAAATTGGTGATGAATGCTTCAATAAAGCTCTCTAACTGTTCCATCAAAAC
Source organism: Hymenoscyphus repandus (assembly GCA_001414415.1). Lineage (NCBI taxonomy): Eukaryota > Fungi > Ascomycota > Leotiomycetes > Helotiales > Helotiaceae > Hymenoscyphus > Hymenoscyphus repandus. Next base: position 439,797 of record LLCE01000006.1, on the reverse strand, counting down.
GTCCTGGAAAGGAGTAGAGAATGGAAAGGGACTAGTGAGCATCACGGGAGTTTTGCGCTGTAGCCATTGACGAAGACCTTGGCGCGCTGGGTCATGCCACTCTAGAGATTTAGAGTCGGCTGAGACGCATAAGAGGAAGTCGAAGCCCCCGTCCTTCAATGCCTCTGTGAACAATTTTGATCGCTGCTTGGCTTCTATATGCTGTGTCAGTATGTATGGTTAAATTGAGAACCTGCGGCTCTTACCATCCTCTAGTTGATTTTCGGGTATGGACCCGTCCGCATTCTCTCCATACCACCCACTATACTCAGCAAGCCACCAGGCCCTAAATGCAGCTTGAAGATAGCTCAAAGACCATGTGCTTTGATCGGCTTGGCCACATAACTTAGTATGCAGAGATCTTGCGTCACTCATAGTTCCACCTCCCTCACTGCCACCGAATTTAGCAATGCATGCAGCAAGAGGGGGAAAATAGTGTACTAGAATCACTGTCAGCTATCGAAAAACTTCAGTGAAAAATGGACACATTTCGAAGCCCTAAAAATACAAGCAGAAATAATAATAAATGCATAAACAAATGAATACATACACAGTAAATTATCATATTTGTCAATCTTCTTGAGCGTTTCTATTATGGCATCAAAGTCGGACACTTTGCAGTGATTCAATTTCACCAGATAGAAAACAATCAGGCTTAGAATTTCATGCTGCGTGACGAGGTTTACTTGCTGAAATTCAGTCGTTTCCACAAAATCGACCTGCTGGCCTTGATTAAGGATAGATGCTGTGTTGACCTTCTCTGCAAGTCGTTGTAACCACTGCTTGACATCCGTCATGCTCGCTAGACATTTTGGGACATATGTTGGGGATCCTTGCGATGTACCGAATCCAGTGAGCCTGTCTACAAAGCCTTGAAATCCGAGTCTCACATCCTCGTCTTGGTCCACGTCTGCCGCGATTTGCACAATCAACCGGAGACAATCCAATAACCACTTCCGTCTCTGATGGAACCGTATAATTGCGATAGTATGGGCTGGTCTGCCTGTGGTCTCAGTCTCGCTTTGGCATTGGAAGAAAAGGCGTGCTGCGTCGAGCTCGTCGAGGTTCAAATCGTCCGCTAGTCGCATAGCGCCCTGTTGAAACTCATCGTTGATTTGGTATTCATCACCAGATATTTCGAGGCGCCCTTGTAAGTAAGTTTTAGCTTGATGACTATGCCTATGCTTGGGGCGTGAGACCCTACCTGTTACTAAGCTCTTCCTACTTTCCTCATTCCGAAGCTTTTTGCCCAATAGCCTCTGAAAATCTTCCAGCAATTCGTCAAGTTGCGGCCCGACTCTTTCAAGCAACTGGTCAGAAAGATTCCCTTCGGATAGAGTTTCAAGGTCCGTATAAAGCGCTTGGAAGCTCTCGAGGCTTTTCATTTCCGACATTCCTAGGTTTAATGCGACGATGCGACAATCTGCGCGGATGAGGTTCAGAAAGTGGCAGGTCTAGCATAGAGAGATGAACAGCCCTGTAGGATAGACATGAATGCTCTGTACGGGCGCAAATGCCAATAGCGACGTGGGAAGGGCGTTGCTGTCTCGCTATCTGGGCGTGTATTCACCTACAAAAAGTTCTTGTCAGTCAAGAGCTTTGTTGATTTTGGAGCTTCAGCCGCTCGCGTTGCCGCGTCTGCGGGGGCCAATAAGCGCAAATCAGCACCTTGCTTCCGGGAATGACCCACCCCAAGGCTGCGAGGCTCAACATCGTAGAACTCAATGATCAATATCCTCTCCTGAGAATAGGATATTACCTTTCCAATGTTTCCGGAAATCTGCCTACCACACTATTAGCCACTTGTCAGATTGGTGCAATTTCCTCCTCTAGCCTTTCAGGTACTCGGCGCATTCGGAAAAGACCAATGGCCTCGCTTCACTAAAGCAATGGAAATTCCTCGCCGCCTGCTAAAGACCCCAGAATGGCTACCGCACAGAAGGAGAGGGATATTCTCCTAGAGGCGATAAGTACTTCATCTTTTGCTAAATCTTATTCCTATTGAGAAACTAACAACTACATCACAGAACTCGTCGAAACGGACAGAGGTAAAACGCTAGAGCATTTAGAAGGCAAGCCTGACACCCTCTCACCTTGACCCTATGCTGATAAAGTTGCTGAAGCTCTTCAGATCTTGTTAAATCGCCGAAACACTGCCAACATGTATGCTATTCCCCTAAAGCGACGTTCTGCGAGCCTCCAGCTGACTTTGCGAAAAGTGGTAGCATAGGTGACAAGTTATGGCATTACATGTATGAGGTTATTTTCGAAGCTGCCGTGTTCCACAAGCACAAACTTTTCGGCTCCGAGGCGAAGACACCCAAAGCGGCTAAACATATGCAAAAGTGCGGAGAGACTGTACTATGGCTTATCAATGTAGGTCCAAGGGGTCTTTCCAAAAAGAACATCGAAGCCATCGTTCATCATATAACTCAGATCCTACCCAACCCTCGCGGAGGATTCTGCGAAGTTATTCTTGATGACTACCTGAAAATTCTCCACAGGCTCCTTGGGCGCCATGCCAATGTTGAGCGTATGATGAAGGAGACCTGGAATGATGCTGTAGACTTTTGTGTTGAATGCATCAATCAACAGCTAGATAGCGTGGAACCATCCTCTGGCTTTTCTCGTAGTTCTCCTGGAACAACTATGGGCATTCCTGTTCGAAATAAGCCAATTACCCTTAGCCGTGATGGGGTGCCAGGTAATCGGACCGCCTATCTTCTCGACAGACACACGGAGATTCTCATACAGAGTATTTGTATGCTCGTGTCTCCCGCAAACGCTCCAGTATCCGATCGATATGAAGAGATTACTAAATGTGTCTTGCGCTTCTGGCACTCTCGAGGCTTAAGCCGCCCGGACACACTCCACCAGTTAGTATTCGCAGTCATAAACAGAGTAATCACATATACGAGAGAAAATAAAACTAGTTTTACCCAAGCTACCGCACACAGCATTATCCCACTCATTGCACGATTCTGGGAGGCAAAGAGGGTGTACAAGGATGAGTTGCTCGGTTCCATACGGGACGAAATGCTCATATTCTTGTTCAAGGCCCATCCATATTTGGAGCGAAGCTTAAAAGATGGAGGAGATATTCTCATGGCACTGGAAGATCTAGCAGACGTGTTGAAATCCGATTACGCAGACCGTTCCGGGAAAAAAGACCAACTGCAACTTGACGATCTCGAAATGTTAGACCTTGGCACTCACTTCGCTATCACTCCGCTACATCTTCAGCCATTCCAATTGCGGGCTCATAACATCCGAGGAGAACGATTATGGAGTCAACTTCAGGTAATTGGCATCCTCGAAAGGCTTATATGCATTGGTCGGCAACGGTCCTTATTACTCCAAGAAGATCTTGAGACTGAGCTCGACAAACACCCACGCAAACGCCAGAGAATTTCACAAAGCTCTGACAGGATAGTACAATCCCTAAAGATTGGAAACGAAAAGTTGCGGCGTGGTGCTTTACAGGCATTACCTTTCACCCTGGCTAAACACCAACTCGAGATTAAGGAGCTGGAGCAAGTTCTGGAGGAACTGCAGAATTGTGCCACTGACAAACGTGGAGATATTGCTTCTTGGGCGCTTCTGGCTACCACAAGGCATGTATATACAATAAACTACATATATCGTGTGCTAACTGGTTACAGCTGTACATTTCAAAATGTAGCCTCGAAAGTAGGGCCAAATTCATGGATGTTAGCCTGGCATATTGGAAGCCGCGCAGTAACATTTGCCAACACATGCCGCGCTGCTGCTGTACAGCTACATTCGATCCTTGCTAGGAGGCTTCTCACCTACCAAGACGTTGGGGAAGATATTGGAGCAATGGTCACTTCTGCTGATGTCAGTGGGCCCGTCGTTCTTTGCGATTCCGCCATCTTTTTGATGATGCATCTACTTCATACGAGAATAGCAGAAGTGCCAAGTGCAGGTCTCAAAACATCTCAGCACACAGTTCGATGGCTGTTTGCAAGGTGGACCCCAGGTTTGTATACTTTCCATGCATTTGCCCACAGACTAACAAAAATTAAGCCGATCGGTCTTTCGCTGCTAAGCACGCCATTCATGCCCAACCATCTCAGATCATTAGCTTACTTCGAGCAAGCCTTGGACTACGACAGATACCACCATCAAATGTCACGATAGTGCCTTTAGGGAATTTAGCACAAGCTTGGACGAGTTGCCTCTCCTCTCAAGATGTTGTACGATACATGTTGCTCTTAGAAGCCCCAGGAACGTCATCTCCGGTTCCATGTGCTTCCTGCCCAAAGCTCGCAGATCCCATTGATATTGTCTACGTCTTAGATACTGCACATTTCAATTCCGCTCGAAGATTGATTTTGGAGCTCCTTATTTCTAAGTGTAGCGAGCTTCTCCAGAGCTGGAAGAGTTATAACATCGACCATGCAACTCCAGTATCGACAGACACGTTTCGCAGTGCGATTTACACTTGTCTGACTATGTTACTTGCAATGCCACACTTCTCACAGTCTGGTTTGCAACAAATATACGAGCTCGAGTCATGTACTCAGGAGCTATACCAGGAGCTTCTTGCTTTTCTTGGTGATGCCGATTCACGCGATCCCGTGGGGACTCGAGCACTCATCGATACTCTTACTCAATCCATGCAACCTTACCTACCATCTTGCACCTCCAGTGTCTTTTCCAAACTTACAGTCCAGAATCCTCGACTACTTGGCTTCTTTGTGATGGTTACGAACGACGCGAGCAAGCGTCGATCTCTACATTCACAAGCAAATGGCAATGAAAATGATCCCATGGATCTGGATGATGAGTTTAACGAGTCTTCTCAACGAAGTCTCGTCAGAGCTGATGTATTGAAGTCTGATCTGCCAAGACATCTTCTTTCGTTGGACTCACTGCCGGCTTCCTTCGATTGTGTTGTCCAAGGGCGCTTGCTACTAGCTTCAACCGTAAATATTACCGAAGAAATCTCGCAAATTATGCCGAAACAGTTCATTGATCACTTAGTATCGCTATCGGATGAAGAGCTTCTGTTGAGCCATACGCTTCTCCGTGAACTTGTCGAGTCAGACCTCACCTTTGAAATTGAAGATGCAATTCGCTTTCTGGATCGAGTCGGAGACATTCTGCATACCAGTCCTGACCTCGATCACTGCGAAACACTGTTGGTGTTAGTCATAGAGAGTCTTGTCGGCCTAGGCAAACTCTGGACAGCTGCAGCACCTAAGAGTGACTTGGCAGAGGTTGCCTGGGACTTGTATGTGTGGCTTGTTGGAAAAGCCCTTGAAAAAATGATTATCAGTCCCGAAGGCCAGAAAAAGATTGTCGATCTATTACTGCTTTTAATAGCAACGGACGATAAATATGGCACTTCAAACTCGGAGTTTCCTTTGCCGTCGCCACGATCAAGTCTTTTCACACTACTCCAGAAAAGTGAGGCATCGGTCAAATTCTACATCGCCAATAAACTTCCCGACATCTTCCGTCTATACCTACTAGATCACCACGACGCGGTATTTGTAGATGTTCTTGAGGTCCTCCCCTCACACCCCGATTGGTTAGAAGGCATGTGCTTCCGCCTCTTCGCTCTCTCCAAGCTTGCAGCAAGGTGGCCCACCTTATTGAGACGTTGTATTTATCACATATTCGAGATACCTGGCAGGTTTCCAAATTGTCTGGACCATGCCATGGAATGCTTGTCTGAGGTTTCTTCTGCCCTCGAGCTAAGTAGTGCTAAAGTTCTGTTTGATCTTTTTGCCCCACAGATTCTTTACACATGGCTCCAGTCGTCAGAAGGTATTCGAAGCATACCTTTCCAAATTTTTGGCTTCTCAAGTCTTTGTGACCTTGTGTCTCACACAGAAGACGAAGTTATTGGTCTTCTGATGATGCTTGGGCAAGAGGAAGACATTCGAGAAGTGGTGAGTCTACTCGGCGGTGAGGAGAATGCCATCTTGATGAAGTCGTTTGCCAAAGCCATGGCCTACACACTTGCTTATGATCTCAGCATTCCTCCTCCAAGCAGTGGGAAAAAACACATCACCGGCGTGTCTAGGCTCAAAAAGCGTCTAGGATCCGAGAACTTCCTCCACTGTCTAAATCTTCATTTCGCAGATATCATCGCGCTTTTGTTCGTGATCGCCGATCCACATGAAAGCCTGGATAAACACCTTGCGAAAAAGAATGAACTCATTTATGCGGCCAAGATAATGGCTGAGATAAAGTCGTTAACCGCCTCTCAAATAAGCGTCCCTGCGGTCCAACAACCCTCGTTCAGAGCCAGGTTTCTCATGGCACAAATCGATCATGTGTGCAACAGAACAGATTTTGAGACCAATCAAATATATACTCCAGCTCTTGTTGTTTTCATCGCAAGGAAATTGTCCGATGCCATCCATCCATCTCTGGGCTCGATGCACGCATGTTCGGTGCTTCGCCAGCTTAGGACACTGATTTGTTTGGCTGGCAAGTCTGCAACTACGGGTTATCCTCTCGAAATGCTCCTCCAAATTTTCCGCCCCTTTCTCAAGGATCCTCACTGCGCCGATGATGCTATTGGAATTACGCAGTACCTTCTTAGTAAAGGCTCCGAGCATCTCCAGAAAGCTACTGCTTTCGTCGCTGGCATTTCTTTGTCTATTCTGGCGTCGTTGAGTACATTCATCAAAAGTGGACGTGGCAGTAATACACAGGAAAGTCAGTACCAAACAACCGTATCCAGTGTTCAAAGCTTTCAGAAATGGTTTGGAATATACTTGAGAGACTACTATCAAAGCGCATTTCAGGGCCATCGGGATCCGAATTACGAAGCTCTACTTCATTCTGCTTACACCACAAACTGGACTGGAAATGCTACTATCGGGTCAGCGGAGAGCGATTTGCTACTTTTACTTCTGAAAGATGGTCAAGACTCCTCCAGTATGTTGTCTCAACCATCACGAGAGCTAGCACTAGAAATGTTGTGCTCGGAGTTTGAGCCTCCGAACTCTTTCCGAGTGGACATCCTAGGCGACGACCGATCAGCGAGTTTAAATGCCGTGAGCGTCTGGAAATCTTGCAAAGGCGACAAAATCAGTAAGAAGTACATTTCCTGGTCCGCTCGAGTTCTTGGTCGGGCTTTTGTGGCATCAGGACACATTGACCAGGATCTATTGAGAGAGTCTGCACTAGTCCAGATAAAAAGACTCTCTCAAACATCCAATGAACATTCGACGTCACAGCTTTGTGTTCTGAATCTTTTGCTAGAACTGACGCTTGGACATGATAGAGATCATATTGGCCTTGCTGAATGTGCTCTGAGACTTGCCATGACAACTGAAGATGAATCAGTTGTGAAGGTTGCTCGAGATTGTCTCAGTCCAGGCTTATTTGAGGCCTCTATCTGGAATCCCTATCATGCGCCACCATCCGAAGTTCTTAAGGTTGAGGAGGGCTCATCCGCAAAAGATGACCCTTACAACCAGCAGAGTATACTTCAACCAGATTGGGTACGAACTTTATCGACAGCTCTCTGTAAATTTGTCGCAGACGATGCTCTTCTCTGTGCCCTAGTGCCAGTGCTAAAGGAGGTACCGGGGTTTGCCGAACGCGTATTTCCATTCATTCTTCATCTCGTTTTGTCCACGCCTCACCAACAACAGCATGACCCCAGGAAGAAGCTTTCGGCTTCGTTCAAAGGCTGGTTCGAGAATACAAAAGGCACTAACAAGGATAGCCTGAAGGTATTGATAAATGCCATACTATATCTACGTACTCAACCATTGCGTGAAGAAAGATCATCCGCTGATCGATTACATTGGCTCAACATCAATTATATGGATGCTGCAACCGCCGCGGCGCATTGTGGTATGCATAAAACAGCACTACTATTCGTTGAAGAGCACTTATCAGCACCCGCCAAGCCCTCTCGACGGTCTTCGGTCTTGGATGGCTTCGACCGAGTTGAGGTCCCGATTGAGCTTCTGTTGGGCATTTTCCAAAACATTGACGACCCGGATATGTACTATGGGGTTCAGCAGAAGTCTAGCTTGGAGAGTATCTTAGCGAGATTTGAATATGAGAAAGACGGTTCTAAGAGTCTCGCTTTTCGAGGTGCTCAATTTGATAGCCACATCAGGCGAGGCAACAAAGAGGCAGACCGAGATGCTCAGTCTCTTGTTAAAGCCCTTGACGTACTTAGTCTCAGTGGCGTTTCTCACTCGCTTTTACAATCTCAGCAGTCTGTCGGTATGAGTGATGCATCAATCGAGTCTATGTTTCGCACGGCCCGGAAGCTTGAGCAATGGGACATTCCTGTACCTGGAGAGTCCAGCAACAACGCACTTGCGGTCTACAAAGCTTTCCAGTCAATTAACACCGCGGCTGACCAGCATACCATCACAGATGCGATTGATGAGGGCTTCATCTACACAATGGGTGGCATTGTAGGTGAAGACTTGGGAGCTAATGATCTCCACAGTTCACTGCAAACATTAGCGTCGCTAGTCGAAATGGATGAGGTTTTCACAATTCAGGGGTCTCAGCAAATAGAGGAAGTTCTTCAAAGGTTTGAAAGCCGGTCTACTTGGATGCGGACAGGCAGGTAAGCGATGTGAGGGTTTTTTTGCCGAGTGATGTTTGCTAATGTTATGAAGCTTCGAAGATGTTTCTCAGATCTTGTCATGCAGAGGGACTACATTAAGCACTTTAAGTCAGCAGCCACGCCTACAGAGTCTCATGGATGTCAAAGTAGTCGATACAAGACTTGTTGAAGTACAGACTTCACTCCTTGCTTCGAAGCTCAATCGAGCGCACAATGCACTTCAGGAATCTTTATCCTTGGCAACCTCTATGATGGACCTCATCCAACCATGTCTGGAAGTTTCCTTAAATCTTGAAGCAGCAATTCATGTCGAGGCAGCCAATGCGCTATGGGATCAAGGTGAAACCACTTCTTCTATTGGGCTGCTTCAGGCTCTTGATAATCCCGTCTTGTTGAAAAAGCAAGCTGTTGTGGTCAGCCGATCGGAGTTGCTATCCAAAATCGGCCACCAGGTGTCAGTTGCCAGGCTTGAAAAGGCAGACCAGATCATTGAGCGGTACCTCCAGCCAGCACTCAAAGAGCTGAATAAGAGGGTGACTGGGAGTGATGCTGGTCAGGTCTTCCACCAATTCGCTGTCTTTTGTGATCAACAACTGCAGGACCCGGACAGTCTAGAAGATCTTGAACGCTTGAAGAAATTGAGTAATGGGAAGGAAGAGGAGGTCCAGCAATGGGATAAACTGTTGAAGAATGCCACCTCGTCCAACGAGCGAAATCGATACAAGAATCAGCTGAGTAAGGCAAAGATATGGCGTGGACTAGACCGAGAGGAACTGCGAAGACATACTTCAAGCAGGGACGAATTATTGCGCCAAAGTTTAGAAAACTACCTTCTTGCATTAATTGCATCAGATGACCATGACAGCGTTGCTCTTCGGTTTTCAGCAATGTGGCTATCACATGCAGACGTTGATCTGGCGAACGACGCCGTCGCCAAATTTATTGAAAAGGTTCCCAGTCGGAAGTTCGCTCCTCTTATGAATCAACTCACCTCTCGCTTGCAAGATTCTACAATGCAATTTCATCAGCTTTTGTTCTTGCTTGTTCTTCGCGTCTGTATTGACCATCCATATCACGGCATGTACCAGATTTATTCTGGAGCAAGTACCCGACCTAATGCCAAGGATGAAGCTGCCATATCAAGAAAGGCTGCGGCCAAAAAGGTCAGCTCGCAGTTGAAAGTATCTAATAAGGTCAGCCAAATATGGTCATCACTGGACGCGATAAACAGGGCCTATTGCTCTTTAGCCGGGGAGAGGGACGATTCCAGATATAAATCAGGGAGAAGAATCAATATCAAGGAGTCACAAGCGGCAAGTAAACTTAATGGGCTTTTAGTCAGAAATCGAGTACCGTCGCCAACCATGAACCTCTCCCTCGCTGCCAATCTCGATTATTCAAAGATCCCAACAATGGTGAAGCTCGAACCAACCATGTCAATTGCATCTGGTGTCAGTGCGCCCAAGATCATAACAGCAGTTGCAGATAATTCGGCCAGATTCAAACAGCTTGTATGTCTCACTTCCTTGCTTTACATTATATACTAACCTTCTTCAGGTCAAAGGAGGCAACGACGACCTTCGCCAGGACGCCATCATGGAACAAGTTTTCGAGCAAGTTAGCGAATTGCTTAAATCCAATCGTTCAACACGCCAACGTGACCTGAAAATCCGAACATATAAAGTTTTACCGATTACCTCCACCGCCGGAGTTATAGAATTCGTGCCCAACACTATTCCGCTGCACGAATACTTGATGCCCGCACACGAACGATACTATCCCAAGGATCTCAAAGGCAACATGTGTCGCAAGGAAATCGGCGACGTCCAAGGCCAACCCATCAACGTTCGAGTGGAAAGATTCCGCTCCGTCACCAGTCGTTTTCATCCTGTCATGCGCCATTTCTTCACGGAAAAGTTCACAGATCCAGATGAGTGGTTTGTGAAGAGAAATGCCTATACCAGAAGTACCGCTGCAATCTCAATTCTCGGCCATGTTTTAGGTCTTGGAGATAGACATGGCCACAATATTCTACTTGACGCGGAAAGTGGAGAAGTGGTCCACATCGATCTTGGTGTGGCATTTGAAATGGGTCGTGTATTGCCTGTCCCTGAACTCGTTCCCTTCCGCCTCACCCGTGACATTGTCGACGGTATGGGCATCACGAAAACTGAGGGAGTATTCCGTCGTTGCTGCGAATTTACGCTCGAAGCTCTACGCAAGGAATCGTACTCTATCATGACGATCCTCGACGTCCTGCGCTACGATCCTCTTTACAGTTGGTCTATATCCCCTGTCCGTCTAGCGAAGTTACAAGAGGGACAATCTGCTGTGCTGAATGCTAATATTGGGGAGGATGGAGAGAGGGTGAGGGAGGCGGTCAATGAACCAGGAGAGGCTGATCGAGCCCTCACGGTTGTGAATAAGAAGTTAAGTAAGACTTTGAGTGTACAGGCTACTGTGAGTGATCTTATTAACCAGGCGGGTGATGAGATGAATCTTGCGGTGTTGTATTCTGGTAAATCGATCCCTTTTCACATTTTCATTGGGCATAACATTAATTTCTTATTAGGGTGGGCGGCATATGCTTAATCAATTTTTTGCGAGTAACAAAAGATGAATCTATACAGACTTGTTCATACGACGAAGCTCGGATTTTGGGAGAAGGTGTATTACTGTCCACGAAATATGGCGCGCGTTGATACCCTCATATATATGTCTTGTTGTGTTGTGAAGGTGGAAGATAAAGTTTGCATTGAAGTCCAATTTTGCTACATATAGCTTGAGAAATTGGGCATTTAGGGCTAAGAGAATTGGTTTCATTATCATAGAACTTTAATAAATTGAAATGGTGGTGCTTGACCTTAGTTTGTTGCCTTGCAAATTTATCTATGACTATCGCCTATCATCAGTATTCAGAGAATTGTTGTTTAGTCAGTTTTTATATACAGTACAGGCGTGCCATTCTCGGAATCGCGATATTTAAAATATCTTGGGGGTCTTGCAGAAAGGCAGTCCAGGAAGCACGTCATAACTACAGTGGCCCTTGTCAATGTCCCTTCGGAATCTTGTAGGAAACTAGTCCACGTATGCTCCGATCTAACAAGGTAACAATCCATTCCTCAAAAAAATAACGACTCAAATTTGCGAGGAATGCCGGCAAGGGGACTGACTGATGCAGTAGCTTCTTCATCTGGCCTACTGCCAGCCTCCCCGTCAGAGGCCCCTTTGGCATCAAAAACTTATCAAGACATTGCAATTAGCGGCGTCGATATACCATGCTTTAGTTACTTGGTCTAGAGTCAATCCTGCTCAGCATTTTGTCGAGTTATTTATATCTTGGGGAAATATGAAAGGCATCAATTTCTTTGTTCAACAGGCTCAAGTCAAACTGCTGTATGCGCTCCGACATATGACAGGATACACATAGCAATAGACTGCGCGACGCACTCCAAAATTTCATAATAAATACTTTCTAATAGAGAGAAAATCTTGGTCACCATCTAGGTGCATATATCTAAGCTATCGATATTTTCGTAGGATCATACATCAACCCTTTCCTAGCAGCCATGAGACCCTGTAGGTGCACGAATCTCAAGCCAACCCCTGAAACTCTCCTCCTTGAGAAACGAGCTATAGTGAATTAATTCACAGGTGTATATGTTCTAGAATATCATCAAGGGAAATTGAAGGCCCGCTTTACACGCATTGCATGTGTTGTTCAAGGTTCCACTATCGGATGAAAACTCAAGGCGCTGGCAGCGTAAGGTACCAACTTTCATGGCGATGAATACTTTTCTGGACAAGATCTCCGCCGAAAGGACGTAGATGAGACAAACATTGGATTATGCTCAATGGGCAAATTTTATGTCAAGATTGATCCAATTCATGGTGACATTGATTCATATCTTCTGGATTACTTAATTATGATTATCGTATCTAGATATGTATCATCTGGCCTAGCGCGACAGAAACTCCGAATACATATTCATCGAAACTCGCTGAACGTTATTTCCCATAACATAATGCCAATCGTTCCAAAATTTGGTCAAGTCTCATCATGACCTGTGCGAGGTATCTATTCTTGCAAAATTTGCCTGAACATACACAAGGAATTTGTTCGATAGTGTGAGCTTATTTGGTGATGGTCAGATTGAAGGTTGGTGCATTAGGTGTGACCTCGATGATGGCTGGACCAGCGAGAATGTTTGAATCTGTAAGGTTGCCAGAGTTGTCGTGTGTCAGAAAGATGTAGCTCTGTCCAGAGATCGTAGGTGGCACAGTGGTTTGAATCATGCCATCAACAACGCCGAGTGGCTTAACAGGAACGATGTCAAGTCCAGAAACGAAAGTGGTGTAGTAGGTGGCATTTGGCATAGTTCCTGGCAACAGGTCGACTAGAGCACCGGTAGCGCTTGGCAAGCCAGAAGCAAGTGCGAGATCTGGGTAAGCCATGACGGGAAGTGCGGCATTGGAAGCCGGGCACTCAGAGATGTACACGCTTGCGATGCTGTAGACAGCATTCAAGCCAAGAGGTGTGCCGAAGATGTTGGCGCTTGGGACCTCGCCAATGGCTCCTCGTTGCGTAGCTTGCTAGCCGCTGGTTAGTGAAATATAGAAAGGGTTGATTTTGTAGACTCACATGAAGAGCTTCGGTGACTAGAATCGATCCTGCTGCGGTGAGATATGCCTTTGTAGTGATATAGCTGGCTGCTCCAAGATAGGCACTGACACCTAAGCCTTCCACCACTGATGCGAATGCGACAAAAGATTTCGGATCGGTCATTGGGAATGTGTACTTGCAAGCCTGCACGGGTGATGCCCCTGCGGCAGTGAGACCTGCAGAAGTTAGAAATAGCAACCTACAGTTGGAAGAGGATTATTACCAGCCTCGAGATATACAACATGTCCTTCCTCATCATGTGCAATTGTTTTCAGATCATTATAGAACATTGGGGAGAACCCGGCATCCGTGAAAGCTTTTTCGTTCCATTTTGAAATTGCTTGCTTGTAGAAACTGTTCTCGAGATGCTCAAGCTACTTCACGTTAGCTTTATATCTCAACAGGTTTGTATTGACAACTGACGGTCAAGGCATACTGAAGGATATCAGCATCAGTGACACCCGACGGAGCCTGCTTTTTGACAATGGATGGACGCGCAGCGGCAGCAGTGGCCAATGCAAGAACAGAGGAGGTAGAAAAACGCATGATAATTAGATGGTCTTCCAAGAATCAAAATGAAGGACAGCCAAGAGGGTTGAAGTTGAAGTTCGTTTTTGATTTGAAGCAAGAATGTGCAAAGTCCAAGATGATTGTAAGAAAGAAAGTAAGAAAGACGAAGGAAAGAGCATATATAACGCAAAATGGTCTTACTTCACTTTATCCTTCACTGCGCTTTCCTTTTCCGGTGCCACAATTGACAATCAATAAGTCATTCGACACTTGAAAACCTCCGGAACAGAAGGAACCGCTCCCCGCACCTTCCTTTGCCCGGCCCATCGAGAACATTATGAAGAGCTATGGGAACAAGGTATGAATGACAGATACACTCAACCAATCAGTAACCTTCCAAAATACCCTCATTGATGTCTAGTCCTTATAAACGTCACCAGTACCAAAGGATCTTTTGAAATAGTCTGCGATGAATTTGACCGGAATTTTAGTAGCCGAATTAGTGCCCGTTGAGGCTGTGAATTTTCGTGCAACGGCAATTGGGTGCTTTCAATAGATGACGAAGACTTTGATTGAGCTCTACCCCGCAACATTTTACACTGTTCTAGAATGATCGCCATCGAGAAGTTGTTACTTATCCGGGAAGGAAAGATCGAATCAGAACGGAGAGCATCTCACGCGGTAGAAACTCTTTTAACTCTGCTAAAGAAACTTGGCCACTGCCTCATGTATGTATGGCAGCAGAGAATATTTGTCTTGGATGACTTTACCTTGGTTTTAGATAATTTCGTCTCCGCTATTCTCTGCTCCGTGTTGCGCTCACATCACGAGCATCTTAGTATTCGAAGAAAATAAACTCTTGTCTCTAGGCAGAAAGAAAGATACACACCAGAAGGGCTACAAGCCCGGCTTTCACGATCCCGAGAATCACCTGTCAAGGACAATTTCCATGCATTTTTCATCAAGTGACGGGGCTTATGTCGAAGACAGGAAGACAGCCTCCGATCCCGAGTCTACCATCGATGTGGCGCGGAACGAATCGAAAAAGTCAGGGGTCAACAAACCAGAAAAAGAATTGTTCTTGCATTTGATCCTTAACGGTCCTTGATGATGCTCTAGTTGAAGACCTAAGGTGGCCACGGATAGGGCTGCATCCGATTAAGCTCCTCGCTTAAAAACAGGTAAATGCCTTATCCTGAGGCAGAAATTATCTGAGGTAAGGCCGGCCAGCCTCACGTGATCTTCCATCTGATGAACTACATGTGATCTCGTTGCCCCTTCGTGAGCTTGGCGCTCTCCGTCTTGTTTCAACTGTACTGTAACTACCTTCATTTATATATCTGAATAGAATCCTCCTTAATCTCACCTTGGAACGTCACTGTCAAGCATTCCCAAGCTTCAGATGCCCAAGGTCGCAAAAGGGAAGAGGAAGCGAGCATATCGACCGAAGACCAGCACGGGTTGCCCGACATGCAGAAGTAAGAATTGCAGTACCAAGCGGACATATCAGTATATTGTGTTTCTGACTAAGTATGCAGTACGACGAGTAAAGTGCGATGAGGCTCGGCCAGCTTGTTTGAGATGTACATCAACCAGCCGTGTCTGTGACGGATATTCTCATGCGCAACCACCACAATCATCAGACCCTATTATAATTTCTCTTCCTGCCATAGCAAGTCAATGTCTGGACGTTGGAATCCGCACATCTTCACAGTCAAAACGGTCGTTTTCATACTTCTTGCAGCGAACTCGCCCACAATTAGCCGGCTTCTTTGGCTCTGAATTCTGGGAAAGACTTGCCCTCCAAACTGCCCATCATGAGTCCGCTGTCCATCATGCTATCGTCGCCATAGGTTCAGTCCATGAGCTTTCTGAGCATCAGACGACGGTAAGCGATGTTAGCAGGGCTTTTGCGTTGGAACAATACAATCTAGCGATCAGAGAATTACTTGTACCTATCTCTCAGGGTGGAGAGCGAGGCGTTGATGTTTCCCTTATTGCATGCATTCTTTTCGCTTGTTTCGAGGTAAATACGCTCGTTTTCCTATGTGATTGTTGTATCATGTTAATATATTCATGCATATGCTGATATTCCTAGAATATGCAAGGACGCCATGTCTCGGCAATAACTCATATTCAAAGTGGCGCGAAGCTGCTGTGTGAAACAATTTGTGACAAAGAAAATGGAGTACTTCGGTATGAAGTGCTTGGTTCGAAGCGCCAGGTAGATTCGTATGCCCCCATAGGCGCTCTGGCTAGAATTTTTGCAGGGCTGAATCCACAAGTCGCGATGGTAAGCTCGTTCAACCACCCCCTTTCGTCCAAGACACCACCATAGCTGATTCGTGCTACAAAGTTGTTTGGAGATAAAAAGGTGAAGCTCGTCGAATCGTCTTCCAGTGGGATGATTGATGATGGCCTTCCTGTGTCATTCTCGAGTGTCGAGGAGGCCAAGGGCATCTTTGAATATGGCTACTGCCTGTTTACTAGTAGCCAGCCTGACAAGCTGTCACTCGATCCCGTGAAATATTTTGCCGCTGTCGAGGCCCATGTTGATCACTTTGCAAGTCTATCATCAAAGTATTTGCTTGCACTACAAGCATTTGTTGAGTCAAAGGGGCCTTACCTCACACCAAAGGAAGACGTCGCCATTGCTGTGCTACAGCTTAACCTACTGAACTATAGTGTTTCGCTACATGCGGAGCGAATATCCCAGAACAGCCAGTCACACTGGGACATATTCTTGCCGCAAATTACTGAAATGCTAATGCTCGGGGAAAAGATAGTCTCTGCAACCATATCTGACAGTGGCCACGGGGAACAAGCGACGTCTTTCTGTTCAGATACGGGGTACATCATTCCCCTTTACAGCGTAGCTACTCGCTCCCCAGATCCTACCATTCGTCGAAGAGCGATTGCACTTCTTAGCTCTACCTCACGCCAAGAGGGTCTTTGGAATAGCCTGCTAGTGGCAAAGGCGGCTGAAAGGGTCATGGAGATTCAACAGAGCGATAAAAAAGCCTGTGATGAAGGCTCAGATTGGGCGATATCGCCAACTATACAACCATGTCTTGAGCTAGATGTAAAAGGTGGTCGGCTTCGATACACTCGGAAAGGACAAGAGGACAATATCCACACAGATGTGGTTGAAGAGGTATTTAGTTGGTGAGATACATGTTATGGAGTCATGATTAGCTTGCTTAGAAAACATCGAATTTTCACTTCATCGCTCCTACTTCAGATGGGATCTCAGCCCTTGCAAGGCTGGGCCCATAATTCAACATGTCGACTAGATCTAGCAAGGCTCCGCAAGAAAACAGTGGTTAAGCACCGCTGCAAGCCAAGAGCATGGGAATGAACTATACGACCCCGAACATATATTTTAACGATATATCGAATACTCCTGTGCAAATCTCCGGTTAAAGATACGTCAATTCATCTGAATAGCTTAGCGACCGCAATTCACGCTTCGGCCCCAGTGCGGCTCGTTACGCACGTTCTACACATCAAGAGCTCCTTTCCCTGAATCAAATCCCTCGGACGAAAGGCAATGCACAGGGTCTGCTCTGCGCCATCACCTATCCATATTTATATACCCATCCCTCCCCTCAGTAACGCCATCAATCTTTCCCGCCATGCCCGTCAACTCGCTGCCTTCACCACCTCTAGGTCTCTCCATCTTCCTTTCCCACTCGCCCCTCAGGACCCATCCGGGATGCAATATGGTCAAACACAAGCATGCGAGTATCATCATCACGCCTTCAAAAACCATAAATGGCACCTCCTCGTTCGCAAGCTTACCTTTGAATCCCTCCGCCAGCTCGGCACAGCGATAGATGCTCCGCACGAGGATGAGGAGAGTCGCAGCAACGAGACAGAGCTCGAAGATATGGAGCTTAGACTGTTTTTCTTCTCGACCTTGGTGGTTTGGTGAGCGATACACGCGAAATGTAAGCTCAGCACATAATCCGGAGAAGACGACCAGAGAGAAGACCTGGAAAGCCAAACCAACAATCATAACGTGGACTCCTGTCCAACTTTTATCCAAGGTGTTTGCTGTTGCAGACAAAGCGCCACCGACTGCTTGTAATACCAGAGAGAAGAAATCCGCGCCCATGAAGAGGTATGTGTATGTCTTTGGTGCAAAGCGTGACAGTGTGAGGGAAGGATCGTGGATGAGGATGAGCCGTGACAGACAAAGATATATCGAAGCAGTAAAAAAGACCGGAGCGATTGTAAGGGTAACCAGATAACTAGTTGCTGTCAGCCGAGAACTTGAGGAAGGGAAGGTGTACACGTACATAACAAAAAAATTGAACTCATAAGGATTTCCACTGAGCATTATGCGTCCATAATACCCCACACATTCCAGCACGATCCCCAACACTATCGCAATTGAATACGTCCATGTCTTCCACAATATGCCCTGCGTGGTGTGCACAAGGAGTAGAACGGCAAAAATTCCAAGGTAAAGGATATTTCCAATCAGGGACGGGTAATAGGAAATTTGTGCGGTGACATAGCCGGTGAGATCGCAGTCTACTTTGAGGGTGCAATTCGGATACACGCCACGGGGAATTGTACCGTTGAAGTGGATAAGGAGGAGTTCGGCTGGGGAGAGGGACATGGTCGACGATAGAGTTTTAGCGATGAAAAGAAGAGACTGGAGTAGACTGATGACTTGATAAAGTTATGTAAACAGTGTATGGAAAGAAAAAATAAACGAGCGTGGATTGTAGAACACGATATGTCCTACCAGAAATTGGAGACTTATATACCACACCTTTCTACTCTTCCAACGAGTCGAAGCATATAGATCCAGAACGACAATCAATGCGCCTTTTAAGGACCCTGCTCTCGTCGTATTGCAGCAGACACGACAAATGAAACGCAATGTCAAATTTTTGAAGGATTAATGTAGGTTGATACTTCGGCCTTGATTGGTCAAGTCGTAAGGACCCTGCCGATTTAAGCGAGCCAGGTGACCTTAAAGGGTGAGCCGAAGTTTACACGAGTTTTCATACGTACATGAACATGCCGCCTTATTCCTCTACTAGAGGCCAAAATGCACCGTGGTGGTGTAACGATAAAGACGTTAGGTCCATGAAAATATTCCTTGCGGGATCGAGCTAATTAATACTTAATGACTATCAGTAATCGAAATAATTATAACGTGTTCGGATTATTTTCCCTGTCGTGAGGCACGTAAAGAATGTAATAAACAGAGCTACAAGAGCAGGAGACAGAGTCTTGAGTTCCTTATTCTTTTGTCCTAGACGACCGAAGCTTCTCTCTATATATTATATCTCTTTGTCACTCTAGCCATACGGCATAGCCATCGGGACCCCCGCTGGGGCTTCCGAATAGTATATAAATGGCTTTTATTATACGGGTATCACAGTATCTATTAACAGTTACTAGAAGACAATTGTGTTTAGAAGCATACGAGAGTGGATTAAATTTTCATCTGATATCGTATACATTGAGACTAGTCGTCCTATACAGTGTGAGAGAATAAGTAGAAATATCTGTCAATATACCAAACCATTTCACTAACACTTTCACCCTAAGTAATTCCTCTAATCAATGACTGCCCAACAGCTGTTCTACAAATAGCTCTTAGTAACCCTTCCACTCCCATCCTCAAAATCGATAATAGTCCCTGAGCTGGCCATTTTCCCCATCTCCTACGCCCAGAATCATTGCCTTCTGTTCCAAATTTCAGGCAAGAGGTTCGTCGATTCCAGCTCACGTACCATAATCAAGATTCCAGATTCTGGCTCTTCCTTATTTGTCGCTGGGATATTTTTCAAATTGCGAGACTGACACCGAGGCAGGTGGCGGTGCCGACAAAGAACGAGGAGCAAGTAGACGTTGGGGGTTGGACAGTTGTAGGCTGTGAGGCAGGTTTGGGCCGTGAGGTTGGTTTTCATTTCGGTATTGAATTTGAAATTAAGAGAAACATTGTTGTGATATGAGGAGAGGCTGTTGGGATGTTTATTGGGGCTTAAAAGCAGATGTGCCAATAATGAGATCGGTTGAAAGGATTTTCGAGAAGTTACTACTTACTCTGGGTTGAAAAACAACTTCTGCCTAAACGGAAAGACATACTTATGTATTCAGACTTACTTGGTGTATATGATACCGTGTCGTAGTTCCGCCATTAAGAAATCCAGGCCCAGACTAGGTTCGGAAGCTCTCGAACAATCGTAGGCTTCTAGAGCTGATATTTTATGCATCAATTAACAGTATGTGACAGGACTCTTGGCATTTCACAGGTCTCTCCGAACTCCAGAGAGCCTTATTACAAATGTCTCTCGAAGGCGAAAGAAGGTAAGATTTTCTCAGATTCTCTCAGAATGCCAAACAGCAAAATTCATTCTCCTAGAAATTACAAGACATTTGTCAAATTGTCTACAGCTAGGCCAGAAATTGAGGCTGATTATCTCAGGCATCATTAGCGAATTTATTCAATTGTCCATAATTATTCTAGACGTTATCGTTGAAGATCCATTAGCACGTAGGTCAATAATATTCCATGCATTGCTTCTCTATCCGACAAGTGTAGCTTATCCTCACTTGCGTTTCTTAGCTGCTCTCTTCTCACCCCTGACATCCTTCTTCAACCTAGCATCTACAATCTTGTACTTGCCCTTAACACCTCTTGGCCGCCCAGCAATACCCCTGTTCCCGCCACGCGCAACAACAACCTTAACCTGTTGTTTAGGTTTCTTCTTCGCAGCCTTGCTCATCAATTTCATTATACTGCTCGCCTTTTCCTTTTCAGTCATCCCCTCTTCATCCTGTAATAGCGCTGACTTCTTGCGTAGCTTCTCTAATCGTTGCGCAGCGTGGAATTTCTTTCGGTCTTTCGCTTCCCGAACTTTCTTGATAGGTCTAGCGTTTAGAGCACGAAGCTTCTCTTTGATGGCGGCTGCACCAGCGGCGGTAATTGGTCGATGCGGCTTATCATGCTTACCCTCATCGTCTAGGAACCAATCGGGAAGTCCATCCCGATCTTTGAGGGTGTGTTTGGTAAAGTTCTCGTCCATCAAGTCATATTTTGTCCTTGTTCCAGAGGCTATAGCTTGGGCAAGCGTCATTGCCTCAGCAGTTATGATATCAATATCTATTATATCTCAGTCCTGGCTATTGGGAAGCGTTAAGGGGTAGGCTCTCTTACCTGGTCTGCCATCTTTCCGAGGCTCATCCTCCCAAGGGTCCTCCTTAGCAGAAGATTTGACAACCTCGAAGCCATCTTCATCTAAGCTTTCGGCTTCTTCGGGATCTAGAACATCGGAATCGGAGTCTAGCTCGATTGCAGCGTTATCTTGAATGACAGAGTCGAGAGCTTGAAGGTCTGCAGCTATCTCACCATCTCCGTCTTCTGATTCGTCGTCCGAGCCTCCAGCCTCGTCCAATGTACCACCGATATCTCTAAAGATGTCCTGATCAAAAAATTGGGCTGCACGCCTCGACAATCCTCCAGTCTTTTTCTCGGTGGTGTCCAAATCTGTCAATAGAGGTCGTTTTGTTGTAGCTGCTTCATCATCTGAATCATCACTGCTGTCTTCCTCGAGCTCATCACCGTCATCGCTGTCTTTATTGTCCGCTGAGAATCCTTCCCAGTCACCATCCTCGTGCTCTTTCCTAGCTTTCTTCGCCCGGAACTTTGCGTCAGTGCTTGATTTCTTGTCCTGGTACAACTCGTACATAGAGTCTAATTCTCGGTCAAGTCTATCCTGCTCATCGTCACTCTCGTCGTCCGACTCTTCTGATCCGAATCCGCTATCGTGATCTCCTCGGGATTCGGACTCTTTCAGAACAGCCATTTTACCCTTCGCGATCTTATCCACCGCTCCGATCTTATCAACAGCCTTAAGACCAAACATGGAGCCATCACCGTTGGGTCCCGCCTGTTCCAGTCCGATTTCTCTTGGTGCTGTCATGTGAAGCTGCATTCGTATAGTTTCTTTCTGCTTTCTCTCGTTCTCCTTTCTCCTATCCTTCTTCTTGCGCGCTTTCTCTTTGTCATTCAGTTCCTGGAGCCGCTCTGCGAGTTTCAACTCCTCGTCCATTGACTCTACCTCTGCGACTTCTTCTTCTTCACCCTTAGCTTTCTTCTTCGTAGCAAATCCAAATTTCTCGCGAACCTTCAGACGCCATTTCAGAAGATTCCTGAACTCCTTTCGTCCCAATACCCGTAGATCGGCGCAACAATCACGGATTTCCTGCGTTGTCTCGGGTAGCCTGTCGAGCGCTGCTAGAGCTACATCCCCGTTCAGTGGCTGTTCGAAACTCAGTCGATTAAGACTTCCCAATATTGCAATAGGGTCAGTAGTTTGAATGAATTCACTGGCTGGCACCTCTTTAAATTGTGTCATGTTGCCATCTTCATAACCATCTCGCTTCCTCTTTTTAACCTCAGGATTGAAAACCTTGGCTTCATTGTTCGGCGTAGGATCTGACAATTCCGCAAACACTGATCTGGGATCCAAAAATCTAGGGTCGATCTTTTTTGGCGCCTTGAACCCCTGGCAGACAACGAAAATTTCTGCAGAAACGTTTCTTGAGGATGGTGGTTTCGTCGCTTCGACCTTGGTGAACAATTGATTGAATACCCATAGCAGACTATTGTAATCCTTTGATCTAAAGACCTTTGTAACGAAAGTTCCTCCTTCAGCAAGAAATTCTGTCGCTAGTTTCATAGCCTGCAGAGCCAATTCTGCTTGGTTGAAAGAATCCTGGACCCATGCCGTACCGACATTTGGCGCACCATCGTGGAGGACCGTATCTGCTTTCCAAGTTTTGAAGTGCGATCGAATCGTTGCTCGGCATTTATCGGTGGTAATGTCGCTTTGAAAAGTAATGACCCTCGGGATAGGTTTGATGGGGGAGAGATCAACACCAACAATCAGACTGCTTACTGGCATTGCTTCTGCTGCAACTTGACACCATGACTACAAGCTGTTAGGCAAAACCAAATATAGAGGTGCGATTGAGCTTACTCCAGGAGCAGCGCAAAGATCCAGCAGGACCTTGCTCTTTTCCAGAAATCCATATTTCTTATTCAACTGGATCAACTTGAAAGCAGCTCTGGCTCGGTATCCCTTCTCCTTGGCCAATTTGTACCACTTGTCGAGACGACCTTTTCCATGCTTCTTCTGGATACCCATTATCGCGCAGATTTGACGGCGTATGTATTGCGTAGATAATCTTGAGTTCTCACGGTCGTATTTGCTTCAAACTATTTTTCTTTCTCTGGTAGAATTTCTCGCCAAGGCGCTAAGATAACGATAAGCTCCCCTCCCACTTTCTTACCGCTAACACCAGCCACATCAAATCGCGTAAAGTGGAACGCGAACCAACGCGACCGCATCGCCGTATATGTGTGACGAGATCTCAACTTCCTTGCCACTCCGCTTCTTCTGACTTCACTCAGATATCCCTTGTTTGACCGCAACAGTTTCAATAGCCTCAATCCGAAGATGTCCGACCTAACTCCTCCACCCAATGTACGCGAATCACCTCAGAGAACTTTGAGATCTGCTCACAGGAGCACAAGTTCTCCCCCACCACCGCCAACCCCAACACGAAAGCCCAGAAGAGCAAGAGCTAATCCATCTGTTACGCCTCGCAAGTTTCGAAGATTTTTTGCCCCTCGATCGTCTGGCGCCCAGTCAAATACTCGGCAGGCTCTCTTCGACATAACTGCGCCAATCAACAATAGAAATGTTGCACAGTCCAGCCCAATTCGTCCCTCAAGATACGATGATACAATAGATACAGCAGATGTATTCCCAAGGGACCTGAAAAGGCGTAAGATAACCCACACGCCGGAATCATCTCCTGAGCACAAACATCGGAGGTGGCGCGGATCTGTTACTGGGCGTCAAGAGGAAAACCATAGCGGCACGAACGTTCTCCGGGCTTCACCACGCGTATACTCGAACAGACTGGCTGTATTGGAGGATAGTGATGAGGAGCTAGAACGATGTCATCTTCCGCTCAAGCCCATTCAAAGAATCGAGCCCTTCGCCGAGTCAAGCTTATCTGGGCGCTTGCTTCAATTGAATATCGGGAGATCTGCTAGAGGTATTCGTCAACGATATGAGTATCCTGTAAATGGTATATTGGCACCCTCTCTATGTTCCTCCGTTACTCTCTAGACTTGTGCTAATTATCTGACTAGATTGGCGTGACGAAACGGCCAATTTTTACAGCACATCAACGGACGTTTACACATGTGCCAGTCTTGAGCGCCCAGGAGCTTTATGCATACCCTTTTGCTCGACAAGCCTAAATAGTATGTGAAAAGGCCTTCCAACCATCCTGTCCACTCGCTAACATCTCACTAGCAAATTCATTGACTGCTGTAGCAGACGAAGAAGGCTACGTCCGGCTTCTTGAATCCAAGCAGGATGAACTGCCAGAGTTCAAGACCCCCTATGTTGTCTTCCGAGTACACACGAATGCCATTATTGACATGAGCTTCTCGGAAGATGACGCACTTCTAGCAACAGCCTCTGGAGACTCATCAGCTAAGGTTGTGGACATGACAACACAGACTGTGACAGCAATTTTGGGAAACCACTGTGCTTCACTTAAGCAAGTTAGGTTTCAGCCTGGCGCCAACAACCGCAACGTGTTAGCCACTTCAAGTAGAGACGGAAGTGTACAGGTTTGGGACTTGAGGTGCAAAGGACAGGATGGTCCAGTCAGCGAACTTCACTTGCCACCATTATCTGCACATCGAAGTATGGCTAAATCTCAGACGAGGAAAATGCTTTACGGTAGACCTATCAACTGCATATATGATGCCCACAAAGATCCGCATATTGTAGGCCAACTTTCTTCCGCGACAGACGCACCTTCTCGCAGCGAGGGCCAAAGGAGAATTGGCGATGTTTCGGTCACAGCAATTCAATTTTTACCACCCGGACAAGAACACATGCTCCTAACAGCATCCGAGGTTGACGCCGAAATTAAGCTGTGGGACATTCGCTCTATATCGAGCCGGCGAAGACTACAGATTCCTATTTCATACACACGAAAACCGGACAGTCACAACCAGTGGCGCCATTTCGGAATTACCTCCATGACTTTGAACACCAACGGAAGCAGATTGTACGCCCTGTCCAAAGACAATACAGTATACGCCTATTCAACAGCTCATCTTATCCTGGGACATGCACCAGAACTCTCTTTGACCAACGAAGCCCGCCGGTTGCCACAGAGACCAACTCAGGAAGGCCTTGGACCAATATACGGCTACCGTCATTCAAAGCTACATGCTACGTCCTTCTATGTCAAAACTGCACTTCGAAAAGCCAAGAATGGTAATAGTGAGGTACTGGCAGTGGGTAGCAGTGATGGATCAGCAATATTATTCCCTACAGAGGAACGATATTCGCAGGTTCAAGACTCGCGCGCTGAATTGTCTCCCTCGAGGCTCCCTCAACTCCGTCCTAATGTGCGCCGATCAGCATCCGGAATCGGTGGACGTGTTGAAGATACAATCCCTATCTCGAACAATGGAACAGCGCTGATTCGCGGCCATGAACGTGAAGTTGGTTCTCTATCGTGGACCTCAGAAGGAGATCTAATCACTATTGGCGACGACTATTTGGTACGTGTCTGGCATGAGGGTGATGCCGCACGCGATTTGAGAACAGGTGGTGAGAGTGGAGGTCGACGATGGTTGTCTGGTTGGGCAGATGTGAGCGCCGATTATGATAAGGATGAATGTTGATGGGGGCAAGGAGAATTATCATAGAAAAGGATTATAGAAAGGGAAAGCCAGAATTGTATAGTATGGTCTTTCTATATGTTTAGGAAGCGAAAAGCTATGGGGTCAGTGATACCAATTGAATATTTTATGTAGATTGCTCATAAGACTTAGTCCCTTTCTCTGTTACCAAGTCAGATACTCTTAATAGACCTATAGTCGCGAAAAGATGAGGCTCTTTTGTTTTCAATGTACTCTTGAATTCTTGGCTGGTCCATACAATACAGGATGCCATAAGCATCACTCTTAGACTCCTGTGCTATGCAATGCTGAGACCCACCCACATTTACACGCCTGTTCCCATGTCCTACTGTTCAACGAACAAAATAAAAAGCAATTTACACCCAAACCAAAGTTCCTATTCCTAATAACATCCAAAAAAAAAACAAGCATCGCACCTCAAAGTCTTGAATGGAGTTCCGGGTATTAGTAATGTTAGACAAAACGTTGGACACCCAACAGGGATGAGCTTCGGTCACATATGCCCGAAACCTTGCAGGTGCTTTGGCGAGACTTTGCTCAAAGTCTATGACAACGTTACTTCCTATTAATCTCCTCCTCTTCATGAATGATTCCAACTTCAGCCTTGTCTGCGATTCGTATTCACGACAATTGGGTGCGTTTGGTATGCGCGATTTCGGCAAGCGCAATTCAATATCGAGATCGATCAATACGAGCCTCAAGTTTTACCTCGTGTCATCATTCTCGTATCCAGCGCAATGGCGGGGGTATCGTACTTTTCCTTTCCTATTTCTTTGCCAGCGTTTTCATGTTTTGCGACCGGGGGCATCTGCCATTGATTCGTTCCACGGCACCCAGCTCTGACTCTGGAAATTCGGCGCACACTTTACGTTGTCAGGCGCGTCTTGCCAGTCGAATCTCAGAGAGTCTTCTCCTCCTACTGGTAGATTTCCTGAGACTCTTCCCCTTACTTCCTTGACATGGCTAGCGCCAACATCAGTGTAGTCGACGTTGACAGTGGGTATTACAGCTATCTTTCCATATCCATGCCACCACATGTCCTTGCAAAATACCGTTGGCTCTCCTGCGAAACATTCGCCTGGGCGAGAAGTTCGGAATTTCAGCTTCTGTTCTTGAAGAGGTTTCGCAGTGAAGACTGCTCCTCCGTTCCAGCATGCGAAGACTTGGAAAGGCAATTTCTGGTCGAATCGCGCCTTGGAATTCTCGTCGCTTGCAAAAAGCATCCCCGATTGGTCCCAACTTCCATCGTCTGGAATGGGGAAGAAAAAATCGCCAGTCAAGGTTCGAGAAACCCAAACATCATAAAAAGTTCCTAAGGAGTCCGCCCAGTCCATTCCGCAGACCATATCTGCGCCCAGGTTCAAGCGCTGGTGTACCAATTCCAATATGTCTTCCATGCAGATTGCGATGTCGTTGAGGAAGATTACTGCAGCATCTGCAGAGTAGTTTTTTGGGTGATCAATCAGATGCTGTAGTGCGCCGTTGCGCAGAGTTGCAAGACTTCCAATACGGTCACCAGCCATTGGGTCGACATCACTAGACGTGAAGTAATACGGAATACCCAACTTCTCCATCTCTGTTTTCCAGGTTGTCAGAATCTCATATGTTCCATCGTTCGATCTTCCTTCTACGATTGACAAGGCGCAATGTTCCGTGCCCAAGAATCGCATAGCCTCAACAACAGATCCCATCAAGCGCGGGAGAACGGGGGTATTCTGGTGCAGGTTTATTGCAAAGAAGTACTTGCGTCGTGTCTCAGTCATGTGTGTAGATTTACCACCACGCAAATAGTTGTATCGGTCATGAGTTGGGGCAGGACATTCCAATCGCTTGAAACCTTTATCAGAAGGATTTAGGAACGCTTGGTGGTATTTCGGTGCGAGTTTGAGAAATGTTGCATTTCCCTCTGTATTGGTTTGATGATAAGTGTGGGTTTTATTAGTGACGTTCGTGCATGGAAAGTACCTTTATTTGTCTTCTGTAGCAGGTCTAACTTTGTTTCTGTAGGTTTTTCTTCTTTCGTTGCTGTGGAAGCGGATTGCGCCGACTCCATCACTGGTACAATAGAGGTCGGCATCTCTGCAGATGTATTGGTTGCTTCAACGGTGGCTATCATTCCTGTACTCAGAGTCGATGATTCAGCGGGCGTCGGTATCGCTGCTTCTGCAACTGGCGTCGCTCCCAAAAATAGCGTTACATGTGTGGTGGTTTGTCCCAAAACACTTTGAGCATGGCTCTTGCTTGCTGCTGGCGACGCCGATTTGTTGCTAGAGAGTTTTGGCAACCAAGTCGTCCCACCACTCAGACCTGCACGCCCTCGGATCATATCCAATTGGTACCAAAATAGGGTACAGGTGACAACGACGAAGACTGCAAACAGCAGCCTCTTCACTCGAAACGCTGACGGGTTGAACGAGAACATTTTGAACAGCAAAGTGTCTACATTCTAGTGATCATCCTTATAGACGATCGGGGGGAGGTCCCCATTTTATGTGGCACCCAAGAAACATAATGAACTAACATTCTTTCAGCTCGTAATTTTGACGTGCCACTACCCAGACCAGTGATGCAAATAGAACCCTAGGCAAAGATAGCCAACGAGCTAACAGAACTAACTCCCCTACAACCCGTTTCCAACCCACGTGATTCGGGTTATGCTAAATCGACTTACCAACTCTGCTATATCGACTTGCGGCCAACTATATACAGTAATGGTGTAGGCTTTCCACACTCTTGAAAATACCACGCCTAACTTATTTTTCAGATTCAAACTAATCCTAAATTTATCTCTATCCCTAACCCTAACCAGGGTTATGAAAGCAGTTGACATATGAGTGCTGCTTTGCATCTTGCACTCATCTTATTGGCGGTAGTCAGTGTGCACGGTTCACTTGTTACTATGTGCGGTTAGTCGCAAGTCGATGTAGTAGAGTTTGTAAGTCGATTTAGCATACCTAACCCAAAAATTCGATACATTGGAGGCGAAGAAATGAGACCTGACGCCTGAGGAGTTCGACTATTTTCGGCGCCCAGACCAGGGAGTCATGCACTAGCAAACACGAGCAACCCCCCAGCCTCACCACCCACGAGGACATAGTTTCTCCTGCTGATTTATTACAATTGGCCGCCTCCGCGCTGACTAAAATTTCCTGCAGCTTGCAAATAGACCTTTATAACCTTACGTGTGGTGCAGACGGAACTGCGCATATCAAACGCCACTCTCCGACAAACTTGTTCGAGAATAATTGTCCTCGGCTGTGGGTGCAAAGAGGAGACCTTCCTTAAGGAATGAACAATACCGGTATGCGAGTGTGAAAGATTACCTTACGAGTCTCCACAAGCAAGAATCAGATAAGTAGCGCGCTAAGTAACACAAACCTTTGGTGCCGACAATCCGGTACTAACAAAAGCTAGTAGTGACTTCGCTCTGAGAAAGTCTCGATTCCTACCTACTAGACACTAGAGAAAAAGTTCGATCGGTTTCAGAAATTCCCCCGGGGCGAATTTTGCTAGTCTCAGCGAAAGCTTGCAATTCTCTCACTTGAAAATGAATGTCATAAAGTTGAACTTCTTGAGAGTTTCTAATTATCTTTGCCTCACGAGATTTTAGCCCAAAGCTAAATTCGTGACTCCTTTCTTTATATCTTTAATATAAAATATTGTTACGCCGGCCCAGACCATCAGTGGCATCTATACCATTTCGAGTCTAGATTAGTGCTTCTGAGCCCGATCTTCAGCGCATCCACGGTGAAGTTGGTGGGCTTCTAGTCCGGCGCTTCTTGTTTTGATAGATTAAGGGGTGCCTTCTTCTTCCATTTGAGTATTGAATTTTTGATAAGAAAATTCTTCTCGAACAGAGAATCATGCCTCGGATTCTCATCACGAAGTATCACGAGAGTGGTATATTCTTTGCGGAATTTGATAGAGCATAAGGGTCAAGCATTTTTGGAGTGCAGGGGCATCTAGATCTTTGTGTCTCGCCTAGGGGTGGAGAGGCCAAGGAGGGTGCCCCGTACACTTGTTAATTAGTGTACCGAAAATAGACGGCGATAACTTGTCGAATAGTCTCAAAACCCACCGACGATGGAGAATTTTAAATAGGGTCTAGGTCGCAGGATGCGTCTACAGATGGAGTGAGAGGACCTGTGTTTAATGGATACAGAAATGCTCATCGTGAGGATAATAGGCTTCAAGGGATCCCCTCCACCCTTGAACTCGTATGCCGAGGAAAGCTCCATTAATTAAACCTTTCCAAGTAATTTGGGCGTGTAATTATACACACTTGGCTTGTTATCGAATTATGTTTACCCTATTTACTTGCGGATATACGAGTTCAAGGTGGAGGGGATGCTCATGTCTGGTTCTGTTTAAACATTTCTGATTGACTTAGGTAGTTAATCTTGCTAGCTTGGCTTGTGCTCGAGCTTTCTATACCCTCTTTCTTCTGCTTAATACTCGTTCTTGGTTCTCTTGCGTTATTGGGGTGCATTCAATGGAACCTCTTTATAGTCTTGAAACAATAATTCAGACTATCCACTCCCTCGGTAAAATATGAAGACTTAGTGTTTTCGCTTAATGACACTTCACAGCTGTGCGTAGAGTGAAGTTTAGACTTTACTTATGTAATCCA
Organism: Hymenoscyphus repandus; assembly: GCA_001414415.1. Classification (NCBI taxonomy): domain Eukaryota; kingdom Fungi; phylum Ascomycota; class Leotiomycetes; order Helotiales; family Helotiaceae; genus Hymenoscyphus; species Hymenoscyphus repandus. The sequence goes on along the minus strand of LLCE01000006.1, from coordinate 409,604 downwards.
GGATAAATGCTCAACGTGTCTCCATTGCGTTTACAAGTATATCTACTTTGCACTCCAAATCTTTGGATCTTTATGGGCGTGTCCTTGATTGTCCGTATTTATGACGTTCGCTGTAAGTAGTGAGGTGAGATCTCATTTTCATATCGCTAATAGTTTGTACATTCTTTCACCTATTCTATGATTGATGAATGTTATTTTGAATCGTACTAGAAGTCCTATAAGAATTTTTCAAAAGGTTACGTCAATGTTCAACTCTGGAGTTACTAACTTGGTCATCGCTAAGAGTATTTTGAGAATGGACTTTCATTAAAAGCTTTTGGTCATTGTGTCCGTGACATAAAGTGAAAGTTCTAGGGGTAACCTGTGAAATCTGGTTGTTCGGATAATATAGTACTTATTCATAATGTAAACGGGGCTATAGGAGAGATGTATTCTGGCTCATCTACACTTTTCATGATTTGGTTCAAAATGGCGGACTAAGCCCAAACTAGACGAGTTAAAATAGACGACTAAACACTCGGGAGTGACCTCACTAGTTCACAAATTACGATTCAGTTCTTCAATTCCTCTAGGTCAACCTCCTGTACCAAACCTTTTCATCGGTGTATTGGCTCATCTATCACACGTTACATCTCTAAATTTTCCTGCCCACTACCCACAAACAATAACTTCCTTTACTACCCTCACATCATCTTGTCCACCGTATTGATGCTAATGTAGATGCATCTATCCATCTCCCCACTCATCACCATCAAGTACAACATTCTCCGAATTAGGATGGTTCTGGAATCACGCAAAAGTTTACGGGCAGTTATATTTGATAGTGTCCTGCTTCTTGCGCACTCTATTACACTTTTTCTAACATTACGATAGTTAGAGCAAGAGCCAGCGGCGAGGAAGAGGGAGAGGGAGGGAGAGATGAGATAAAATGTGGGGAATGATAAGAACAGGGCTCTAAGCTGAGGACATGAAATAGAAGTACAGGGGCAAGGCTCTCGCTACACGTGCCTAATAGGCACAACGTTGATATCTAAATTTCAATATCTTGATATCCTATTGAAAAGAGGGAATTAAAGTATTTTCTCCTATGCTCAATAGCACATTTGAGTTTAAGTGTCCTAGGAAATTATATGCATCCTAGTTCAGTGTCGCTCGAGATTCGGAACAAGTTCTAAGTGGTGTGGCGAGTTTTACCTTAAATTTAGGAGGATGAGTAAGTGTGAACGTCGATACAAATCATGAGTCTCTATCAAAAGCTTCGTAATTTTGCAGCAGTATAAATTGAGTTTCCCAGGATTATTCTTGGGACGAGATATGATACTTGAATCAATTCCCACTTCGTGAGGTAATTGAGTCAAATCTCTGAGATATTTCAGGAAGATATGAGAAGATTCTCCCAAATCTTAAAACAATAGAATACAAGCTTTATATAGAGTACCGTTCTCAAAATTTTGCAAGTTTGTCACATAGTCGAAGATCCATGACGATGAACTAAGCAAAGAGCATGCGGCAAGACTCGTCTGGCAGATAAGAAAGCCATCGATTCATATCTTATGAAAGAGTAGAAAATGGAACTATTTTCTTGCTGTACTCAGAATACTCAAATTGAATATCCTAGTTTTTCAAGGACAACTAAATACACTCTCCACTGAGGTCGGGGAAATGAATACCTGAAATTTTATACACAAATCGTGGAGTCGTGAGAGAATGACATCGAACCAATGTAAACGTCTCCTACGAATATTGTTCAATTTCTCTAGACTACCACGAGCTAGACTACCAATCGCCTTTTCACGATGTGCAACGAAAATTTCTAAGATAAACTACATAGGCTACGAGCTAATAGATCCGTTGCGATGTGCTTCAATTTGTCTTGGCCTCTATAAATTATAGTAATGATAGAGGCTTTCGTGACCCTGTTTCCCTTCTATGACACTTATAATATGAGATGTGATATCGAGATCTCTCATCCGAACTTGATTGCCATTCCTGTTAGTAAACGTACCTCATACGACGTTTTAAAACCCCGTGATATATTTGAGCAAGCATCGCAAACACTTTTATCAAACATCATCACGCAGGAATTCAGAACTGGAGCATTACTAGACCTTACCGGTAAGAAACCCCAATTTTCTCAATCGGAACTTGGTTAGCTAGTGTCTCCTGTAATAGTATGCATGTCATGGGAAGTCTCCCCACGTGTCAAGGCTGGAACGTTCACTTTTGTTTTTACTGATTACCACATGAAATTTCGGCCACGGGGCATTGTCTTATTGCGATGTGCAACGAAACCTCAGTTAGATATCACGGCTATACTCTGTGACATGCCGGAGAAGATCTTCTCATATTCCCAGGCTTCAATTCGCCCTTGGTGCGAACCACGAACCTCCATCCGAACCATCGCGTGTTGATCCGCACATGGCGCATCATCGCATTCATAAAATCCTATCATCAGAAGTACACCATGACCTAGATAAGCTTCCTCAACTTAGTCCAAACCCCCTTAATCATCATCTCGACTTCAGAGTCTAGTTGAACATGAAAATTTTACAATTTGTAGCAGAGTTTTATCAGCCTAAGCTTGGAATTCCGGACGTGAGACATCATCATGTCACAACAGCCGAGTCAAACCATAGTAACCACATCGGCGAAGCGTTCCAATCATCTAAAACATAGCCTAGAATCCCGCCGTCCGCAATGAAACTCGGAGGGGGTAACCTTCCTCCAGACCTTCTCGATCTCCCCTTCAGGCAATCTCGGATTGCGAATTGTAACACAACCAACCAGATGAGGGATAGGTATCTTACCTAGGACAGACATAAATCCTTAGTCATCCATCTCCAAAGAATTGGGGCTGTTCAAGTGCCCTCAAACTAGGAAGTTCACCCTCAAAGCATCGACGGTATTATAGTAATTTCGCCTTGTCTGACGGCCGTAGCAATCCCCCAACCTTCCCACATTATCTCATATCATCAACCTCAGCCTCAGAGCACCTCAGAGCGTGGTTTCAGAATACGACATGGCAGTTTCTAAATCCAGCACTCCGTCTAGAACCTGTGTCGGAGTCCAAACGATAGAACACACCACACATAGTGTTAGAAAGTGCTACGTGGGCAACTTCAACAGACCATGACATGTATGGTAGAGGGGTACACCGAACATACGTGTGGACGTTGGTCTCGGTATCTTAATCTTGAGCTCGGTCGACGAAAACCTGGTCTCTATTTATAGTGTCTCGAGAGGGGGAGTTGACAGAGGCGGACATCAGCAAATAAAAGCTTTATATCATGTCCTATCATCTCTCTTCCACCCTCTCCTTTCCGCGGACTTTCCAACCTTGATCATCCATGCCATCATGTGTCTAACAATATCCCTCATACTGTATCACTACCGATTTGCCCCACTCCTCTTTGAAACATTTCAACCGCCCTTCCACCCACCTACATAGTACAACTAACCACCCCTATAAAAAAACACACAATTCGGCCTGAGAACACTGGTTACACACCAACACCACCTAGAAACCCTCAGAGGCACCCCACATCCCACCCACCCCACAAAGACCCGACCAAACAAAAACAACCCACATCATGTACCCCAGACTGGGCGCGCCGCACCACTATACCTCTCTTGATCGTCGGAAACGAAACCCCTATCAGCCAGTAGTGTAGCCGGTGTAGCCAGTGGTTGGTCAAATTGATGCCCGAGGAACTAGTAAGTAGATTGGGCAGCAAAACAACCCGCTTAGACGCACGGTTATCCACCCCGAGGAAACACAAGATCCCGGTCCTTCCTCGCGGATAAATTGTAGAACCCTCATCACATGAGCCTCACAAAAAGAAAAAGAGACTGTCAGTCAATACACTACAACAGACAGTGTGGAGACAAATATCGACATTCTCTCTATCTGGTATCCTCAAAAAAAAATAAAAAAAACCGAAGCTACTAGACTATTCTCGCATTTCATTTCATTCCACCCTATCCTATCCCAACGCCCATTCCTTGCCGAGCCTATGTACCTTCCCGCTTTCGTCCATAGCATTCATCCCAGGCAAAGATTTCTCTCAGAGCCCAGTACATAAATTTCGAGCAAACTCGAACAAAGAGCAAACTTGCGTAGCATAGCAGTACACTGCCTATAATTTGAGAAGGAAACCACCACAAGAAGTGAAAACACAGCGAACCCCCAAATTATTTCCGTGTTTAAAAAAGTATAGAAGCTAAAGACAATGACGACGTGTACCCACCCTTCCCCCGGATCGACGCCGCGTGGCTCCGTATGAAAATGAGTTTGGCATATCGTAAATGTGTGTAAAAGGTGGAGGAAGAAGGAGAAGATAACCTTGTGGTTATGGGTAAGAAGTAAAAGATTTCGATACCATCTATGTGGTTCCGGATCGCTGGAGCGCCGGTAAAATGCAAGCAGGTATGTCGCGTGGTGTGGAGAGAGTACATCTGGAAATCGTCTTTGGATTTCCGGGGTATCGAGAAGATGATGTAGTGAGATTGCAATGCTAGAGATGACCCGGCCATTGGTGTGTATTTAGTGTCCAGATTGGGCAAAACATGTGTATCGTACAGCCGTGAAGAGCTCCGCGGGAGCGGGTGGTGGTAGATGTGGATCGTGGCTTAAATATGTGTGTATCATAAGACTCGTGTTGGTGGTAGATGTTGGTTTATAGGAATCCGGATTCGGCTAAGACCCTATTATTCCACGAGTAAGCACGATTCTTTGCACATGGAGGCTTGCAAGGATTTCAATTCTTCCATTGCCCCTCATACCATGAGGCTGGCGTAATATAGCGTAGGCTGCAGTCTGACATACCTTACGATCTTCTCATCCTCTCGTTCACGGGGCTCAACTGCTAGACTCTTCTCATACATCTCGTGCACGTCTCCCGCCGCCTGCATGTTACTCAAAATATACTCTTGAAGTTCAATTACTGGCTGGAGAGGGTATGGCACATTCTGGTACTGCTGAATGTCACGAATGACTTCAGCCGTCTTGGCGCGCTTTGCAAAGTTTATCAACGACGATTTCTTGATGATTGACGGGATTCCATCTTCGATAAAAGTAAGATCGGTCAGGTACACACCTATACTCGATCAGCAACGAACGGAATCAAACTAGGTAGGACTTACCAAAGAAAGGTATGCATGGTGGATTGGCTAAATGTAGACTTTCTCTGTATTCGCCAAAATTTTTGGTACTGCCCATAAGTTTCCGCATTGCTTCGAGCACAGTTAAAGTCTTGGCAGGTACTTGATCCCACGTTCGCTTCAATCGATGGATTGGTGCTGTGCCCAGAGCAGAGATGATGGAGGTGAGGGTGGAGAAGTTATTAAGTTGCCGACATTTCTGACCAAGTTAGAGACCAGCAAGGATAATGGACCAAGGGAAACTTACATCAGCCACTTGAACAAAGTGCTTTATCACCACGACACGTTTCTTGACGTCTAGTTGAGTCAAGATCATTTCCGCTACCCAATTTGTCAACTGGTTCGAGTGGAGAATCAAGAGCTTGACATTTGGCGCCGGTTCCGGGTCGTTCTCTCCAACTTTCTTTTGCCAGGTTTTATTCAAACATTCCGTAGGCTTGATCTTGCCATACAGCTTTGATTCGACGATAGTCAACTGACGTGCGAATTCGGTCACATCGATATCCAGAAACTTAAGCTTCTTCATGTTCTTGGGCATGATTGGCTGTGGGGTCGACTGACTCAAAGTCAAGACAAGACGTTTTGCGGTCGGATCTTGGCCTCGTAACCTTTGCTCCAAAACTGTCATCAACGGCCCAGAGCCAGGAGTTTCAGTTGTCTTGACTGTGTCCCTTGCAAAAGTGTAGACATCACGTATAAGAGCCTTTGTGTCATCGCTCTGGTCTTCCATCCAAAAGTTGTCAAACCAACTCTTCAATATGTTGACCACCCGAAATCTGATCGGCTTCTGTTTGCGATCTCTCCAAACTTCATAATCCCCATTGGCCATGCCCTCTGGCGGCTGAATCTGAAATCGCTTGACAAGAAATTCGAAAAGCTCTCTAGCACTCGTAAATGATCGATATGTGAGAAGGAAGGTATTGTTGAAGTTCGAATCCAGCTTATCGTGCCGAGTCAGCTGTTCTACCAAAGCTAGCAAGGTTCCGCCCTTCAATTCCGGCGGTGACTTCTTCACGTCATAGGAAATGTCTTCCTCGTGGTCAAGTTTGAGGCAGTCTGGTGTCTCATCTCTGCGTGGCTCCTCGCCAAAGAATTTGATGACCTTGGAATTTTCGCCTCCACGAAACTTGGCGGTTGGATCTCCCTCAGTGAAAGACTGTGATTGCGCGATTCCTAGTCCTGGCCGTAAGACTGGATTCACTCGCGACTCTGACCTCTGGTGGTAATGTTCATAAGCTATACTTTCTGTCCTTCGTGGGTCTCGTTGACGACTGTCTTCACGAGGTGGTAGTCCCCGATTTTCCTGCTGTTGTATCGCCATCTGTACTTGCTCTCCCAAAAGCTGAAGCGAGAAACCAATATGAGATGAGTTCGTTTCCAACTGTTTGGCGCAGTGTCGGACGTAATTGAGTCGCCCTTCAAGTGATTCACCACGAACCTCGGCCCATTCGTCGCCCAGCGGTCCGGCCACAGATTGGCATCCTAATATCAAATCCGAAATGTTGTCATACAAGCTTTGTTTGTAGGCCGCAAAATCTACGAGCTGCGGATTCTGGAACGTGCTCCCCAGGGACGAAAGGTTAATCGATTCGACCGCCGCAACCCAAGGCTTGAACATTTCCAACACTCGTTTGGCCGCAGAACAAACATTGTTTCCAATGAGTTCGTGTCGGTACGGCGTGACAATCTTCTCCGTGACCACAAGGTGCTCCTCGAGTTTCCTGATGCTAGATATCAACATCCGCTTGAGATCTTCAAGTCGCTCCATGAGCTTAGCATCCAGTGTCGCGGATGGCTCTTGCTGGGCCTCTTCTTCGTCTATAAAATTTGACGTCAACGGATCTCGATTGCCTAGGCCATTATTCTGCCAATTGCCTCCAACTGAGCTTCCGAGGACAAACCCAGGGAGAAGTCGGGGAATTTCCTCTCCTCGTTGTTGCCTGGCGACTTCGACATAGCTGAACACCCCTTGGAGTACGCCGTCTGCCTCTTGGAGGCATTTCTGGTAAGATTCGGCGTTAGGCCAATCTGCGGCTGCAATATGTGACGAGATCACTAATTTTGAGAATTTTGACATCATATCCCTGAAATGGGGATATAACGCCTTGTTCGTTGATATGATTGATGGCTGGCCAGAATGATTGTCGGTCGTCTGGGACCCAGCCGCGAGGAGCAACCGCAGGTGATCCGATATGTCCTCCGCTCGGCGTACATACTCCGAACGTTCGCCGTTGATTATAGCCTCGCGGTACCGGTCAATCGCCCTCTTCATATTGGCCACCAGTCTATTCCAGGTTAATGGAGCTGCCTGCCCATCATCAAAGAACGACCGAGGCAACGCGGCGGCTGGTGGGGGACTGGATGCGGGGTTGGTAAAGGAAGTGGTGGAGGGACCTATGATTGGCATGGAAGTCAACATATTAGGGTGCGAGAACGGATCGGCTCGTGGTCTATTAGCAGGAGAACTTCCGTTTATCGAATCCATCGAGGTCGCTGGCGACACACCTTCAGAGACAAATGACCGTCGTTTTTTCGGCTGTTCAACAGTCAGCTGCAATTCAATCTCCGAAAACACGATACCTACCATCATAGAAGACCGCGACGCTTGCATCATCAATGACTCCCCTTCTAATTCAGATGCCGAGTTACCTTCAGAGTCATCATCCTCGTCTTGCGTGTAGCCACCTCGAGCTATCATCTCTATCGGTGGTCGCGTCTTGTCCGGAAGCTTGATGTTCATTCGGTTCCGAGGTCCGTTCTCCGTCGCAGAAGAGGGCGATTCTAAAGGCAGCTCCATGCTGCTCTCCCCGGTCTCTGTGTTAAAGTAAAATAATCTACCATCTGGTGTGGCCTGTGGTATCCAGAAATCGGCTCTCGTCCGGTCACCGTTCGTTGTTCCCTCCATGGGCAGCTGTGATATCTCATCCCCACCCGAGTCCCCATCCTCCTCTGGATAATGTTCATCATAACCCTCAGAATCCTCATCTTCGTCTCCGTCCTCATCATCCGTATGACTCGTCGAACCATTCTGATTGCCGTCTAACGCGTCGTCCGGGTTTCCGATCACTTGGCAATAATTGCTGGGGAACCAGCCTCGCACCCCATTGATCACTCCATCCCACCATCCACTTTCTAGTTGTGTGATAACCTGTATGACATCCCCTTCGTGAAAGCTCAAGCTCGTGCGATCGTCTGCCTCATAGTCGTAAAGCGCCCGCACCCACATCACCGGTTGCGGTGCATTTCCTAATAGACCGTTCATCGCAGGCGGTGATCTGCGCGTTGCCGCAGCCTTGGACCTCTGAGCGGCTGCGAGACTCTCGGTGGTCGTGGAGGAGAAGTAAGTCTGCCTACGACCTGGCGATGAGGTTTGTCGCGGACTCTCCTCGGTGTATTGTACGACAGATTCGGTGATTTGGTTCTTCTTCGTGGGATAGCTGCTAAATGGTTGCGTATTCTTCTGATCAGGGAATATGCCGTTGCTGCGGATCGTCATAAGCATCGTGAGGTTTAACGGTGAACGTGCGCTGCGTCAATTCATTGCAGCAGGATTTGCATCGTCTTGTTGTTCTGCGTATCGTGAAGTTCCGTTCCGTTGAGTTCGAGCTTGTCATCCACAGCGTGTGTCGTCGCGTGCAGTGGTGTAAGGCAGAGTGGTAGTATGGAGGGGCAGGATAAAAGAAGCAGGCTCTGCTATAATGGGAAATGGGTGAGATTGCGACGTGAGTGGTTGCTGCAAGTGTATTGCGGCGGGTAATGTACAACAGGCGGCTGTAATTCGCTGGGTTTGGGCTGTCACAGCAGCACGGTGGGAAAGGCGGGTGTGGTCATGAAATCTGACAGGCAGAGAGCCGTGGAAGGGCAGCCAGTTGAAGGAAGAGACGAGTGCCAGGGAGGAGCTGGAGCCGTAGCCGTAGCTCTTTTCGTAAGATGAAGTCTCGAAAGGTGCTCGACGAGGAGGTGTTTTTAGGTGAGGGTTGATGAGGGTTGGTAGAGAGGGAGGAGAAGCCGCCGCAATCGAGTACTCGGCAATTGTTGGCGGGAGGGACGTGTGTGTGTGTGTGTACGTGTGTGCGTATGTGTGTGTGTCTGTGAGAGAGAGACAGAGAGAGAGAGAGGGAGTGTTGGAGTTGGAGTTGGAGTTGGAGGGGTCGACGAACGGACGAGCGAGAGTATCGTACGAAGTCAGTTGAGCGCGGTTATTTCTGAGGTGCGTGTAAGGAGCCGTAGGTAAGGTAAGGGTATGGATAGGCCTTTGGAGGGAAAGCGCTTTACGACGCCGGTCAATGGTGATGCTAGAGTCAGATTCCTGTATCCGTAGTTGGTGCTGGCCGGTGCTCGACCGTGGGGATTGCTGCTGGTTGGGTGTTTGTGCAAACACACAGACCGACTACAATGCGATATTGAGCCCTGTTGGGGGTCCGAATGAAGGTGGTGACTGCCTTAGTGGTGACTCTCCTTGTGGTGACTAGGGAGGCGTTGCGGCGCGAGAACTTAGTCGAGAGAGGTGCGAGCAACGGGGGAGGGTTCTGCTTGCTGGTTCGCTGAAGCCCACGATGGCGAATGATAATGGCAATGGCAATGACAATGGGAAGCTGGAAACACTCGATACCGATAAACTCTGCCGTACCGTCCCGCACCGTAACAATACTACCACTACCAGCGGGATCTCGCCCTCGCTCGTGTTCTGGTGGCAGCTGGATGAGACTCAGGAGAGAGGATTTAGGTAGGACGGACCAGACGTGACGTTGCGGATGCCTCGATGCACTCTCTGAGAGACTGAGCTGATGAAGAGAGGAGACGAGACCGGAGACAGACAGAAGCAGCAGAGACGAAAGGTAGAGGCAGAAGCAGAGGCAGAGGCAGAGGCAGAGGCAGAGGCAGAGTACAAAGTTCTCCCGACCGTATCTCAGCGTCTCATCTGTCGCAGTGGGGTTGAAGTCCGATTGAGGCGTCTGTATGGACAACCGGGGGGCGCTTTGTACGGTTGCCCACCAGAACACGGTGGTACAGAAAAACAGGCGAGGATGGCCCTGCCTCAGTGCAGAGGAACGCCTTGCCGTTTGCGCCTACCAGCAGCAGAGACTGCAGAGACACAGCAGAGACAGCAGAGACACTCAAAGTCTAGAGTAATTGGTGCCTCGTCAATCGTCGTACAATGAGACTCAGCTCTCCTCGGGAGAACGGACGAAGTATGCAGAGATGGGTTGCTGCAGTTGAAGAACGTGTAAACAACGAGGTCGTCGTGTAGTCAAGATGAGTTTTTGTTAGGTCTAGCAATTTTGGGTTTAGCGGGATCAATTTGATACTTCTGGTACACTAACTACAAGGTGCACTACCGTAGTAAGAAACGAACTACCATTTCTTTCTTCATCAACTTCCACTCTCTCCACTCTTCCTCTCTCCTTTTGTCTGCAGCTTGCTTGAGATGAGCTGACTCTCCTGTCTGCAGCCGATGACAAGAGTGGTGGATCATTGTTTTGTTTAAGTAATTATAAACAGATATATATGAATTGCGCGTGTAACTGCAAAATGCACCTCAGCGCGGAGCACTGGCACTGGTCTGCAAAGCTGAGGCCCAAGTCCACACCAATGCTTCCGTATGGACGAACGTCAAAGGTGTGTATGTCGTCTACTGCTCCTTGCGCTGAGCCTAACTTTCATTGACTGATACACCAGGAGTCGCTCCAGATCTCAAGGTTTCCAGGATCCTTCCCCGCGATTTGAACAATGACTTGCACACCCGGTACTATTCGTACAACTGCAACTGCTCGTGAACCAGGTCTTCGGATTGAAGACCCCAGAGACCACCAATCCCCAGAATCAAACTCTGGATCATGACAATTTATCTGGGACCGTTGACGGTCACAGAGTGATCTGAGTCCTCCTGTCCTGGCCGAGCCGCCCAGCTACATGTACGAAGCTCTTTCGTCCCGGTTTCGAGATGCCTACATCTACGTACACGCTGATCGACCTGCCGATTGCGATCGAAGACGTTTTCTCCCTACGCCACACGTTTATCACACTCGCATGGCCGCTGCATGTTTTGCTGCATCTCGGGCATTTTGTTCCTGCTGGTTGATTGACGATGGGCAAAGAGAAAGGCCGCTGACCTGCGGCCTGCGCTATAAAGAGTCATTGACGAGCGAGTGAGAGTCGACCATCTGAAGGATCTGGATGAATGTGGGCGAGGGGGGGTCCTTCTCGAACCCCTTCTTCCCTCACAATCAGATCTGCGATGCTGGATAAGCATACTCATGGCGTGGCATGGCTTTCAAGCATCATTGCCCCTGACTCTGCCTAATTACCTACATGAACTCTTCGTCAAACGACGATTACGATTCGATGGTAGGTGCCACCATGTGGCTTTCTTCATGTATACGACTGAAATGGGACGAAGGCCTTCCCTATACCGGTTTCCCAGCTGTTACGGGTAGACAGTCTCCGCATTCTTTCATAGTGCTTCCAGAATGCAGCAATCTATGCACACGTTGTTGGTATTGGAGGCAAGCATCTCCAGCAACGCTATCAGTCGTTGGGAATATGACGATGCATACGGGAGAATTCTCCACCTTATGCTTTCCAGAGAATGTGGGAATCATGAGATGGATAACTTCCAAACGAGTATATTCACGGCACAGAGCGCAAGACTGCTTCATGCTCGGTTCAGCATGTCCAGGAGAGGGTAAATTGATCATACGAAAGCCTCGAGAACATTCCCAAGAGCGTCTCTGAGACAAACTAGCAAAATACAATTTCCATCAATCCGATGGCTGAGGAGCAACAGATCACGGGCCATTGGGTCGTCATTGTACAGCATCTAGTATCGCGGAGAACAACCCTCGAACAGGAGACACGCCTTCATACGCCTCGAAACCGCAGAGTTGGTCGGACCGAATTTTCATCGGATTATTTCTATTTCAGCTTACGCTCTATAGTATGTTGCAGCACAACAGCGGGGCACTTACTTTTTTTACAGGTACCGAGTGTAACCCCCCTCATCGGAAATCCTCAAGAATGAGTGCATTCCCTCTCAAGTTCAAATATAGATCCTTCTCTCCTCACAGGTAGGATCAAGCTCTCAACTAACATCCAGCTCATGTTGGGCCTCTCGCAAGAACGGAGAGGATTCTTCCTGCCGAATTAGAACACTAGTCTCGGGACTCTGGGACAAGACAGGACGGATGCCAGCAGCGGTAAGATACCAAGTTATTTCTCTCTTACGCGCACTTCTTTATTCTATTTTCGTCTGAAGCAGCCTTCCCCTCGGATGGACCCTTGAACTCCTTTGACAGTACTGGGCATGAATGCAATCCGTTACGAAAACCCAAGGATACAGTATTCAACGTCTCATGAAGCCAGGGAAAAAAAAGAAAGTTGTGTAACGTGATCCGGATGGCACGTTGTAGAGCTTTCATTTAGCTGCGCGGCACCTGCGGGATCAAGCACGAATTCAACAGTAGGGTTTCACGAAATCGATTGGCTTCAAAGAACAGTCCGAGAGTAGAGGATAGCATCCCTTGAGCGAAATATCGAGCTGCCTCATTAGACGGTCTTACATGATAAAATAGTTCGCAGATAAGCGGATAGCATCTAATCTGATGTTTCGTTCCAAAGAGGAAGGAACATCCAGAGGCTCTTCTCCCACACAGTCCTAGGATGTTGGCGTGACACTATGAGTAGGTGAACTTCTCAACAAGCTTCTTTCCTTCTTCTCCTCTGGAACTTCGACGTGGGGTGGACTTAGCATCTACGCACCCGCTTTCCGACATGTTGTCAATGCCATTTCAGAAGTCGACTTGTCGGTGTAGAAACATCGTGTTCTCAACTTGCACGCTCTTTTGCCCCTCTTCGACGTGGGGTGGGGAACTCGCAATCTGATAAGATAGGTCAGGTTTGTGAGTTTCAATTGTTAAATGTCTTGTCCGTCTCCTCGGCGACTCGGATTCAGAACTTTACCGGAACGCGGACCAGGGAATCCAGAGGCATATCCACATCGGAATATATCCAAGCATGTAGGGAATCCACGAGAGCGGTCAAGCAATTGAACCAGAGAAATGCAGACTAAAATGTATTATCAGCCACTTACCGCCACACAATGCATATTCAAGTTCATCTTGCAGGAGCCACGAGTAACACAAGCGAGGAGCCCAAAAATCTTCACAAATTGCAGATCCTTCGATGTGATTTGATCTGTATCGACCGTCTGTACCAAGGGATTGGGTGGGGGGCAGCGGCGGGGTCTACCGAACCCAAAGCGAGACGATATCATCCATTACGAACGGAAAGGGGGATGGTTTTGAATAGTATCCTTCAAGAACATCTATTCACACCGCATATCAAAACACACCTTGCATAAGTCACAAGGAACACAGCAAGCGAGGAGCCCAAGTATCTTCACAATAGCAGATCCTACGATGTGATTTGATACGATTCGATGTTTTTCCTGCATCTGCCCACCGCCCTGGTAGCGAAAGTTCAAGACAAGGTCCAGGAACGGTGAACAAGTTGACTGGAAACGGTCGCTCCAATGAATCAACACAAGTGCCGTTCGGCCCCTCCCGCTCCACTCTAAAGCAGGCCATCCGAACCACCACTGAGGGTCTAGCTTTCCAACTCTACAAGTAATTTACTTCGTATTTCACGAAGCCTCACTCTGACGCAAATTGACCGGCGAAGATCAGACCTGGACTTCCGAGAGTGATTATGGGCTTGAGGGAGGGCAGGGCTTCGGGATCCTCGCTGTCCAATCACTCCCCGAGCGCATCACAATCTTGAATCTTCGTCGCGTAAAACCCCTGGCGGGAGTTCCAATGACAGCCTCCTGGGATGGGACCACTCGGAGTCTTTGCGGTAGTCAACCGGCTGGCTTCCGCGGATGGAGAACCGCGCGCCGTGTGTTGGGTTTGCCCCTCTCTCCTCCATGTTAGCCAGGCAGCGTCGTCGTTGCGTTGAAGCAAAAGTGTGGTCAATTATTTATTTTCAGGGGTCATTCTTACGAAGTTTTGTGTGCGATTGTGTGCGAAGACCCTCGTGTCTCGTCTAGGAAGTGTCCTGTATGCAAGTCTTCTGCGAGTCAACCTCTCAGGCAACTGGTCAAGCAAAGTTTTGTGTTGGCCTGTTTGAACTCTGCCTCTGACTGGGACGAGAGGAGGGAGGGGGTTTGGGGCTATCAATCGCCGGTTGGACATCGTGGTGGAGGATGTGCTGGGCGTCGGAGACAACAGCTGAAACGGGATGGAGAAATGCCAAATGGTGCTGATGTCCGATGGAATCGTGAGAGAAGCACGTTGCGGCGTTCCATGAGGGGGCAGCATCCGGCACATCTTTTTTACTTCTTCCTCGTCTTCTTCGTCTTCTTCGTCTTCTTTAGTCTTCTTCTATCAAGTTGTTCGGATGAAAACAACGATGTCGCAAGAAGTTAACGGTAACCAGAATCGATCATTATTGCCCAGCAATGATCCCTTCGATATCCCGTCCCGCCCTTAATGGCATCTGAACTATCAATTTGACCATCTTCAGCAACGGCGCCGCACCTTCCATCATTTCCAATCCATCGCCCAACTTTCTTCAAACGGTCAACATGCCCCGCCTCTGGGCTGCTCGTGGCCTGTCGAGGAAATCTCTTTGCCCGCTCATAAAACCATAAAAGCCGCGACCCTTACCCTTGGGAAATAACTTCATTTGGCCTGATTCGGAACAACGTCAGGGTGCTTGCTGGGATCAAAATGGGTTCCGGGGAACGTTCCTAGGCTCTGCGCCAAGCTGCCTTTTCCATGCGACGGGTGGATCTGGTGGGGGCGTGTGCCTGACAGGGTGGTAGTCGTCTAAGGAGCTCCGTACAGTAGCGGCGAGGATCGAGGTGCCTTTTGGACCAAAAGCTGGCGGGTTTTGATGATGAGTCGATTCTTTCTTGGGTCCGTTTGGAATTTGAGTTTGAGGTATTCCATGAGTGGAAGCGAAAGGCCTGGTCCAAATCCACCATCGCAAGCATCCCAAGGCAAACAGACGCGAAGAAGCGCGTTTTACAATGACTTTTTCCAAGGGTTGATTCCACGACTCGTGGGGGGCATGGAAGGTACAAAGGTACTTTCACCTGGGTATCGTGGGTCATCCAAGACTTGGAGGGGGTCCCAAAGTTTTTCTTTTCGAGGACGTGTCACGCGTGTCCGCTGTCACAGCCAATGGATTCGCGACGAGTATGGGAAATGCACAAAAATTGTGTGCGCGTCGAGCACAAAAAAGCAGCGCTGCTTTGGAGAGAAAGGGACGACGGATGTACTGGGGATGACGAACTGCATGGACGCATCAACGCGGTGATGCACAGGAAGTCAGTGATCTGAGCGGTGAGATGGCAAAACTGTGCAAAACTGCACGCAAAACCACAAAACTCGGACTTGATACTCTTTCACGATGGTTGAAATGCATTGTTGTTGAGGGATTGCGATGCCGAAGAGGGGTTCGTCGTGTTCGAGGGTTTGTGACCGCTCTTGTGTGCTGGCACGACCACCTCACGACCTCCCCGCTCTCACATGACGCGGTCGTGAGGAGAGCTCCCTCCCTACTCGAGTAGCTTGGAAATCGCAGATCCTCGGCCACTTTGCGACGGCAGCACTGGAAACTCCCGCCTAGGCTCCCCCTCCCACCAAACTCCCGGCGAAGGAGGGGAAGCAGCTCAGGAAGGAGGGGCCGGAGCATGAAGAGGGGCAGTTTGGCCAGAAGTCAGCAGAGGTCAGAGGTCTTGGGATCTTTTTCTGGAAAAGAGCCTTGGGATGAAGGACAATTGTTCTTGCGGCAAAGTCAGACCTCCAGGTGCCTGTTTCTGGGCCTTATTACACGGAAATATCGAATATCAAGAAGAGAGGTCGGCCGCGACCGGTGGATAGTGGGCTGCTGCCACATCGTTGCTTTTGTCCCGAACAACCATCACATTCATCAGGATATCTGGACGATCTGATATGATACGTAAGCGCGTTGCTTCTTCGACGTCCGCATTGCCTCTTTCGACCGCCACGAATGGCGATGTTTGTGACGATGATGGCGAGAATCAGAGGCTCAGAAGTTCTGGAAGTGAATACGAAATCTAGATCAATCACAGGTCCCTTGCAGAGCGTTGTTATGGATGATGCTGTGCGAATTGGAGAGACTCGGGAACTTGATAGGATGTGAGTAGCTAGGCATCAGGTACCACGTACTTATTTGCCCCCCTTGGCCGGAAGGAATCTAGGAAGTTGGTGGTGGTTGGTGGGATCTGAAGGGGTTATCGTAGACTAACAACCACTCGCTTCCCACGCTGCTGGTGCTGACAAGACTGCACTTCTGCGTTGTCACCATGGCCTCACCTCAAAGCGTCCTCCGTAAGCCTGACGGATCGGTGGAGGGGCACACCATTGAACCCGAATCCAAGGCTCACAGGCTCGTCGCTCATCGACCTCTTATGTTGGAACACTATTTTCAGATGAAAGGCATCACGGATTCACAGCCTACCCACCACAGCCAACCCACGCTGCATGTCAGAAGTAATTATAACTTTACTGGATCGTCATGATCCAAACACAAATCTTTCTTCTTTTACTTCAAAGCCAAGGTCCTCGCATGACCATTGAGATTGTTCGTCGAGGGGCCCGTCTCAGGGGAAATGGCGATAGTGTTCCCCGCTATTAGCTGTTCAAGGCGCAAGCAGCTGTTTCTATTCCACGAGGGCGGTGATATCAAGCTCCTGGGTTAGTGAAAAAGTAGCTCAATACTACCGCGGACTATGATGAGGATATTCAGGGCTGCTCTGCGTTTCGCCGGATGCTAGTGTCCTAGTGTCCTGGTGTCCTGGTAGTTCAGTGGGGAAGTGGTGCTATGAAGTATCGGGATTCCCGGTGCTTTAAAGAGGAGAGAGGTGGAATTGGTGCTCTTGGAGCTCAGCTCTCGGGTCGGATCTTGGGTGCAGAGACGCTGATGCAGAGACACTGGTGCTGAGCCTGAGCACTGAGATGCAGGAAAGCGGTACGCAGTCCAGTAGTCCAGTAGTCCAGTACATACGTACTTACATTTATCCGTGGTCACCGCTATGGTTGTGGTATCTCTCTTTTGCCGTATCTTTTGCTTACGAACAGCCCAGAGGTGAAGAGGGGTCAGCCGGAGTCCGTCGCATCCATCTAGCGAAAACAGATTCCGAGCCCACGAGCAGGAGTATGGAAGTGTACCAGCCTGAGTGACAAAGCTACAAAGTACCCCTCCTTCATCGAAAATGATAGGATGGCAGCAGAAAAAGAAGAGCTTCACAAGCACACTCTCATCTTCTGCACCCGCAAATCTAGCAGGGCTGCCAGGTCAGTGAAATCCCAAAATACAACCAACCACCACCCCCCCTCCCCCTTTTCCCCCCCTTACGTGACGCTGCTTTTATGTACTTGAGTACACGGATGCTAGCTGGTTCGCCCCGCCATCTCCTTTCCAGAACGACGAGCTTTCTCGTGCCCCCCTCGCGTAAGGTGGCCCGCAGGACGAGGGAGGGGGACAGTAGTGGCTCAAATTGGTGCAGATACGCTCACCCCTGTTCGACTGCTCAGTAATGCTTGATCCCCCTGCTCATTGTGGCTCGACACTCGAGCCATCCAATCTCCCGCTCTTTGTGCCACATTCGCATACTCGGTCCACCCCACTCCTGTTTATGCGCACGCAGCCCGAGCTCTTGCACTTGCCAGCGCCCACCCGTCTGCCATCGACTGCTGCTGCCCCCCAACTCACATCCCTCTTTTCTCGTCCCTCCTTACATTCCTCTCGTTCCCCTCTTCCCTTTCTCCTTCCACCCCTCAACACCAACCTTCTGTCTTCATAGACTCTAATCACTCACCATCGTCGACTTCACTTCGACTTGGTCATTACTTCGGCGACGTTCATTCCGCCCATTAATACTCGACTCCCCACACCTCTCCCGTCGAACGCGACTGCGACTCTTCTTGCCCCCCTCGCGAGAACTTCGTCCCTTTTCGCGCATACCGGCCAACTGCCACCAACCTATACCACACAACACCCCATCGATGCCAATACAAAATAAACAAATGAACACGATATCTCAGCAGACTCAAGTCACACTTTAAATCCTACGCCCACGCTCGCGAGTCAGACGATTTCAACCATCGCTCTGTGAAAGGACAAGCATCGAGGCTATCGATCAAGTACCGCCACAATGCCTGTCGCAAGCATGACCGTTCTGCCATCGGCAGCAACCACGTCAACCATTCGAAAGTCGTCACTGGCTCCCGAGAAGAAGTACAAGTGTCAGTTTTGCAATAGAGCATTCAGCAGGAGTGAGCATCGGAGTAGACACGAGAGATCACGTAAGTTGTCGATGGGGGTGGTGGATGATGGATGTCCTTCCCCTCTTTCCCTCGGGTCGCGTGTGGCCAACTTTTGGGTCGCATCCCCAACACAGCCATCACTCCCTGTCCCCATCCCATATCGCGTTTTGCATCAACAAACAATTGCTAATGCCGCACTGCAGACACGAAAGAACGCCCTTTCAAGTGCATGAAGTGTAGAAGTACCTTCGTGCGACGAGATTTATTGCTGAGACATGACCGAACTGTGCACGCCAAAGATGGAGGAATCCCGCTTCACAGCGATGTCAAACGACGAGCAGGTCCCAAGACCAGCGCCCTCTCCGGACCTTCCAAGTCCGCCATTGCAATTGACGCATCTGCACTGGAGCAGATTGAGGCAAGCAGTGATGGCATGGTTGACCTCGAGACGGCCGCGATGTTGATGACCGACCTCCACCACAAAGCCACTGCGGCAATGAGGAACGCGGGCGTGGAGCCATATGAGAACAGACCTGGAATGGCTTTTTCTCAGAATGGCACCCCGCTCATGGAACCATCCGTCACTTATCCTTCGGGCGCCATCTCGCTCCCTCAGGTGCAGTGGGATTCCTTCATGCCACAGTCTGTGACGGAGCCAAAGTCACACTCCATCACCTCGAATGCTTCCGGGTCGCAAGAGTCGCATACATCTTTCACAAGCGCCAGCTCGGCCATCCAACATCCAAACCAGCTGCCCCCAATCCACAAATCGGCTGCAACATACAATGGACTTGTACCTGCCTTGCAATCCATGATCAATTCATTGCCTCCCTCGGGAACCGCCACTCCTAGCGCGCAGTCACCAATTCAACCCCGCAGCGGGGATCTGTCGCTCAGAGCACCTCAAGTTATGAACGATGACGACAGAAACATCATCCTGGACAACATTCGCAATCACGATAGCGAGCGAGCGGTTCCCGAGAGCTTCCGCCTGCCTCCCATCGCATCGCTCAACAGGTATTTGTCAACTTACTTCACCTTGTTCCATCACCATTTACCATTCTTGCATCCAGCATCGTTCAAGCCAACTGAAGTCTCTTCGCCGTTGTTGTTGGCTGTCTTGTCAATTGGTGCTCTCTATGCGTTTGACCAAGATCAAGCTTACGTCCTCCACATTGGATCCAAGGTTCTCGTCAACCAGTTCTTGCAGAACAAGGAAAACTTTAGCTCGCGTAAATGTCCATTATGGACCATGCAAAGCTCATTACTCAACATGATCTTTGCCAGCTGGAGTGGTGATCCAAAGGGTCTCGAGTGGGCTTGTTCCATCAAGAGTCTACTCGCCAATATGGTTGCTGGTAACAGATATGAGCTCAAGCTTCGAACCGAGGGTCGTGATGGTGCTCTGCCTTCCCGTGCTGAGTGGGTTGAGGATGAAGGATGCAGACGGACATACTATGCGGTCTACATCTTTTTCGGTCTTCTCACATTGACATATAATCACACGCCTGCCATCAGCTTCAACGAATTTGAGGATCTTGCTCTGCCATCAACCGAAGCCATGTGGAACCTGCATGTTGTTGACGAGTCTACTTGGCCCGAGTCTCTCCGCTCCTCGCAAGCAGCATCGTTCATGGAAGCACACGACAACCTGTTCCAGGGTGAATCACTACGTTACAGCGCGTTCGCCACACGTGTGATGATCAACGCCCTCTTCTTGGAGGTCTGGTATCACAAGCGCAGTCCTGAAGCTTTGCAAGATGTTGTGACGGAGTACAAACTTCGCCTAGCCTTGGAGACATGGGAGAAATCACTCGAGCTTTGCGAGCCTGAGGCGGTTGCCGTACCCCTCAGTGCGCCACACAAAGGCCACCCCTTGATCTTCAATGCAATGGCCATGTTCCGAAATGCTCGTGCCCGCCTCGAGGTTGATCTCAAGTCAATTCAAGAGGCTTTGAGATACCACGACTCTTATGAAGTTGCTGCTGCCATGTCAAACGCCAGGGACAAGGTGAAGCGATCCAGTGAGATGATCAAGGTCATTCAAGAATGCTTCAACTGTATTGAGACTGCTGCTCTCCAAGGCATTCGATGGGTCGCACGAACCTCCGCTACCAACTGGAGTGTTGAACACCCACTCTGTGGTTTAGATCTCATGGTCATCCTCAGCTTATGGCTCTATCGCCTGGAACACGACGAAGAACAAGCAACTGAGGAAGAATTGGCCATGTACAACAAGATTCGCGCTCTCTTCGATGACGATTCTGTTGAGGTCTACGGTTCCAAGCTCAGCTCCACGGTAGCTCGTCTCTGGGGAAGTATGCTTGATGAAGTTGTCGTCTGGGGGTAAGTTCATTGTTCATTCTTCAGACCCGTGTGAGTACTAACGTTTTACAGAATCACCAAGCTCATGGGTGACTCCTTCCGGTTACACGCTCAAGCCCTTGTCGGTTACGAAGACGACATTGAAGCCTCCGATGTCTCTACGCCCTCGATGATCTCTCAGGGTGCTGAAGAGAATGAGGACAGCGTGTACTAAGACCACACAACTCTTGCTTTAATGATTCTCATGATTTCTTCTGTCCGTTTCCTTGCAAATTAGACTCTGATATCCACTCATCTCTTTATCTCTCTTTGCGATACATATTCGCATTTTCCTTTGTTCTGCATATAACGCGTTAAAGGCAATTGGGTGCATTTCCTTTCGCAAGGTCACGGGCAACAATACGGGGCTGGTCGGTCTGGTCGGTTGGGCTTGGCTTGGCTGGGTCGGGCGATACTCTGGGCATCTTCTTTTTCCTCTCGATATACCACATACTCTCTGCGCTTTAAAGCGCTCTAATCTCTCTTGCGCACACACATAAGATATCTTTGGCTGGCCCACCCTACTGTGTTGTTTCTGCCCTGTCCGTTTAGTAGCTGCTCTTTGTTGTCTGGAATTTGCTTTGAAATTTTGGATTGGCAGCTCGATTTTTCTCTTTTTGTGGCATTCGCGAAACACTTGATACGACACTACTTAATAATTACTTGTACTCCTCTCACAGTCATCAATCCCTCAGATACCTTGTTCGATATACAATTTGCACTTTGTTGCTTTCTGCGCTCTCCTTTTTTCGTTGCTCAATTTGACACTTTTGTTTTCCTTTCTCTTTTTGATCTCGAGCACACACAACTCATCTTTCTTGTATGTATGTACCGTATGCGTATGCATGTGGAGAGAGTGAGTTGGGACGGTAGGAGAGACAGCGTGGATATGAGCGAGGAAGTGGAGGAAATCAAAATTGGTGCTGAGGTTGAGTTGGATGGTATGGAAGTCTGGATGGTGGTTCAAGGGAAAGTGCGGCTCGATGAAGGGGACTGCGGTGGAGTGAGCTTGTATAGATAATAGTCTTTGCATCATCAATTGATTTGCATTTCTAAATTGCTGTGTATTGAATCTGCCTGTCGACCCCCTCCACCCTCTCCCCAAATTGTGTCTTTCAAGAATGGCTTAAAAATCAATTTTGTTCCCGTAAATGCCACGCGGGAGACTCGAATGAGGAAGCTACGAAGTCTTCCTACTAAAAGTGTGAAATTATTGCGGTGCCTTTGAATTGCAAATGTAAAGGTGTTCGAATCCTTTCAACGGGGACCTCGGCAACTTCCCCATCACTTCGGCGATGTTTTCTCTTCTAGAAGAGGAGCAGGAAATACTACCTACCGTAAGGGGTACCTTTTGATTTTGTTTCAGGAGCAATCGATATCGATTTGCATGTGTACGTGCGTGCATGCATATTGCGTTATCAGTTGTGAGGTACCACGTGGAGGAAGGGGGAGAGTCTCGTGGACGAGGGAGGATAATGGGGATAGGGGAGGGGCAGATGGATGCGTTGAAGTTGCTGACGGGTTTGCGATGTCTGGGTTTGTGATGTGAGTGGATAGTCGGTGAGGTAGATGGGATGATTATTGCAGTAGGTCGATGGAAGGGAGGGTGATGGCGTTGAGAATGTCGCGTGGGATGGGGGTGTTGTGGTGTGTAAGAATACCGGTACTCTGAGGTTTCTTGATGGAAGCGGGATGGTGTGAAGGAGTGCCGGGTTGTGTCGTCGTAATGCGAGGCATCCGCCGCACTTCTGCAGATCTGACAGGAGAGAGAGATAGGGGGTGGGTGAGAGGGGAAACTCTCACTGTGCCGCATATAAGCTTATAGACATATCAGTCGTGTGGTGGGAGGAGAGGGGAGGGCATTGGTTCGCATCCTGCGTGTGTTGGAGAATCGGCGGCTTTTTTCATTCTCTTTGCATTGGATGAATGGAAGGGAAAAGAGGGATCTATTTGTAAGGGAGGGGATTTGGAAAGGTTAGTTGTTAGCATGTGTGGGTTAGGTGTTTATCGGTAGTTGTTAAGCGCGTTATTTATCGTGGTTTAGTGATGGGAGATATAGGTAGTTTATGTGGATATCTTAGAGTGTGAATGTAGTCATATATGGCGAGCCCTTTTTCTAAGGGTGGAGGTGGTGTTCGAGCGAGTATACGGAGATGACGAAGGGCAAGTACACGGCGGCGAGGTGTAAGTATTTCGCTTCTATTAATGGCCTTTCTGGGTAGGTGCTTCTCTTATCATAGATGGGAACTTTTCCGCTTCGAAACATCTGTTCGGGTGCCATTTGATCTGTTTCCATGGATGCACCATTCTCGCTTAATATCTTAAGGGGGTCTCTAGAGGTTGAGAATAAGTTGACTAGAAAATGTTCCTCAGTGTGAAGCTCACAAAGGAATCTATCCTAATACAGTTCAGAAGATAAAGTCTTGTATACTGCACTACTCGTTTGTTTTTAGTATGGAAATAGAATACGTATTTGTGGTGCTTTAATGTGAAGTTAGCTTCTGCGAATGTCCTCACATAGTTGGTGGAATAGGAAGTGTTTAAGGACCTCACGTACGGCTACTTTACTTGCTTTCATGACACTAAACAAGAAAGAACGAGCAAGGCCTACCTTTCAACATTAAACAACCACAAAGCCACGCAACCTCCTTAGCATTACAATTTTCAAGGGTTTCCCAATTCACCTCCCCCCCCAAGACCCCGCTCATGTGCTTCCGCACAAGGCTTTATCATCTTGATTAGCGAGCTTGTAATGACTCCCAATTAGTAGAGGGAATTGGAAGCTTTGGTAGCGTGCTAAGAGGCGGGGGAAAACATACGAGGGTTGGATGGAATTGATACAAGAGAAATGGGTTACGGCGTTTGGAGGAGGTTGAAATGAAGATGGTGTGATACGGCAGAAATGTTATATGCGTAGAAGATCTGCGCCGTGTTATATTCGGGAGATCAAATAGCAGTAGAAAAGGACGAACGAACAGGTTGAGGATTTCATAAATCATGGAAAGAACAAATGAACTCTAAGATTCATCAAATGGCTGTAGACACTACCGATTTATAGCACTCTTAATTTGGGTCAGGTGTATCTTAGTCGCTATATTGTTTTGAGATATCACAAATTTTGAAATTCCACAATATTGAAACAGAGTCATTCATTTAGTTATTTTTCAATGACCGAGTATTATGAAAATCTAGACCCCTGGCTTAATTATGGAGGCCACCCGTCTCATTTCGATTAATTCAACAATCGATCTAAGACATTTAATCCTGTTATCGGAAGAACATGAAAAAGACTAAATATAAACCTGATTCGCTTGAACTTTTAGTTTTATTCATTTACAACGTAAGACGTGTCACTAACCTTTACTATGTTTTTAGAATGAGTATACAATGACTAGAATAGTTACACTACTAAATTATTACACACGGCCATATCTACATTAATCTTGAATGGAATAACGCCAGATCCCCAAAGTATTCCATATACAAACGTCCTTTCAAATCTTCCTCCAAGCCCCTCATTTCCCTCTTAACGCCGGCATACAGTCACATATATCACTCTAGATCTACCCATTTCCTTCAAAAATCTCAAAAAATTGCACGTACTTCCGCATCCACCTCCTCAGAATCCAACCTGTCCTCACTCCCTCGTGCACATCGGAGAATAAGGAGGGCGATCAGGAGGAAGGGGATGATGATTGCGACGAGGATGAAATAGTGGTATGCGTGAAGAGGGGGTTCCCAGAAGCCGTGGGTACTGGGGTTCGTCACTGGCGTGGTAGTTGTTTGTGGGAGGGCGGCCATGATGACAGTGGTAGAGGTGGAGGAAAAAGTTTGTGAAAGGGTAGTGGAGGACGACATTTTTGTCTGTGGAATACGTATGTGGTTTTGCCACATGTGCTGAAATTTGAGGGTAAAGGAATATTTGGTGTATGAATTAGAAAAGAATTTAAATGTGTGAATGCTGGAAAATGAAGAGGAAGGGTGTTTATGTTTTCTAGACAGATTGACATTATAGAAAAATTTGGCTTAGCTTGTGGGTTTAGGCCGATGTGCACCTGTTTTGGGTTACTGTACTGTGAGGTTACGGTAGAGTCCCGAACTTCGACGATGACAGAAGCCCATCTTGTCTTAGTGGATATATAGTAGTCTTACAAGCTCAGGGTTTTCAATTTGAAGCTGCTGTGAAATATAACATCGATTATAACAATCGAGATGATAAGATTCGTATCAAAATGAGTGGAAATGACGGTACCTGCAATACTTTGTGCAAAGACCCGAGAGGATACTTCTCAGTGAGACTGCTCGTTATGCTAAATGGCAAACAATACCCCCTTCCCAGATTGACAGAGGTTTTATGGAGGCCATCAGTCCCAATCTAGCTAGACTCAAATTGGAATGCTGATTGAACGTCGCACAGCGCTAAGCGAGTTATTCGCCTAATTTTAGGGGCAATTACTAGTTTGAACACGGTGATGCTAGATATTTTGCTACACATCGCTTAATCCTCCCGAACTGTCAGCTAACTTCTCTGAATTTCGACACTATTTTAGAGCATATGAACTGGATAAACTCACTAAAAAACTACGTTCACGACTAAGATAAGTCTGCTTAGACAGTAAATTCACCCGAATTCACGACAGGATATATCTCACACTGCCTAACTTTGCTTAATACGCATCGAAATTTGAATTAGTCCATCAATTATTCCAAACTCCAAATACCCTGCGGCCAAACAAGAATATCTATCTAATAATCCCAACTTCATGAGCCTTAATCTGCAACGCCACAAACCTCGAATAAGTTCTGCAAAGCGCCAAACTGCCACCCATAAACCAAAATCCAGGATGTCCACTTGGTCTCCACATCGCATTGACTTCTCCCTCCTCATCAAGATCCCAGACATCTTTACATCTATCCGCGACCTTATCACCGAATATCTTTCGCGCAGACGTGCGCATGTTGTCGAAGCCAGTTGCGAGGACAACCACGTCTGCAAGGAGTTTGGTGCCGTCTGCAAGGACGAGGGAGTCTGATTCGAAGTGCGAAATTCCGTCTGGAGATTGCTTGATGGCGATCTTGCCGTCGATGATGAGTTGAGAGCAGCCGACGTCGATGTAGTAGCCGCCGCCTCGGGTGATGTACTTGCGGTATATACCAGACTTATCATCGCCAAAGTCTAGCTTGAAGCCTGCTTTGGTGAGACCTTCGACGTTTTCGATTTCTGCTTGCTTGATCTTCTCTGTGAGGGCAACGTTAAGAGCGAATTGTGCGGGGATGGGGAGCGATTGGCCGGCAATATCAGCGTCTTCGATTTTGGGTCCTGTCTCGTCGTACATGCCTTCGTGGAGCATAAAGAGACCTTTGGCAGCGGAAATAACGTATGTTCCGCGTCTTTGAACCATGGTTACTGTTGCGCCATTCTCGTAATAATTTTGTGCAATGTCGTGACCAGAGTTCCCAGTACCGATGACGACGACCTTCTTGCCAACCGCAGCGCCGGTGATGGAGGCATCTTGGTGTTGGGAGCCGTGGTAGACAGTGCCTTTGAAGTCTGATTGACCTGGGAAGGTCGGGATTTTTGCTTCACCTGCATGCCCGGTGGCGAAGACGACGTGATTTGGGTGGAGAGTGCGAGTGCTTCCATCAGCACGTTGAACATCGATGGACCAGTTCTTCGACTCGTCGGAGTACGAAGCAGAGCCGATTGTGCTGGATGTCCAGACGTTCAATTCCATCAACGAGGCATAGGACTCAAACCAATCTCCCAATTTGTCTTTAGGTGTAAAGAGGGGCCAATTGGACGGGAATGGGAGGAAAGCCATGTGCGTATATTGGACGGGATCATGGGTGACGAGTGTTCGATATCTGGAGCGCCAGTTGTCGCCAACACGTGCGTTTCTGTCAATCAAGAGGCAGGACACCCCCATAGCCTGGAGTCTGGCAGCAGTATTCAAGCCAGATTGACCTGAATATTTTAGCAACTGGCCTTCGAAAGTTCATGGTAATATTTAACTCACCAGCACCAACGATAAGAACCTTGGGCTCTTCATCTAAAAACTCCTTCTGTCTTTCTCTCCTCTCCAGCCAGTTACCTTTGATGGCACCTCCTACCAACGAGTTATTACCACCATGTGGTCTCGTATGGCCAGCCGCCTCCTCATGACCCTTCAGTTCCTGTAGTGCAGTGTATATCATATATCCCTTCCACGCCCCATCGGTCCCCTGCACGAGCCTCAGCATACCCGAACCTCGTCCAACTTTCGTCTCGAAGTCGAACATGCTCTCCACCCACTCCAAACCCTCAATTGGCGTCTGCAAATTGGGTGCGAACTTGCCAGATGTGCGGAGCTTTAAGTTAGACGGCGCAGTGTGCGCGAGGTTGTCTGAGAAGTATGTTGAGAGTTTGTTAAGGCTGTGGATTGTGCGGATGTCCCAGGAGAATGCAAACATATCTCTCCACCAGCTATCTTGGTGCATGACAGTAGAAAGAGCACCGATATCGTTGCTTTTTAGGACGCTTTCGAGCTTCGTGAGCCATTGTTGGGCAACGGAGAATGGTTCAATAGGTTTTTTCTCGATGTGGATGACAGGCGCGGTCTTGCCGACAGCGGGCAGTTGAATAGTGTGGCGTTCCGCAAACATTTTGATATGGTATTCAATTGATAGGAAGAGGTGTGGTTATGGCAGATGTCGAAAGAAATTTTGAGGTTGTCAACCACCTCTTTTATGTCGAAAGAGGTGGAGATTCGAGCACATGATGTTGAGATACGAAGGAGAGTTCATTACCCATCTGGGATTGAGGGACCTCTCCTGATGCTCGTCATGCGGGGTGTGCTTGTGAAAATATGGAGGTTTGCCTGCGGGCTCGACATGGCCCGTTGTCTGCGTTGTTGTCGAGGTTGTGTCGAGAGGGAAGGTCTGCCGAGTCGCGGGGAAGGTGGACTTGACACGGGCCGCTAGGGTGGGGTGAGAGACGTCCGGAGGCGTACGAGCCTTGGCGACTCTTCCTTTGGCTTGTGGATTACGACGACTTTAATTGTTGTCCGGATGAGTTTCCCGAGGGTTGGTGTGTCGAACTTGTCCTCAGGTCGACGTCCCGGCAGCCGAAGTCCCTAAAGTTTGCTCGGTATAACTTCTCCTATTTAAGCGAAGATCATGAATTCAAGCGAGTGCAACAGTTGCGCACTACTACATCAAGATATTTGACACAATCACTGAAGACTAGGATGTGAGTTTGATAAGGATTAATGGTCACAGGGCACTGGCACGGCTTTAAAATGACCTCTTCCATTCCCATCTGAGAGACGTCGTGCAATACGACGCAAGAATGTATATCACGATACTTATTATTTCTTGCTTCGTGCTGCACATGGTGGTAAGTGGAATAAGTCACAGATACATGATGGTAAGTCAAACGTTCTAGACATGCTCAGATTGAAAGCATCACTAAGAGACGTGCCACTGAAACTCGGCAATCTCGCAATTCGAATACTCATCTCGATTACCTGACTACTGACCAGTGGTCTAGCCACATTAAAAGTTACCATTGCCGCAATAGCAAATTTCAGTTCTCCAGGAGTCGGAGACATAATGTTAAGAGCGAAGTATGATTTCTTGCCTATCCACCAAACGAACTAACTTCAACACGATATCCCTCTCATTCGATCCATGACTCCTCGCTAATCAAACACCATCTTTAATTCCACCAATCCCCTTAAACTTCTCGCTCCTCCATATGCTCAGTATGAGCCTTAGAAGCCTCCACCTTTTTATCAGCAGCAGTGACACGTCTCAACTCAGCATCGATGGCCTCTTGTGGTCGAGCAGTAGACTTCGCAACCTTGTCGCCGATTGGAATGATAGTCTTGTGACCAGAGTCGATGTCGAAGTACTCGTCGATATCTTCCAATGTACGGTTGGAGGTTTCAGGGTACAGGAAGTAGACGACAGGTATGAACATGAGATTAAAACAGGCAAAGACTGAGAGTTGGTCAGCTATACTCAGATTGACTGCTGAGATATGGAGCTTACTAATATAGAATCGGTAGCCAATGTTACGAATTCCAGTTGGAGTAAATTGAGTACAGACAAATCCGAACAGCCAGTTGGTCGATGTAGCCGATGCTGATCCCACAGTACGCATAGCGAGAGAGTTGACTTCAGCTTGGTAAACCCAAGGAACCATGCCCCAGGTGCATCCGAATGCTGCATAGTAGAAGAAGAGGAATGTTATGGCAACCGCACCCCACTAAAGCATGTCAGAAAGTGTCGAATTTTCTGCTTCGCTTGCTGAAAAAGACTTACTTGGAACGGAGCTTGTGAAAGACAACCAACAGAGATGGCAACCATGACATATGCAAAGCATTGAAGTACCAATCCAGTAAGCATGAGCTGTCGTCGGCCGAAACGCTCGATCATCCAGAAGCAGAGAGCAGACGATATCATGTAGGAAGTAGCATTGCATCCAGTCAGAACTCTTGCCATGAACTCGCTGAGGCCAATGTTCTCTGTTAAGATGATCGGAAAGTAATAGTTAAGAGCATTAATTCCTCCGAATTGCTGCATGAACTGACCACCACAACCAAGTAGTAATCGCTTGAGATGTCCACTTCGATCCCGGCAGAGAATGACTTCCTTGAATGAGATTTGTGATTCGCGTTCAATGTTGTACGTTTCCTCAATGGAGAGTAACTCATTCTGGACTAGAGGATCATCTGTAGAGAGATTCTTACCAAGGAAGCGTCGCAAAGCTTCTTGGGCGTCGTCTCTCCTATTTCGCATAATGAGCCATCGAGGTGATTCCGGAATCAGAGGTAATAGACTGCACATAACAATACATGGAACCAACTGCAGTAGCTGTTAGCAAACACCAAATTTAGACACATGATAGACATTACCTGAAGTGCCATTGGGAGGCGCCATTGTGCAGAATTAGAGAAGTATGAAGTCCCGAGAGTAAGCCAGCTTGCAATGCAATAGAATACAACATTGTGCAGAACAACGATGACTGAAAGCTTTCCTCTTCGTGGTCCTCGCACGGATTCTGCTTGATACATTCCACAAGTGGAACTAATCATACCTACAGAGAAAAGATTAGGAAGAGTTCTCAATCAGTTCGAGCTTTCTTTTGGCCTACCATTACCAAGACCATTGATAATTCGGCCGACCATCAATTGAGGGAAATGAGAGGATGAGAACTGGAGGATGGCACCGACAGCCGACCAGAAGGCACCAGTTCTAAGAGTGTTCTTTCGTCCCAGGCGATCACCAAATAGAGCAGCAAACAGACACCCTGCGAGATTCCCAAGCTGAGAGACATTAGCATAAGTGAACTTGCTTTAACGGGAGCTACACTCACGGAGAAGGCACTTGCTGTAATGCCTTGGATATTTGAGTCCTTTGTCTCTGGGAAGGTCTCGATGAAACTTGAGCTGATCAAGATACCACTGATAATACCTTGGTCATAACCATACCATGCTTGTGCGGCAGAGTTAGCTGCTGTGAGTGTAATCTCAAGCGGGTAGCCGGTCAGTCTATTCGTGAAACCCATGTTTGTTTTGGGGTTAAGGAGACAGTGAAAAGGATGAGGATGATTGAAGAGAAAAGAAAGTGTTGAGATCTGCACAATACTTATACAATTACTTTGACAGGGCCCATAGGGTGGAGGCCTCCGCTCACTAGGACGGAAACATATTGAGAAGAACCTAGCGGGGTATGGGGTATCTGGGGAAGTGGCTCTGTGCCAGAAAGAGCGGGCCCTTGAGCCATACTATCGGGGAGTGTGCTAGTATTGACAATCCCTGTTTGAGCAACGAAAACCAGGAGACAAGGATTGACAAGACAAGCTATCTTGCGGCTTCGGCTAAAGCCCCCTGACTGCGTGGTTAAGACTCCAAAGGCACCTCACTTGCCCGGCGCTGTTACTGATTCATGATGGCCAAAGAAGAATCGGTAGCATGAGTAAAAGAGGTGTGGAAGAGTTGTAGCACTTGTATGAAATGACGTCGCTACGAAGCTAAGGATACTTGGCCGAAATTTAATATCTGCAACCGCAGTGGTAAGGATACGTCGAAAAATTGAAAATGCAAAACCACTGATTGCAATGATACAAGTATTACGTAGGCATTGTTGAGATATTGCCAAGTGTCTGCGAAAGGACAGAATTATCCCCTCCGGTCGATGAGCGAGCATATCCATGAATTGGTCAGTCAGATTCGACACCTGATATGATTGTGGAATGTCAAAGAGGAGAAGTCATCGCGGCGAGACATGGCCCGCTGGTCGCCTGAGGCTGCAGCCACCCCCACTTGCGACACAAGCGAGGCAGGAACCCAACGACATCTCCTTGAACCAGACGGAAATATGATGGCCCGCCGACCCCACATCTTTTCTCCCGATTTAACAGCCAAGGGCCTTGACCTGGCGGCTTCGACATGGCCCGTTCCAAGATCCTTGATATCGGGGCCCAGTAATCCGAATCATGGAGTGCAGAAACATAATCTTTGTGATACTCTGGGGTTGTGGGGTTGCGGGGAGTTGAAGGAGGCTTGTGACACTTGTAAATGGATATGATCGACATGGGAAAAGGGTGGCGTATTCCGGTTCTCGATATCCGTTTTGTCTTGTGAGGAGCAATCACTTCCATGATGACAATTCGTGGTCTCTCTCCTGTGAAGATACAATCACCCTGTATTGCCTAACCGTTGAGAAATAAGCAAGCAAACACCCACTCTCTAGCTCAAGTGAGAAGATCAGATAAAAGATCAGACCAAAGTGTGTTTAGCATGGAGCTTAGCAAGGTTGTGTAAGTAGACAGCTTTCTTGCTTTCTTCCAGTCCCGCGAGCATGGGCCCTATTAAGTTCCTGCAGTAGGAATAGACAAGGCCCGGATTGCATTGCTGATCAACAACTGATACGGATTGTACCCAAGAATGGTCTTCCTTTTACAAAGTCTAGCCAAAATTGAATATCGTGCTAATACGGGCCATCTAGCTGCTCTCAATGCCGCCAGCGAAAGATCAAATGTGATCGTAGATTACCGGATTGCAGTTTCTGCGAAAGTATAGGGTCTGATTGCGCCTACGTCCAAGTTCAAAAGAAGCGAGGGCTCAGAGCAGGCTATGTTTCGAAGCTTGAGAATCGTTTAGGTTAATTTTTGGAGGTACCAGAGTATCGGGATTGCGCTGATCTGAACTTCAGATAGGTTAGAGCAAGAAGTTCAAGCTTTGAAATCACAGCAACAACAGCCGAGTAAGTCTCTAGGTCGTATATTATGAGACTGATACTAAATATATTACAGGAGTTGAACATGTTGCCACCTCTCCAACAGAGTTGTTGACCCCTCCTGGTCTACCTGACGGGAGCTTCTACATCTCATCTCCTCGATCACAGAGTGACCGTGCTGCACCAGAATTAAACTTTAGCTCGCTTCCCCCATCAACGTTATTTGAGCTATGCAACGCATGGTTCGAGAAGTATCATGCGTGGTTTCCAATCCTTCACAAAATCTCGATCCTTGGTACACTTCAAGATGATTCGCCTCTGGCAGATTCACATCTTTTCATAGTCATCAAAGCCATTGTTGCTGTCACAATACCACATTGGTCTTCTTCAAATCCATTATCGCAAGCTGAGCGAAAGAAATTGTCGGAACAGTTCCGAGAACAGGTCATCTTGCAAGCAATCAGCAATTTGTCACTGCAATCACTACAAGCAGTCTTGATCATAACGATCATCGATTATGGAGCCGGAAAGCTCTCTGAATTTTGGAATTTGGTTGCAATATGTAAAAGGTAATTTGACGCCTACCACCGTCATGTCAAATTACAACCACTAATTAAAATTAGAATGGGTGTTCAACTTGGGCTCCGTGATCTCGTCGCTAATAAAGGAGAAAATTTCAACAAGATCTCAACTCTTCCACCACGAATGCTAGCAGTTCCGACATCCTTGATCGAACTAGAAGAGAAAATTCGAGCATACTGGATGACGGAAGTGCTTGACAGCATGTCCTCACTCGGCGCGGGCTGGAACCTCAGTCTCTCACGTCCCGAGAATGAAGCTTGGTTTCCATGTAACGAGACAGTTTGGGCATTCCCCGAGAATGCAACGTCATTTTCATCTTTCGGTGACTCTGAAGTATCCTCAGCATTTTCGGTCTACCTCAATCTGGTTACACATCAATTGTATCAAGTTCACGTCTTCCTCCAACAATCATACGACGCAACATCTGCGGTTGATAGAGCAAGATGGCAAGCTCAATGCATGGTCGTCGATGACCATCTAAGTCAATGGCGAGACTCAGACATCACCGCTCACAGTCCAAATCACACAGGCTTCAAATCAGATTCCACCGAAGTCCTCACGGCCGTAACATTCGACGCGCATGTTCCCCTCCCCCTTCCCCTTCCCCTTGCACTTCCCCAGAATCACTCACTAACACACCACCTTAGCGCAATAATAGCCCTCTACCAACGGTTATCCCTTCCCCCCAAAGGCCTCGGGGAAGTCCACGGCCCCTGGTATTTCGCCATACAACGCTGCCTCTCCTCCTGCGACTCGATGTCGACCCTCGTCCGCTCCATTTCTGATGCAGACCTCGAGAATATGTCACCACATCTCATATTCTGCATCTTCGTCGCCGCGCGCTTCTACCTCGTTCATGCAAAAATTTTATCCGTTGAGATACCTCGATCGTTGGACTTGCTGATTTATGGTCTAAAGACATGTGGACAAAGGTGGTATTTTGCACGGCGTTTGGAGAGGGTGTTGTGTATGGCGATTGCGGAGAAAGGGGTGAAAATTGGGAATAGTGGACTTCCGGGGCAATTTTGGGATTTGATGTACTCGAGTTTGGACATTGATCATGTGCTGAATGTGTGGGCGGATGAGAGTGGGGGAGGCGGCGAGTAACTTATTGCGGACGAGGAATTAATAAGATTAAGTAACAAATGAAGCCACTTTAAATCGCTGTACGTCCGGGAAAACGGAAACAACGTGATTGCTTGCGCTTTGAACTTCAAGTCCTTTTGATTTTCACGTGGCATCACAGTTGGAAAGATGACTGCAGTTAAAGATGACAGATAGGAAGTGGATGCGAGAAGGGGGAAGGGAGTCGTGGTGAGGGATCGGGTTTAGATCATCGGCTGATATTCTCTCCAGTATGAGAAGGATATATTTTTGTGATGGTTCTAAAGAAATAACAAACAGTTGTTCGAGATATAACAAGATGGCCAAGATGACTTTCGAAACAAGGTAGCGAACAACTAGTCCGGGTAGTAGCCTAATAAGCTAGTGGAAAACGAGGATTTCTCCTCCAGGCGATAGGAAAATGATACCTAGAAAGTTTTCAAGATGAAAGAAAAATGCTAGACAACCAAAAAGCAGTTTACGTCAAGGATAGTATGGAGGAAGAATGGAGCGTTATAATGTATTTCATTCCTACACCTATTGCGAATTTCCATGACGAATTACAACGCTTAATTTGGAAGCGCAAATGCTTGCTCAAAGTTTGTGAGCGTGAATCGATACTTGACATCGTTCTTCTTCAATCTCGTAACTGGATGATAAGTCTTGTTAGCATGAGACTCTCACAAATTATGCTATTTCGGATGAGGGAAGAATCACTGACCAGCTTCTTTGATTCCCGCTTCCGAGATAGGGATCTCTTCCACCCAAGGCTTGATTCCCTTCTTAGCTGCTAGATCTAGCATTTGCAACATCTCTTTTCTACTTCCGAGATGGCTCGCACCAATAAGACAACCGTTGCTCATGAACATATGGCTCTTGACTTCTTGGCCCTCACCTTCAGGAAGACCGACACTGACCCACTTCGCATGGACGTCAAGTAAGCTAAGATATGCCCCGAGATCAAATCCATCACTTCCACTTGCGGTGTTGACAATAAGATCAAAGGTCATCTTGTGCTTTTTGTTCCAATCTTTATCCTCGGTTGCAATGAACCCATCAGCACCTAGCTTCATGGCATCCGCCTCCTTGGAATGTGATCTAGAGATGGCCCATGTCTCAGCACCTAAAGCTTTTGCGAAAAGAACGCCGAAATGTCCAATTCCTCCTAGCCCTACAATGCCTACTTTCTTGCCAGGTCCGGCACCATTTCGAACGAGTGGGCTGAATGCTGTAAGGCCGGCACATAACATTGGAGCAGCTGATGAAGTAGGAAGTGACTCGGGAATAGGAAAGACCCAATGCTAGGGACAGAATATCAGCAAATGCTACTTTCCCCGGTTGCTTTGGCGCATACCTCATGTGCCCTGATGTGACTCGAGTACCCTCCTTGCAAAACGATATCTGTACCTGGCCATATGCCGCCATATGTGTCGATTTGATGTTCGCAGTATGTCTCGTTATCCTCTCCACACTGCTTGCAGTCCAAGCAAGAGTAAATTTGTGCCCCAACTCCAACCCTCTGGCCAGCCTTAATCAAGGTAACCTTAGGTCCCACTCGAAGTGCCTCTCCCACAATTTCATGCCCTACGCATAGAGGAAAGTTCTTAGGTCCCCATCCACCAGTGATTGTGTGTACGTCTGATCCGCAGACTCCGCAAGCATGTATCTTAATCTCTACATCGAAATCGCCGAAGGGTTTGGGTCTAATCTGGTCTGCTGTTAGCATATGCTTGAAATGTAATTGGTTGTTTTGATATACCTCACGCTTATGGAAAGTCGTCCATGTCTCTGCCGAGTCAACTTGGAAGCCGGTAAAAGTTTCAGGGTACATGATGAATGACTTGGAGTAGTGAAGGAAATTTGAAATGTTAACAACTTGAGAATAATAGAAAATATTCTTACCGTAACCTTACTTATATTTGAAGCCTCGAAGTCTGACCAGCAGTCAGTCAATTTATCGGACTACAGGTGGCCGTCTGGAGAAGCTCTGCCGATAAGACTGTGGGGTAGTGGAACTTGGAAGGTATGGCGGGCCATGTATTCCCCGGATTTCTTTCCATCGCCGACAGCGACTCGCGAGAAAGAGTCTTACGCTCGGCGAGATCATATATGCTGTTGTCAGCATAAATCTATTTTATAAAACGACTGAAATTGTGGATTCTAGCCTTGCTCGAGCCTGAGGGTTGCTGAGCTGATGCATTCCCAGAGGATAGGCTTGGCAAAATATTATGTCATCAAATAGATCTAGTTAAGTTAGGTAGGGTACCGTACCTAAACTCCTCGCTTACCTAATGCTTAGTATGTGAGGATTTTGTTCAAGTCGATGAGTGCTCGAGAATTGTTGTTGATTGTGATTTTGGTGTGAGTTTGGAGGTTTGTTTTGTTTTCAGACTGTGTAGGTGGTGGGCCGTAGCAAGTAGGAAATATTTGAATATTGCAAGTGCCAGATTACTTACCTATCCGATACTTCCACCAATTACTCTTTGTGATGCTAATTCTGTTATATGATAAAGCAAGGGCATAATGGCCCTTCCCGGTGGATGTGATGTAATACATTGAACAGATTTTAGGAGCATCACAATAATGAATATGCTTTTGTAGCACTTTGATAAGTAGATAAATATATGGTATCTGTAGTTGTGACTTTGAAGAAGTGGAACTGGGGGACCTAAGGTAGTTTGAGGCATGAGATACAGGCTTCATTCATGTGTACTTGTGTCCTAGGAATACTATGGTTGTTACAGCATCATAATCCAAGCCCACTGCTAATATTTCCTTGTCAAAATCTACACTTTGTTGTACACTGGTATACCTGGTCTCTTGATCGTTATTGAAGGGCTTTTTCATTTTTTTTCATCAGTGTCTCTGATGAAAATGAGATGAGGATGCGGCATCTAATGCATGAAAATCTATGGCTTCAGTCTCTTTGTACAGTCTCCCGGCCGTCACAATGATAGAATACTAATGGGCTACCGAAGAGCCAAAATTAAAACTGTGGCATTGAGGTTCATAGAGGAGTAATACCTATAAGAGGGCTCGTTAGCGCTCAAGACCACCGGAGACTATGATCATATCACGATATGAAATAAGAGCTGAATAGTCTAGTCTATTGTTTTCGTGAACTATGGTTCAACTTGTACGGGTCCCAAACAATGAGCAGAGTGGCGTATCCTTTGGTATTGCTAGCCACTCACAGTATTCTGTCATTCCCTCGTAGCATTCCGGGTACAGACTTGGCTCCAGTACATCCCAATTGACAGGCTCATCACATACGGCATAATTGAAATCAATATCAACGCCAGGTTTCCCTTCCGAGTCTTATTTGAACAGCTGCTTTCTCGCATTTTGGATTTATAGATACCGTTTATCGACCACATCGAAGACTTCACTATACAACTGTTAAGAGTGCGTTGAATTTCGTGTTACAAGAATTTCAGTCAAAGGAAGGAGCTTAGAATTGCAGTCTGTCACAGCGTAAATAGAGTTGAAGGGTTCTTGTTGCTGAGTTATCCGACTATTCATTTCCTTGGGAATGTAGCTTTGAAGGGTGTCGGTATATGTTCGAAGCGGCCACCTGGCAATATCATTGTTTTGCCTCGAGGTGTAAGTTATTTTGGATTCACAATGAAGTATGAGGTGAGGGGGCGATTGATGGGGTCGAACTTTTAAGCGAACCAACTAGAACAAAATGCTTACCCCCGAAGCCATATCTAGCGCCGATTCCTTCAAAGCCCCTGAGATTGCAATCACCCTCTGTTCTCCAGCAACTCTAAATGTCGCAACAGCCTACCCCCGCGGCCTTGTCATCTGATCTTTTATCGTACTCTCAAACAAATGCCAGGATCCCCTTACCAAAACTACCAACAAGATGGAAACCTTACAGAATGCTCATGCAGGGTCCACCTGCACCCTGTTTCAAGCCTCAACGCCATGACGCAAAATGTCACAGCCATGGATTGGCGCTCGGTCTCGGTGTCAGAACGACGATTTTTGTTTTAGAGGTTGAAAGAGGATAAACAGCCTAGACTCCCTTCTTCATTTTGAAAGTTTCTTTTGTTTGACTTTTGCAATTGATGATCTTCATGCGAGGTATTGTTGCCGAAGCTTGCGAAGAACTCAATTTTTATCTGGAGTTACGGCGATCATAGAACGAATTCTAGTATGTATTCATAGCCTGCTTGATCTTAGATTCCTTTCTTTCCAACGAGATTTCGTCGTGAGTGAGGATTGTTAGATATATTATCATCTGGTGTGACCAGGTTACCCAAATATACTGATCGTTCTAGTAGCACCAAAACTCGATCGACAATCTCTGAAGCTTATAATTTTCGGAGCATTGACAACCCTCGCATGTGAAAAGTCGTATTTCAATATGGCGACATGGGGCGCATATTTCACCTCTTATGTGAAGAAAAAGGAAGATGGGACATTAATTTCAGTTCCAGAAATCACCGATACAAAGGCATCCGAGGAGTCTCAGCCAAATAAGGTCAGTTCAATTGATCTATCGTTATTTTTGCGATGTCTGACTTGTATTATTAGGGCATGACAATCGGAGTCCAGCGATCTAATACAGCCCCGAAGAAACTATACGGAGCGACCATCGAGGAACCCTCCGCACCACAAATACAAAGATCAGCTTCCAATGCTGTAAGGGTTGCGAATTTATTTGGATATGCAAAGCCGAAACCAACACTTACTCAAGTTGTCGAGGACTCGGAGAAGACGGATAGTGGTGTAACAGCAAGGCCAAGTCCTATTGTAGCTCAAGTCGCCGAAAAATCTGCATTCGCACCGGTCACCGTGAAGCCGGTAGTCGCTGCCAAACCCGTGGAGGTCAAGCCGGTGGAGGAGGCGAAAGTAGAGCCGAAGGTTGAAAAGGTCGAAGTCGCGCCACCTACCAAGAGTTTGTTCAAGCCGTGGAGTTTTGCAAAGACTGTCCAGAGAGCGGTCAAAGTAGAAGCGGACAAGAAAGCAGAAGAAGTCAATGTTGGGCCCAAAAACGAAAGTAATGAATCAACTCCAGCAGTGAAGGCAGAGGTGAAGACAATGGTACAACCGAAAAACGAGCCAAAAATGGAACCAGCTCAATTAGCAACTAGGGCCGTAACCGTCCAAGCAGAAACGACAGCGGAAGAAGTCAGGCCCCAACCACAAAGCACAATTACACCAGCTCTTGCCCATAATTCGCTGAATAACACCAAGCGATCACTTCGGAATGACTTTCCGGAGACTTCGAAACCGGTAGCCAACTCACAGATCTCAACGAACTACATCATCTCCTCGAAACCGCTCCATGCTAGAAAAGCAACTTTGGACGACATCATGCGAGATCTGTATGATATGCCTTCGGAGCTTTCGCATCCATCTCAGGCAACAGAATCACCACCACAGCCACTAGTAGTATCGCGGCCAACGATCGAGGAAGAGGCTCCAAAACGAAGCATTACTCGGAGTGCAACTAAGAGCTCGCTAGACGACGTGATGATGACATTACAGTCAATGCCAACTGAAGTTAAAGCTAAATCGCCTACGAAGTTAACGCAAAGAAGCCGTGGCGCACCTAAACAATCGATATCGGATTCTCTCGATGACATCATGCTGGCTCTTCAAGGTGATATAGTCCCAGTAAAAGCGAAGGCAGTACTAGCTCCTGTATCTGTCGAAAGAAGTGCAGCGAAAAGTGCTTTCATACCAGAGAAGCTCGAGTCAATACCAGCGTCTCCTATGCCTTTTGAGGCAAAGACCGCCAACCTTCCACCCCTCACAACACGACTTCCAATCTCTGAACCTCGTCAGATGTCCCCATCACCAATATCCCGCCAATCTTCGTCCACCACTCGATCAAGATTGAGTTTCACATCTAGCATCTCTGCAACACAACCCGAAACCCCTGACTCCGAGGTCGAATCTGTAGATTTCGTCGAAAGCCGTGCGTGGCAGCACGCGCGGCGGATATCAGAATTCAAATTACAGCAGGAGCGAATGGAAGAGGAACGGAAGAAAATGCTAGAGGACCAATTGAAATTCCAGCGTGAGGAGGCAAGATTCAAGGAGGAAGAAGAGCAACAGAGGATGTTTGTTGAAATTGTGAGAGAGGAACAAGAACGCGAGGAGAAAGAGGAAGCGGAGAGACAGAGAGTTGCTCAAGAGGAGCGGATGAGGCTTGAAGTGATAGCTAGCAAGGAGGAGGATGAAAGACAACGCGCTCTAGCAGAGGAAAGGAGAATTGCCGAAGATTTAGCCCAGAGGGAAGAGGAGGAGAGGCAGAGAGCCGCAGAGCAAAAGAGCAGGAAAGCTAAGGAATGGGAAGAAGAGAGGGCTCGAAATGCTGCGGAGGTGGCGAAACTCATTAGGGAGGAGGAGGAGAGGGAGGAACGAGAAATGCAAGAACTCAAGCGTCAAGCAACGAGAGTCGAGGAGGAAAGCGAGTTGATCGAGGATGACGATATCAGCGTTTACTCTGACGAGCTGGTCGAATCTGATGATGATGATGAAGAGCACCAAGATCATACCCGGCAAGCGCACCGGAGAGATGCCGAAGAAAGCCGACGACAACAACTACGATACGAAGAGGAAGAGGAGGACAGGATGCGATTTGAAATCGAGGAGGAAGAACGAGAGCGACGGGAAGAAGAAGCCGAACGGGTACGATTTGAGGAAGAACAAGCCGAGCAACGCCGTCGTATCCAAGAGAAGAAGAACCAAGCTGAGCGCCAGATGATTGAGCAGCAGGAAGAAGACGAGCGTCGTCAGGTTGAGGAAAGGAAAGAGCAGAGACTGCGATTTAAGCGAGAAGAAGCTGACCGGAAGAAGTTTGAAGAGGCGGAGCGAGAGCGATATGCGAAGCAGGAGGCGGAAAAACAACAAAGAGAAGAAGAGCAGAGACAAGCGGAAATGGAGGAAGAGCGAAGAATTGAGCAAATCGCCGCTCGTATGCAAGCCGAAGACGAAGCTGCAGAGGCTGAAGAAGAGAAACAGCGAGAGCTCGCCAAAGCAGAGGAGAAGATCCGCGCTGCATTTGCGGGTATGGCGAAAGAGAGAGGACAAGAACCGCTTGTTGTCCCAAAGATGCAGAGATCTGGTGGTGACAACGGAATCTCACTTCTGAGGAGGGCTCAAACTGATTTGAGAGATGTCTCAAAACCTAGCCCTCCACTGCCAGGTGGCAATGGAGTGTCGAGATATAATACTGTTGGAGGTGGAGCTGGACCAAGACAGATGAACAAGCCCTTGCCATCGCCGGCGGGAGTGTCGAGGGGAAATACCACTGGGATGAAACCGCCTGGTGGTGTAAGAGGGTTGCCAAATGGACCCAGGGCTGGATTACCCTCTGGACCTAGGCCAAGGGGAAGAGCTTGAACGGGAATATGATGTGCTATGGACAAATGACTTATGACAACACTTTAATCTTAATTCTTTTCCATCAATGAATTTCAATATCATATAGTAGCGTGCCTAAGTCAAGTCCTAGAAAGGTCTTAGAAACAGTTCAGCAGAACGTTTATCTTGAAACAATTCTAGAAGGTGATGGGAGTTTTACATGGTTAAACTATAATATTAGACATTATACCCATAAACATACTATTAATTGCATCCCCTTCTCTCCACATCCATCGGACGATGCCACCTTATAGGACCAACACGTAACTCAATAGCTATACTCGAGCATTCCCCTTCTCACATTCCCCAACACTCAACACTACATACACCAGTAGCCATCCCTTAACCCTCAAACAACATTGTCCCTTTCTCCAACAATCGGCACCTCAGGCGTTGCAGCTGCAGGAGCAACCCCCTTCTCCGGGAAGTTACCCTCAGTGACCTTAACTCGTCCATACTGTGTAAAAACCAAATTCAACCCTCCCAAATCCCAATTCCTCGCCTCCCACAAAACCCACCCGGCAATCACCGGCACAGTCAAGACATCCAATATTCCAGTGAACACAAAAGAACTTGTGATGCTAATCTCATTACCTCCATCACCCAAGCCAAACGCGATAGGGTAGAGCAGGAAGATGAAGGAGAGGTACGAGGACAAGATGCTGTAGGTGCGTGAGGTAGGGAGAGCAAGACGGCGGGATGTGGTGATGCCGGTGTAGAGGAGCGATAGGGAGAGGAGGAGCAGGGAGACGGTGCCGAAGGTGAAGAAACCCCATTTATAGGTTGTGGGGGTGAGGGAGGAGAGGAGGTATGAGGTTGTCCAGATTAGGAGAAGCAAAATATTATAGACTATCGTTGTCCAGGAGACTCCTGAGATTAAGCCTAGTGCGAGGATAAGTGGTGGGTAGGAGAGAAACCTGATACATTAGCATTGTTTAAGTAGATTAAGCGCGGGAGGAAGGGGAACTTACCAGCCAATATACCCAGCCCAGAAAATCTGTCTTGTCTTATCATCCCCCTCATCGGCTTTCACGGCAACATTTCCTAGATCACTCGCCATGCCGAAGTATACGACGGCGCCACAGAAGAAGGAAATGGTGAAGAGGTAGTGGAAGATCTTTTCGCCAGATTTTGCGAAATAGGTTGTTGAGATAGTGAGAAGGAGACTGAGAGAGTATAGGGCGCAGATGGACCAGAGCCAGTCGGAGCCTGCGTTTGAGAGGTGGTGCTGGCCTACTGGAGGATTAATATCCAGGGCAGTGTTACGGGGGAGGAGAGCCATAGTGAGCGGTAGTGGTTGGGATATGGTGGAAAGCTTGGGAGAAGTATTTGGGTGGATTGATGTGGAGTGAGTTGTGATGGAGGGGACGGATGTACAAACATGATTATATAGAGAAATTGAATAGGAGAGAATGGTGTCGATGAGATCATATCAGATCATTGATGAAATTACTAATTTCTGCACATTCTAGTAATCCCATAACACATATCCTACACTGCACGCCATGAGAAACTCTTGGTACAGATATTTGCTTAGCGAACCAGTTAGAATAGAGTATGAGAAGTTAGGTATTGTGATCATCCGGCACTCACTCACGTGCTTCCCAGATCCTTACTGTACAAATAGCATCAATTTATGGGAGACAAGCCATTGGTAACCTTCAACCAAAATTTATGGTGGAAGTTGTGAAAATGAAGCAATTCGCCCCGGAATCGTCGGGTTGTACAGGCTGCCAAGAGAAACTTGAAGCGAGGTAGGGATTACATACCCCCTTTTCTACCCTCCAAATGCAACAGTCAAGCAGGACTTAGTAATCCATTGTGCCACACCACCAGCACTCAGTGAACCTAGTGAGAACAGTGATACTGACAAGACTGTGCCGGAGAATTCCAACTTGATTGGGGAGATTTACATTGAGGAATAACACGCATGAGTAGGTCATTGGCACTTACCATTCCCAAGAAACTGACTTGCAGTAGACATTATGAAGTTGAAATTATTGATAGAGAGCTGTACTTAATTACAGATATTCGAGTAGACTCGCCCGTGAATAACAAGTAGGGGTTAATTGCTTTGCAAGACAGCCTGCTTTCTCAAGATGAACGGATGTTTTCGCATACTCTGTTGTGTACTTGCTCTATTTAATAACTGCTGAAGCATCTCAATTTCTCAGCCGAAAACCATCGTTCTAAATGTCGCTAGTTATGATGATAGAACGATAAACGCGAAAGGGGACGGGGGAGTGTGGGCTCGCCATACAAGAA
This sequence comes from Hymenoscyphus repandus, assembly GCA_001414415.1. Classification (NCBI taxonomy): domain Eukaryota; kingdom Fungi; phylum Ascomycota; class Leotiomycetes; order Helotiales; family Helotiaceae; genus Hymenoscyphus; species Hymenoscyphus repandus. Next base: position 366,228 of record LLCE01000006.1, on the reverse strand, counting down.
CAAATGGTATTAAAACTATTGGAATACTATGACTAATACTACTGTCGCTCAACGCCGTCTCCTCTATGATCAAGCAATGGTACAGTATGATATGAATCCAAAGAATTAAAGGAGACCAAGCGTTGTTAAGAATTATCGTTCGGGGCCATTCGTGAGAATTTGCTACCTATCAAACCTGTTAGCGTACATTTCTTCGCACCGCTAACAAAGACCTACCTAAGTGATGCGGCCATAAGTGATGTGTACCTGCCGAGGTCAAAACATGTGTTGTCAAATACTGTTGTCTCCAAAAGGTGACCGTCAACAATGTATCAACACGCCACAACTGGATCCAACTTTAGTTCACCCATGAAAGATTCTGCTTCATTTGAGATTACACGCTTACGTGCGCGAGTAATGGGTTGGAACTGGCTGTCCAGTTCATCCATGATTTCTTTCAAGACCCGTTCAAGAGCGTTTTGCTATCCGAGCTTACCAAAAGCTTCAAAATCAGCCGGTCTTCTCTTCCGCCCGCAAGTGCTCTCTATAAGTTAAAAGTGTCGCGCATTCTTTTCCACAAAGGCCTGAACATTGAATGGCATATCTCTCTTAAAAGCGCTTATGTAACCTTTGAGAGGCCTACCAACTTGTTAAACTCAGAAACGTTCTACCCAAATTTCACTTGATCTTTGCTTCGTGAGTTTGTCGTAGATAAATGCCAGTAACGGCCATTCGCGAGAACTGAGGTTCGAGATATGCGAGAACCTTGCTACGATAAAATGTGAACATGTCAAACGCATGGGCTTCGACAGCTAGCCTAGTATCTCGCAATTCTCTTTCCACGGAGGTTAAGTATCTATACTTGGCAATTGTAGATGGCCTTCTAGCACCAGGCTCGTCAGCATTAGCGAATAGATGATGTTCCTAATCACGATCGGAGTCTTGCGGAAAAGTTGACTTCCAGGATGAAGCTAATTCTCCATCTCAGTCTCCCCCTCGGCCGATCTGGTCTGGTTCAAGTTCCGTGGTCCAGATCTGCTTGCACAGCCGTTCTCCAGATCGTGGTGTAACCACGTGCTTCCACCATTTCGTGGGGGGTGGAAGAGGGTGTTTAGCAACGCATGACCTTCACTTTACCTCCCGCCATGCTATAAAGTTTAGTCAGTTTGAGCTATCAACCAACGACTTGCCCACTGACAGTCCAAATATCACGAGTCCTTACATCTGTACCACAATCGCCGGCTTCTTCGTACGGTATCACATCACTTCCCATCGGCATAGTTATACACTTCTGCAACCAATTCGCATACCCCGGAAATGCGACCACACTCCCAATTATCTCTGCACGCTTCACGCCTCTTACACTCTCAAAGAGCCTCAAAGTTTTGTAGTCGGAACTCCCAAATTGAGCTTGGAAGACATCAATTGTCAACTCGTCAACGCCCGCAAACGCATCCTTGGCTTTCTCTGCCGTGAAATTGGCATCACAGTCCAATCGCACACGGACAAAATATCGACGGATTAAAGGGATAATATTGTGGCTCCTAATGACATCGTAGTATGCGGATAGTCGGGGAAGTGTGGAGAGGAGGCTGGGATGGGCAACGAAAGTATTGCAGCCATAGAGGATAAGTTTGGCTTCGTCGTAGATCTTGGGGCAGGTATATAGAATTTCAGGATATACTCGTGCCGAGACGAGTTGTAGATATCGATTGGCAGGCTTGGTGGGAAGAACGAGGAGTTGGGAGTAGATTTGATTTCGAATCTCTAGAGGGAGGCCGAGGAAGGTAAAAGGCGCTTTGGTTTCTGCCATGATAATTGATGTGGAGCAAGATGTGATAGATATAATGAAGAGAGTATTTAAGCAATATCAATGTGTCTACAATGACATATTTACGTGATGCCTGCCTGCTCTGCCTAGCGAGGGAGCATACAGTACATGAAAGAAGGTTATTATTGAAAGACATGGGGTTGTCTCGTTCGCGGAGATATTCCGTGACTGGGGAAGGGGATCTTAACTTCGACAGGGATCACTTGCTTACCTCTGAGCTTAGTCATCGTTGAAGGATCCATGGATCCACCACATTTGACAGACGCGGCTGGAATCTTTTATCGTGGTGTGGTGGTGGTTTTCGTAGCCTCGAGCAAAACAAAGCACACAATTTCGGCCTTCATAGTCTTTTCATTACCACATTATTTGCCGAAGTTATGATTGATTGATCACACTCTAACCGACAAAGCTCATCGGAGGCACTGGAAGTTGCTCGGTCACTTCTCACCTTCCTCTGCCCAGATGTTTCTCGTCCCGGACCCGATTGCGCCATAGGGCCCTGGATTTCAGCCTCGCCGCCCCTTGGTCCCGACCCTGAGTCAACAAAAGCAAACACATTGTTCACCTTCCACGTCTCCCTCCCAGACTCGATCTGGAAACAAATCTGTAGAGCTTTCTTGTTCTTCTCTTCTACATCTACAATTATCTGGATTGTTCCGAGAGTGCAAACATGTGCAGGTTTCTGGTTCGTGCAAACGTCCCTTGAAGACGCAATAACTCACAATTATTACAGGTGTACAAAGGCTCCGATGAGATTCTTCTCTCGAAGTTGATACTCGATCCTACACATTCGATTCTTACCCAGTCTTTCGACTCACGGCTTCGCCTTGACATGAGAAGACCTCACAATGGTTTGTCTCCCTTGACCCCAACGAAGAGTCACCATTAACGGCATTTTAAAGGAGATGGATTTGGTATTGGATACTATACTGACCCCAAGCTTGGTCCCGAACCTTGCATATTCACCTCCACAACTCCCGCTTGGAATTGCATAAATCTTCAGCGAATTGCTTCCAAAACCGCGTCACCTCTCATCTTCGCTCACGTCAGGGCTACCACTGAAGGCTCGCTCAGCGATGACAATTGCCACCCTTTCAACCATGGAAGCTTGATGTGGATGCACAATGGAGGTTTGGGAGGCTGGAAGCATATCAAACGGCGTCTCGGGGAGCGCTTGGCCGATAAATGGTATTTAGGAGTTCACGGTGGTACTGATAGTGAATGGGCCTTTGCATTATATCTAGATACTCTGGAACGGATGGGACACAATCCAAGTTCACCGCCACCAAATGGTTTCGGGCCGACAATACTTCGACAAGCGATGCTGAAAACAATCAAACAAATTAACGACTTCATTGCTGACATTCCCGAGTCAATCATTGCAAATGAGGATGTTGACACTAGGAGTCTGTTGAACTTTGCTATAAGCGATGGACACAGCGTTATTTGTACTCGGTATGTTAGTAGCTGCACAGATGAGGCTGCAAGCTTGTATTACTCATCTGGCACTACCTGGGAAGACAAAAGTAGCAAGGGTGAATATCAAATGGATCGACGTGACAAGGGAGCAGATATTGTTCTTGTGGCTAGCGAACCCCTTACTTTTGAGCGAGGTGAGTCTCTCCTGCGATGATCGGATATTCAAAGCCAGCTAACAAGGAACAGAAAGCTGGGTCACTGTTCCGACCAATTCGACACTAACAATCCACAAACAAACTGTCATGGTTCACCCTATTATTGACGAATACTACAACTACAACCCTTATCACCGCCGTTCATCCAAGTTCGTCCACGACAAAGGCCTAATTACCAACGAGAAAGGCAACATCAACAGTCCAGCCAGCACACCAGGAATTGCCATCCAAGGGAACAAAAAGCTTGGTCACCAATCCTCGCCACCAAACGGAGCCGAAAACCGAGCTCCAAACCCCCACGACAGTATCGCCAGCACTCTTGTCGCCTCATCATATGGTCTAGGCTCAGGAACAGCAACACCAAACCACGATGCCTCACCCGGCCCATTGAAACCTCCATCTGACATCAGACAATTAACAGCGATCCAAGCACTCCGCATTCAAGATCCAAATCGTGCCGCCAGACCTCAAGAGCAAGGCAACACAAAGAAAAAGCGCACCACCCCTGAACAAGAAGATGCTCCCGTCCCAGAACCCGATCCAGAAGAGGCGCCTGCTAGGACAGCATATGGTGATCCGACGAAAATCGCACAGTACTTTCCAGAACTCACATGAAATGGAAAGGCAAAGGGGAATAGAAAGGCGTTATGGACATGCTATGATTTTATTCTTGAGATTACGGATATTCCAGGAACGCGCGCGAGTTTATGGCGTTTTAGTATGCGATGCTTATCAGCTTTCTGCAAAATGTACTAGACTAAATAATCCGATTTTCCAAAAGGGACAAGGAAGCCACAATAAGGTGTCTTTCAGCGATCGATCATTAGCATTGAGATGAAAATGAAAGCTTTGATCACTTATATTTGTGTTCGAAGGTGCTCCTCGTTACATATGTACAAAACACTATCCTCTATCCTCCGTTAAGTATCGATGGTATTCCTCCAAGACCAAAATAAAACGCCCTAGCTTTCATGTTGCCAATGATCCGACCAAAATTCGCCCAAAATTCCAACGCCAAAATTTGTTCAAACATAATATTAAGTCAAAACACCCATGCCCTAAGGTCTAGGATCTCCCCCTCTCTTGTGTGCATTGGACCGTGACTTCCCACTTTAGACCTCCACCTCGTCCATAACCTCCTCCCAACCTGTTCCTAACTAGAACCGTTATGCGCTCTCGTAGTTTCTGAACTTGTGCATCGTCGCCTCTGACAACCAGCTTCAGGTTCGCCATGCATAGCCCGAAGTGCACCTGCCAAAACCGGGCTTCTTCAACAGAGGAGATCATAGGCTCGCGCGTTATCTCTCGCATGACATCCTTGACTCCTTTTCCATTGTACGACATAAGGAGCATGAGACCTTGAGTGATGGCGAGTCGAGTACCGAGGAAGAACATGCTGAATGCAATAGCTGTGCAGAGAAGACGGTCGAGCCAGAGATACATTGTTATGCTTAGGAGTGGGAGTAGGAACATGATCGCGCTGCATGAGAGAGTTAAGAAGTGAGAGGGGTTAGAAAGAATGCTGGGGAGAGAAGAGATGTAGGCGAAGCGCATAGCTCTGCCAATTCGGGCGTGGTTTTTGAGTCCAATAGCGGATATCAGGGTTGCTATGATGGAAAGCAGAGCCGCCGAGTCGACGCTCCCTGGGGAGATGCGATGATGGTCGTGCGGATGATGAGGCTGGTGTGTTCCAACTGATTCAAGGACGTGCTTGAGGTTGTGCGAAATCAGATCGAAGCTCATGAAGAGCAAAAATACTGACATGGCGAATCCAGCCAGCACCTCTGCACGCTGTAGGCCAAATGGATGTCGAATTGAGGACCGCTTCCATACTTCGAAATTGCAGAAAACATCTACTACTACGCATATTGTTGCCGAGATCGCATCGAAGAAGATAAGATGTGAGAGCGCAGTAAGCGCAAGTGATCCTGCAGAGGAATACAGCACGTATGCCGCAACCAGCGCATGACACCCACACCAACCAATTCGTGTCGTTTGCTCTTTCGACATACTATGCCATGCCTCTTTGAAAGTCGGTATCGGAAGGGAAGCAGGAAGTGCTAGGGGAGCACGCGGAGGCGGCTCGAGGAATATTTGGTGCTGCGCAGAAACACTGCTGTGTTTGTACCTATGACCTCTGCGCTGGCCGATGTTCTTTTTGCGTCTGTTAGCATAGATTCTTCTCGGCGGACCGCCGTTTCCATTGCGCTGTGTTTGCCCTACTGATTTTGCGACTGCGGGTGTGTCGCTGATTGTTTGTGTCTGGAAGTTAAATGGATTCCTTCCCCCACTGGGTGGTGGCCCCATTGTGACATTGTTGTTAAATGTAGCTGAACCTGGCGGGCTGCCCACGCTGCTTCCTGATGATAGTAATGGGGAGCCCATAGACCCGAAGCGCCCTTCGAAACTGTCTGTCAATGGTGACAAGGCATTGGGGTCGAAGGTCACGGTTGAGTAGACAGTTTTCCCAGTATCACCAAGTCCCAATCCTTCTGGCTCTTCTGGTATAGGAGTCGGCGGGGTAGGTGTTCGAGGCGGCTTTGGTATGGGGAGGCTTGAAGCCATTGTTGCTGACTATCGAAGTACGTGGATCATAAGGATTGCCGGCCAATTTGAAAGGCGGAGAGAATTGGCGATGTGTTGATACTTTGCTGCGACGTTTGCATTTCGATGTTCCCAAGAACGCGAAGATCCTTGGCAACCGCTATGGAATTCGGCAGGCGTAACCTTCACCGCCCACCCAATGCAGAATCCGAGGAATAAGCGACATTTGATAACTTTATTCGGATTACAGAACATGACAACTTCTCCTATACATTTTCAAACACAACAAGACTTTGTTTACTTCTTTGCAGTCTCTACTTCAACGTCAGTGTTTTAGTAATAGTTGGTGTGCATCTAATCCTAATCAAGTTGTCATTCTCCGAACCAAACTCACTCGAGGTTCATCTCATCCATTCTAACAAGAGTTCAACTATTCACCTAAACACCTGACATTTGTCATTGTACGTGCTCAAAGTCAAAGGTCAGGCCTTCAAAACAGTCGATTTTAGAAGTTTTATTACTTCGACCTCTACTTGGTACGTTCTCTGGCCAGTTCAAAGCTTAAACGATATTTCTGACACATATAGCCTTGGCTTGTGAAGCCACAGAACACGATAGAAACTCAATGGAGAATTTCAATCCTGTTCATACTAGCAACAGTGCTGGAGATCGACCTGTGGCTACCAACTCACATTCAAACACAAAGGATGAAGTCCCAGCTAGCCACAAGCGCAGCCTGTCTGGAGGCCTTCTCTCCAAGTTATCATTTTTGCGAACTAGCAATGATGATGGCCATTTTTCATCAGATAAGGGCCCCTTGAGTCCAGACTCTCCCGTAGATGACCACACATCCCCAAAAAAGAACAGCAGAGCAATGGCCGTTGCTGTTCAACAACAGAAGACTCGGAGAAGAAAAGGCTCTTTAAGAAAGGCAGCTCTGCTTGGCAGAGGTGCACAGCGAGAGAGAAAAGAAATACGCACGTTTGCGCTCGACACCGAGCACCAAAAATTGTATGGAAGTGACATCTCAACTAGTCCAACATCTCCAGAAGAGTCTGCGTATCATGAGACATTTGGACTTGGCATTGACACGACACCTCGCCCTTCCATGGAAAGTTATGCTAGTCGGGTTGCTCCTCTTCTGTCGCCCATCAAGACACTTCCGATGGGATCTGATGAACTAGTCACCTCGCCCACCGCCGCAACAAGTCCTACTTTGACCTACACCTCCACCACTGATGAAGACGATATTCTCAGCATCCCGAACCACAGTCTCACCGGGGTTCGCGGACTTCCGCCTGATTCTTCTGGATCTGACTCATATTTCCCCCCTCTGGCTGGATCACTGACACGTAGGCGATCAGCCCAGAAGCCTAAATCACCATTATCTATAGCTGGTCTGACTGCCAGTCCTCTTCCTGTTCCCGATGCGGACTGGGACTATGCGGAAACCGAGTGGTGGGGATGGATCATTCTGATTGTAACTTGGGTCGTCTTTGTAGTTGGTATGGGCTCTTGTCTGGATGTGTGGAGCTGGGCTTGGGACGTTGGCGAGACGCCATATGCTCCCCCTGAACTCGAGGATGATCCGACCCTTCCAATCGTGGGATACTACCCGGCGTTGATTATCCTAACGACCGTGATGGCTTGGGTATGGGTGGTCGTCGCGTGGGTTGGGATGAAGTACTTCAGGCACGCAAAAATCAGCGGAGATTGATTTCATACACTCTTGCCTGCACCAAGTATCCACTTTCATATCAATGCTCTCGGAACTCTCTCGATCCCTCCTCATCTTGACTTGCGCTCTCCAATCAGCACTCAGGAGATAATATGTTCACTCTGTCGTTTAACGGTGTTTAGCGGCTCTGACGCGTTACACTCTTTACTGCCACTCTATGTTATAAGCGGCGCTGCTGTTGCCCTTTCGACCACGAAGGAATGTGATTACTCCTCAACGTCCTTCCATGTTCAACAAAATCATTTCCACACATCGAATGTGACACCGTCTTTCTTGAGTTGCCGTTAACCGACTCACTTCTGTACAGTGCAACAGGTCATCTACACAAATTCACTGTCACAAACAAATGTCTGACCGCCATAAACAGACATAGTCGCACCACCAAACTTAGTAGGAGCAGCTTCATCTTTGCCGCCAACCGACACAGATAAAAAAAAATATGTTCTCAGTCACTTTTATGAGTCAACTACTAACATCTGGTCTCAAAGACGAGGTTGACGTGTGTCCAGTAGTACCATACTAGCTCAACCTGGAGCAGAAAGATCAAAACATGGTTCAACTTCAGGCATAAACCCAAACCCAGCCGACAGCAATGACAACGACGAAGATGATGATGAAGGTGAAGAACCTATTAAACCTGCCCATCCGACTGCTTTCATAAAATTCGGTATCAGACTCACGGTACTTTCTTGATTGAGAATGAAGACTTCGAGGACACAAGAAAATGTAAGCCAATGAGGCTGTTGTTTCTGGACGATTCATCTTACTAAACATTGTAGGAAATTTGGAAGGCCGTCTTTTCACTATTCCCATGAGACTTTACCGACATGACCAAAACAGCGACATCGAGATATCGTTTCCTAACAATTTACCACCTTATGTACAAGATTAAATTGGCGGCTATATCTTCCAGGCCACGTCACAAGTACGCAGATGACACGAGTTGCCTATCACCACGAAACTAGGAGGTGGCCATATGAAGTTGACGTCAACAGAATTTATATGGTGTTACCCGAATACCGCTCCGCCCTAAGTCATCTCCAACCTACACCAAAGATGTGTGGACAAACATAACCCCAATTTGATTATGAGAATGACACTTTCATCATCTACTACAACTGCTGTGGTGTCGACCTAAGTGATATGGAAGAGCATGTCAGCACGCTTCACACCACTATTGCCCATCTCAAAAACGACCATCTTACCTCGACTAAATTTAAGTACTTGAGAGTTCATTACTGTATCACATACATCAACTTAGCAACAGTCCTCAGTCAAATTGAAGACGCAGGCTTATAAAAGCTCAAGCGTGTTGAAATGCAGCCACACCACTACAATGAAGACACCCAAGGCGACCCTGATATCTGCAACCAGGACCGCAACATGGGCGCTATGCAAAACGACTTGCCGGGGTGCAATTACTTTGACTATTAGGCAATTTAAAAAATTGGCATAGAAATGCAGTTAGGGCGTTCAATGAGGAAGCACTTAGTGAAGGTGATTGGCAACGCTTGGATGGCCAATGCAATCCGATATGAGGTTTTGCTCGATGCTACTGGGTGGGAGGTATAATAGCATAAGAGAATATCTACGTACAGTAGCGATGGATTAAGCAGTAATACTCTTGAATGTGCCCTTTCTAAGTTAGAAACAGGCGTGTGATGCTCCATTTAAATCTGTCGCTATCTTTGCTTTTTTAGTAGCGCTAAGCGGGAAGGTTAGGGGGTTAAGCGAAATTGTTCTGCAAATGAAGTAGCGAAGGATTACATGTAAATAAACAATAAAATACTGTCACAATCTCACACCTATGGATTTTCGCCTCAGCTGTTCACGAGTGAATATTTTCTGCGACATTCCGAGTAGGAGAGCAATATCTCGGGGTGCTATGAGATGCACTTAGGTCTCCTACAGCGCAGATCAACTCCTTCGGAAATGCTCAGCACGAGCCTTTCGACTAATGCAATGATTTCTGTGCGTTTTATAGTTGCTGAGTCTCGAAGCCTGGTTCGTGCTCAAGCTGCGCGCCATATAAGTCGAAACGAAATATTCTGTCACCCAAATTTGTCAACACCAAGAACAAACTATCAAAGAGACATGTGCAACATACCTCTCAAGCTACTTAGACGTTTCCAATCCCGATATCCTCATCAGCAGATGCTTTGCGGCGCTTCTCCAGCTCGGTAACTTCATCCTCCTCTAAAAAGCAAATCAGCTTACCATCTCAACTCCTCCCAGCCAAACGCCTCACTAATCTGTACTCTCTCGAGCTCCTCTTTACGGTTCTCGGCTTCTTTTTGATCGATCTGCTGCTTCTCATATTCATCGGCTTGGTACTGGAAGCGCTCGTTGCAGAGGTAGCAGCAGTAGGAGACTTTAAACCGTTCGATTTGGCAGTACTCATCGCTACAGACAATTTCGTTGTCGATTTCGCAACTGTGGCGATGCATCACTGGTTTCAATTTGTCAGCTTTGACTTCTGTGGGGGATGGAGATGAGTACTTACTGCTGTGACCGCACGCGGCTGGGGTGTGTTTGACAATTGAGAGGCGACACATATTGACTTATTGATACTTGAATATGTGAGTCTTTTATTAGATACCTGACCACAAATTATATAACTCTGCTGGTTGGTGGGTTTGATATCGCGCCTTTGAGAGATTCCGTAAGGTTAATGTCGTGGCTTTTCAAGTTGCGCCTTCCTTGTTAACAAAAGGCAAGCACCCGAGAATGAGATAATGCCGGCTTTATCACACCGGCTGAACTTTCTTTCCGAGCCGAAACCTCAATGATTTTGAACTATTGGATTTTTGTATATTGAATGTGGATTTTATCGTCTTTTGGGTTGAATTAAATTTCCAGGGAAAGGAAGTATAGTCTCATATACTCAAGCCACCGTCAGATTCATCGGATCATCGCTCTTCATTCACAAATCCAAAGCAGGTGGTGTGTAGTAATCATTTCTTTGAAATATGAAGAGAAGCTTACAAAGTCACGAGCTGATGAATCGTATAGTCAGAAGTTTCTGCATAATGCTGTGAACAATTCAAGATGCTTCCTTGAATATCGCTTTGACTTGTCCTGAACAGCATGTGAGCTCAGGTCGGCTTTCTACTCATCGGTCTATCATTATTCTCTATTTTGGATTATCTCTATTTTTCTAGTTTTCTGGTCTCTTCTACTCGAAAGTTCGAGATCTTGCTAGCGGAAATATTTGAGACAGCATTTGCATAGCGATTCAGCGCTCCATGGCTGCACTTTTAATCGTTGGTGAATCTCGAACAACGTATTTACGAACCACAGGAAGCTGCAAGACATCCACTGAGTGATGAATCTTGTTGTGGGTCTCAAAAAGTTGTGATAATTTTGAGTCAAGGAATCCGTTTATGCTCTTGTCTATTAAACTGGCGAACTGTCAAAATGCAAATGAGAGCACCGTGTTTATCATAACATAAGTCAGGATACCATGGCAGTGAGGCCACAAATCAATATAGATATGCTTGAATTATTATCTAATGAGTTGAAATAGGCTGCATAGTTTCGGGTGCTCGAGGCACATGAAGGAATGAATACTCACAATTTAGATATCGCGAGAATCGGCGGTTATTACATCGCAGCTGGTTCCCTTTTCCATAATCTAAACAGATCAGACTCACCACATGCTATAATCAACATGGATCATGGGGTGTCGGATCGTGCAAGATAGACTCAGATTGCCTTGATCAACGTGTTCTGCTGCCTATCAACTCAAGATACCCAATAAATCAGCCAGTGGATGATCAAAATACTTTTGCTAGATTCTGCACCACACAAGGTCATCGAACAGACAGCTGTCAGCAAGATCTCCCTGATGACATCTCAGCAAATTTTTACGCCAACACCTTCGGCAAACCTGAGAAGATTCGAATTGTGAATATACAATCATTTTTTAAGCAACGAATTAAAGACAAATGAAAAGCATTACTTGTGTCTTTCCAAAAGACCATTCCACACGAGACTCATCGAGAATTTAAGTAAGTGCGAGATTGGCTTGCGCAAGACTGCAGCAAGCTTTATGGATTCTAGCATCGAGAACATGCGCTCAATCAACACTGTTACAATGGGTAGCCTTCCGAAACGGAGACGTCAACGAGGAGGTAAATAAAGCGGCGCCTGCTTTGCGTACACTCGACGTGGCGCGACAGTCAGTTGCTCGAGCACTTCAACTCATCTACCCCCTACATCCTCGCGCGGTGGCTCCAACGGATCAATCCCCTCGTGCTGATACAAACAACAACAATAACCTTGGAGCAACTGATGACGACGCTAATGTCACGGAATCCGTCACGAGCCGACCAACAGCACGACTTCCAGCTCGCGACCGTCTTGTTCGGGACACATTAATCGCCAGGGCATTGGCTAAACAGCGATTTTTCACTTCAAGGCTTAGATACTCGGCTCCCTTTCGCACACAACATGCAAGGAAGTTTACTTGTTACGAAAGGTAATGGCTTTGGCACCCAAAAAGACAGTACACCACTTCCAGCTGCTCCTTGGGCATAACCTTGAGGACTTGGAGTTAGCACTCCTGCTCCTCATGTCCCTCTTAGTCAAATGCTCGACGGCCTGCTCGACCAGTTTCTTCCACAACAAACATTATTCCTCCGCCTCATACGGTTTCAAACATGCTCAGTAAAGCAGGGCCACTCGGGACAGCAAGCAGCTAGCCAGTTCGAGAAGCTGCTAGAGCCACTCCGTATTCGAGTTATCTTAAGCATTATAGTAGTACTGGCGTGTTGATGTCTCAGGCACCTCGTGTATCTGGTGCGTCTCCTAAAAAATTTCACACTGCCACACCCAACATGCCATTCATATAGATCCAAGCCACGGTCCTTTCTAATCACAAGTTGAGTTGAGAGATGCTCCCCTCAAGTTACAGGTCTTGATATAGTCCAGGCTGCTGGCCAGTTGCACGAACTCTCGGTGGATCTAGTCACAGAAGCAGGAAGCGCTGAAATTATCAAGATTGGAAATCATCCCGTACCCATGGCAGGATTCAAGGCATTATTTAAAGCTATGTGTGGAGATGTGATTCGCCCTCACCTTGAATAATCTTTAAAAAGAGCTTCCACTTCACCATCTGCTCACCAGCTACCCGGAGCTGCTCTTAACAAACTTCTTAAAGCACAAGTCCCAGCCCTCTGAATATGAGAAGACCACCGCTCACTCCCGCTTACATTCCAGGACGAATTGCCGCTGCCGGTGCTACTACGAGACAGAGAGCTGTTAGTACTTCCAACGCTATATCCTCTTCCTCGCATCCCACTTTGACAGACGATCTCCCATCGTGTGTAAATCCCAAGCAGCCAAACTATCTAAGATAGTAGTGAGGGCGGTGAATCTGAACCGGAAGATGGCAATGCTAATGGCTCAACCAATCCCGTAACGCGTCGTCAACCTGACGATCTTGGTCCCAACCAAAAGCAACGACATATCTTAGAGTCATTGGATACCGAGTCCGAGAATAGCAGCGACAACGAGACTGGGGAGGCTGGTTTGGACGAAGACGACGACGCTACTGAGGATTTGGATAAACCAAGCTGTATGATAGGATTTTTCTTCTCGATATTGTGTTATCAGCGAGGTTTTGGGGATGATTGTCTGGGTAGAGGTGGGGAAAGGCTGTGGAAAGGAAGTACGAAAAGGACAAAAATATATTTGTTTTGTGGGAGGGGAATTATGGAGGTATTAAACTATAAGGGTACTTTGATTGTGAAATGCCATGTGAAGAAGGAGCTAGAGAACTCCAGACCCTTGCACTACATTCTTCCGATCAGTAATAGAAACAGGATATTCTCTGAGATTCTTGATAGGCAATATAGCTTGTGGCATGATAAATACGAGAGAATGCGACGAGTGACTTCGCCCTAGATCGTCTGGTCCTCCGGTCTCTGCTCGAATGAGTATATATCCTATAACAGCTGATGGAGAACTTAACTTACGAGGATCAAATCTGTCGATGAGAGCCTTTCTGGCTGACCACCATCATACAAACAGCAGGATCGCCCGAGTGAAGTATTAGGACTACAGTCGAATTAACTCGTTTTACAATCTCGGTGACAGAGATACTCACCTGTTTGGCCGTAACTAGAGGACCCCAGAAACAGCTTATGCTACTTCACTTAGAAATCTAAATCCCTTTACATTGGACATACAAGCACAGATAAGAGGATAATTCGAGTTCATACAAGAGTTGTGAAGTATACAATTTGCCCAGGAAGTCTACAAAACCAAGCGGTGGGTGTGATATCATATCAAACAATCGAAGTGGAAAACTCTACCCACCAACAACACCTTTGCAACCAACCCAGACATACCTAACGCCATTATTTCCTATCCTTGCATGACTCGTTACAATATCTCCACTCTTAAGTCGCGCTCAGAAGATCCCCCACCGACTCTTCTCCTTCACCTGCGATCCCCTCGCTTCATCCATTCGTTTCCCTCTCGCTCTCTCCCGTTCCCTCTTTGTACTTTCCAAATCACGCACGCCTTCCATTTTCTCAAGGACAAGTTCGAGAAGTTCCTTGCGACGAATGACATCTAAGTGCGCTTTGATTCTCGAATCTTCTCTAGCAAAGCGATCGACTTCTTCGCGGCTTAGACCACGGCCGAGTCGGACGTCGAGCTCGCGGGGGAATTGGTAGACGAATTCAGAGAGGAGTTCGACGTTGAGGAAGAGGACAGCGGTGGAGACCAGTTTGGTTGAGACGACGTCGAGGAAGATCTCAGGACAGAAGTATTTGTTGTTTTTGTTTGCGCACTGGGGTGATTTGATAGCGTTCAGGCGGAGACGAAGGAGGGTTGCACGGTCGGAAAGGAAAAGCGCTTCTTTGCCTAGGAACGATGAATCAGTAAATAAGCGCAATTATCTGGAAAGAGATACATGCCTTTCGTGAGCAACTCGGAGCTGAATCCTCCTGCCCCTGTTGCGCCATCATCCCCGACCACGACCTCGCCCTTTCGAGCTTTCTCGACGAATCCCATAACATCTCTTAGCTTCCTTTTGCCGCCAACGACTTTCTCAACATTCTTCACAGCAGTTTCGACTGCACTTAATTCATTCTTCAGCACGCCGGCAGCGTGCTCTCTTCCACGTGCCCATTCGCCATCCTCAACATCAATCTCAAATTTGTAAGGCTTAATACAATTCTCAACTTGATCACTTGTGCTGTAGAAACGTTCATTCAGGATGCCAGAAGCCGCTTCGGTGATAGCCTGGCGAGCAAAAGGATGAGTCGCAAATGTGCTATGTCCAATAAGACGATCCACATTAGTTTGGATGGCATTCGCAACAACAGTGGTAGCGACACGACCTATCCCTAACTTCGTCAGAGAAGATGTCGAGGCGTCTAACTTCCGATGCCAGTACAGTGACTCAGGATCAGCTTTTGGAAGATCTGCCAAGGAGTCGGGCTCAATTGGAGCTGGTGACAAGTTCGTAATGGGCTTGTTCCAGTATTTTGCTGCTAGAAGGTCCAGAACTCTTTGATCTAGTTCCTCCTTCAGCATCTCTCGTACCTGAGGCCGGCCAAAAGTGTCTGTAAACTCTTTGAAGGAATGTTTAAATCCATCAAGACTTTCAGCAAGATATGACTCAGCAGAGAGTGGTCGGTCGTTGTATTGGACCTTGAACTCATAAGTAGCCTCTTCCAACTCTTGATGGATGGCGTCCCGTGTGGTTGCTAAGCTAGCTGCCATGGTCTGCTCAAGAACTTGCATGAGTTTTTTGCGCAGTGTGGTGGTGCCAACACTAAGCCCAGCTTCCGGGCCAAACTCCAAGGGATGCGCCGAGAAGAAGGCATTTTCGTTTCTGCTGATGGCAGAAGAGATGTTTCCGCTTCCCTTCTTAAACAAGCCTGTTGTCGCCTGTGGTACTCGTGACACAACGCCAACGTAACCGAGGCGCAAAGGATATTTCCGATCAGTAAGTATTGAAGCTCCCCTAGTAGCATCTACAAGGTCCATCTTTGTTACTACGCCAATCGTCCTCTCGCCTCTAGGGTCCACCCTCCTGCTTGCTCGGAGGGCTGTAGAGTTTGCAAGATCTACATCTGCTGCAGATATAGCTAAGATGACGTTTGGTGGTTGGATATATTTGTCGCAGAGATCAGCGATTTTCTGCTTCAACTCCGCTGGCTGATCGTGTCCAACAACTTGAATATACCCTGGTAAGTCGATAAGAGATAGGTCTGGCACGTGTGGTGAGGAAATCGTGAGTTGTATAGGATCATCAGAGACACATTGAGAATCAGGTACAGCCAAATTGAGCTCCGTTAGTGTCCTTTGGATGTGTGAGAAATCCGTAATTTTGCCCAAGCCAAGAGCTGGAAATTCTCCATACTCTGCTTGAGCATCCGGAGTATTGACGAGGGTCAATTCGATTGGTCGCCTGGTAACCATATTCGATCCTTTTGGCAGAAATTCATGCCCAACAATAGCTTCCAATACAGAACTCTTCCCTGATGATTGTGACCCAATAACGACTATCGATGGTAAATTCAAGGCGTTGGACTGGCCCACTGTTTGCAGTATACTTCGGATCTCTATCATCTTCTTGGTCAATACCATCATCTGGTCGTCTCGAGCTGTTTCCTCTCCTGTCCTTGGATCCTCTTCGCCGGATTGGTCGTAACCGTAGGCTACTGCTGTAGCACCTGCAACTGCTGCCATTCTAGCCTGGTTCGGTGGCTCTCCGCCTGGTCCTCCATTTCCACCTTCATTTGGACCATTTCCAATCTCCTCATGTATACGTAAGATCTTCTGGACCCATTCCGGCAATTCGACTTGTTGCTTGGTGTTCTCCCATCCTTTCCATGTTTGGCCTGCAATGTCTTTCGCTCCTCCAAAAATACCACCAGCTATATCCACAACTCCATCTTTTGTTCGGCCGAAGACATCCAGCGCATAGTTGCCCGCCTCTGTTATCCAAAATTAGCCCATTGCCAACCTTTATTGCATTGAACAACATACGTGTAGCTTGGTATTGCACGTATGCCAAACCAGTAATTGTAGCTCCAGCAAACAAAGCAGGTATCCTCGCAAACTTAATCAAGAGCCTAGGCAGTATTCGCACGAAAGACACATTTCGAACAGCGACAGCGTTAGAGAATGGTGTATATCCCGCTGGCCATATCCTTCGTCGCACTACTCGTATAGCTGAATCGGCTCGTAGCAGTCCGCCTGCTGAGGAAGTACTGTGGTGGAAGTGACGCGCCACTTGGATGTTTGCTCTCTGGGCTAGAGGCAAGAGCCTGGCTGACAGGAGCCTCCCACTCATTGCGACCACTCGTCTTGTTGAAGCAGAGCCGCAGTTAAGAGTGTAGTATTCATGGGTCGATAGTGCTCCTGAGAAAAGTCATCGACTGAAGCTTGTATTAAAAATGATGCACAATTCGATTGCATGACCATGTGGCTGTGGCAATGTGGCCGTGCATACTTCACTAGCCACACCAAAGCTATCAAACATCGGAGAGTTAAATGCCTGAGGCAGCAACCACAATATAAGCACGTGTAGAGTTTGTTCATCGAGCAAACCCACCTATTGCGACCTAGCTCGAGTGGTCCGAGCGTAAACAATTTCCCTACATAAACTTCTTTCCCCTCCCTCCGCCCATCTCTCTCTTTTTCTTTCTTTCTCATACTTACCTTCTTTGACCTAGGCAGCTCAACAATCGCCTTAGGTGCAGAACGAGATCTCCATTGCACATCGGGGTATCGAGATCTGTTTAGTATCCTTCGGGGTCCTAACAGGGGGAATTTTTGATTGCATTCCTTTGGAATAACCACCTTTTTTCATTGAGGTTCAGCTTCGCGCTGGATCTTGAAGAAGAAACTTGACTCTAACGTGCAGGCCTTCCTCAAGACGCACCCCGTTACGAGATAAACTATCGGTACCTCGAATTTAATTAAATATAAATTTCTGGGTCTACTGAAAATTCTAGTATTTTATGTCAGTCATGTTGTGTAATCACTCTTGAACAGTCTGAACTTTGGCTACTCTAATATTTACAATCACATCGTGGCCATCGCGCCTGATTGCGGAGGGTATCAATACGTAGTATAATAGAACCCCTCGACCTATAGCACCACCACAAGCTCTTTGCGCCTTTCAAACTCATGTGATACTATAATCTGGGTTTCCAAGCCTTACTATAATGCTGAAAAGTCATTTTCAGTATTGTAGTGACCAGGAAGTACCGTGTCATGGCATGTCATGGGATATTGCCACATACAGTAGGTTGGTACCTCTAAATAAAGCGATCAAGGATCTCTAGTCGCTTGGTAATAAAGGTAGATAATAGTTACGGTAATTATAATATATATTTTGTAAGACTGTGGCTGACATGAGGCTAAACTACACACGTGACTTGTTAGCGAGTAAACACTAAGTATACTTAGAATATGTTAGAAGACAAGTGGCGATATAGATTAGTATATACAGTAAGTAGGTGGCTCCCTAGGACGCCAAAAGATAAAGATATTTCCTTAAATAATTTTACATTATCAGTTTTGCAACCTTAAATGAAAAAAATGACATCCTCCCGGATGAATGACCCATAACAAAACTTCTTTTCCAAGTAGCTGAACTAGTTGGTCGATAATCGGGAGGTAGCCATAAAATATTTATGTCACCGTCAATTATCCAATGATTAAATACTCGTAGCATTGGGACCAGCTTCCCGTCGGGTGAGAAGGCGACTGAACTAATATACCTAGTATGGCCCTTGAGCGTCTGCCGCAGTGCTCCCGTAGCAGCATCCCAGAGCCGCACCGTCTGATCCGCGGAGCCAGACACGACCTGTGTGCCGTCAGGTGAGAAAGCGACTGAATTAATATAACTAGTATGGCCCTCGAGCGTCTGTAGAACTGTGTTCCAGTGTGTTTGCACTTTGGGTTTCAGCTCAATCCAATCTGGGATACAATTCTCGAACTGCTTTCGAACAATGCTACTACTTGGCGCAAAGACAAGAGCAGAGCAATACAATTGAAGAGGTATCTGTTCAATGATCGATCTGTTATATAAGGCAAATCGCTTTATATCATGGATAAATGCATGCAAATTGGGGCAGTCTTTAACCTAAGGACAAGTTAGTCACATTTCTTTTAACAAGGAATAGCTTACCGGAATATAAGACTCTAAAGACAATATTGCTTGAATACCTTCTGAGGTCTTGCCCATCCACCCAAGTGCCTCTAGCCAGTGCAACAGATGAGTCTTTAGAAATCGATGGATTTCCTTGTCATCGTGAAGTTGAGAATTACTCCTTTGCATATGCTGAATCCAGTAAAGGCATGCATATTGGAGTTCGGGTGAAAGGGATCTCTGAATACGACTGCTTTCTACTTGGCTAACTTGACTACCAGGAGCCTGCATTTCGCAAATGTCCTTCTTAAGCGATTGTGACATTAGCTGTATACAGTTAGTAGCTAATCTCTGATGTGCACCTTTCTCATCCACCCAGAAATCCCCACTTCGATCTTTGCTAAGGAGGAAGTCGCGAAATGAAGGGTGATGTAGGCGTATTAGATCTCTCTGGTTTTTGGGAATGTTAAGCATTGAGTGTAAATTCTTAAGCCTAAGATTGATCCTTTCTATAGGAAGCCTAAGAAGTCTGGCGAGAGCGGTAGCTGAGAGAGGTTCGGAGAGAATAGTTAGCGAGCCAACTACTTGCTTAAATAGCTCTAGTATCTGGTCCTTTCGTTGTTGAACATTCTTGAATGAGTGCTGGAGTATTTTAGTATAAATCTGGTCGAGCTCCCAGGTCGGTAAGACACTGTACTCCGATTTAGGTTCAGACCCTGAACTAGCACTGAGGAATTCTTGTAAACGATCCTGGGGTGGCCATTCGTCGTCACCTTTGACAAAACGATATACTGTTGCAGCATAGATAAACAGACCTTCTGCTCTCTGAACTAAGAGATTGATATAATCATCACCAGGCCAGTCAGTGGCAAGATCTTCAAAAGTGTTCCTGAGCTCTTCGAATTTCACTTTGAAGAAGACTAAGATGTCATGGTCGATAGAACTCCTGGGTATATCGTGGAGAACAAGATCGTGATATAAAACTTCTGGGATTGCTTGAAATCCATGCCGAATAGGAGTCTCAGGCCTGGTAGTGAGACAGATATGAAGTCGCGTACTAGGTAGAGTGTTTAGGTCTACTAAACATTGAAGGATAAGTTTGATATCCTCATCCTTATCGCACTCATCCAAGGCATCCACTATAACAATGAACGGGAATAATAGCAAATTGGCCTCGAGTTTTGATAGTGGTTGAAGGATAAGACGAGTCCATTGGTCGCGCAGCCCTCTTTTAGCAATATCGCGGTCTTTTTCAAAAGCCTCACGGATATAACCCTCGAGAATATCCGACCTACCTGCTAATTGCAACGCAATAGTAGTAAAGAATTCCGTTGCACTGACATCTCCGCTGTCTCTCGAGAAGAAGAAGCTTGCTCCTAGTCTCTCGTCTTCGTAATATTTACGAGCAACTGTACGAGCAATCGTAGACTTTCCGGTCCCAGCTGCACCATTGAGCCAGAAGATGCATTGCATATTTTGCCCTTCTTTTCTATTAGCCCAGTTATATATTTTTTGTAGAATGTCGACGCGTGTGTTAGGGAGGCAGGCAGGTTCGTGCTGGCGGTGGGAGGAGTTGAAGTGCGCATTCGTTGCAGAGGGGAGGAGGCTGAGAGGATCATGGCCTATTATATGTCAGCTTCCTGTATAATTAGAATCTGGAACTAGCAAACTAGAATTATATTTAGTTTACCAGCGAAGTTGAAGTTCGTAGTGCCGCCGGACGTGTGCACACCGGCAATCACATTGTGGCCATGGGTCGGCCCGTGCAGGTTCATAGCGCAGAGAGGGGCGGAGCACAAGTGCGTTCCCGTTTACGATCGTTGAGCCGAGTGAGTGGAGTTAGTATCGCAGATCTTATATTGCGGGTGGTAAAGATGTAGATGGTAGGCTTTTGTCTAGCGTGTCTATAAATGTTTAAGTATAGCAGCGGGAGGCTGAACTCTCCGCTGCAGAATGTAAGCGCCTATTGTTGGCTTGTGCGCGGATATGGCCTGCTCAATCAAGTGTTGTCGTTTAACTGAACGGAGCGATAGGGATTGCAGCTTGAGCATGCTGGTCTGCTTTGACGTGGTGTTGTGCTTAAACCGCAGGCACACCCAAGATTTGACATAGTTGGCGCAGCTACGCAGCACGCAAAGCTGAGTAAGAGGATGAGAATTCCGCAACCTCTGTTCATATATCTTTCTGTTTCAACTGCTATATGAATAAAATATCACTCTCAGAACGCTTTAATCACTCGTTAGCCCTTCTCGACAGACATCACGCTGTACCAATTCTTAAACATTACTTTGTTCCCGACGATAATCGCACTTTATCACTATGATTAGGCCATCTAGTCGCGACGACTTCGAAGTTGCTATCATCTGTGCCTTGCGCAGAGAATATGATACTATTATGCTCTTGTTTAGCGAACTATGGAATCAACAGTCGGAAGATGACGAGGACAATACATTTGGAAGAGTGGGAGGAGATACTAATATCTATGCTCACGGGCGTATTGGAGACCACAATGTCGTTCTAGTCTTACTCCGAAAGAGGGGTAAGAGAGCGGCAGCGGGCACGGCGGCTCAGATCGCAACAAGTTATACTCGAATTTCACTAGCACTCCTGATCGGAGTCTGCAGCGGCATTCCTCGATACAAGCGCGATGAGAAGGAGGACATCGAAATCCTACTAGGAGATATAATCGTTAGTACAAAGGTCGTTGAAATCGACTTTGGAAGAGAATATCCTGATGGTATTATAACAAAGAATACCGAAGAGGACCAGCCCGGCAAGCCAAACAAGAACATCAGCAACTTGTTAGAAATGCTTCAAACGGACCTTGGTTTAGCGACTTTCCGACAAAAGACTCCCAAGTATCTGCAAGCTATCCGGAACAGCATACCTAACCAGCCTGCGAAATATAGCTTTCCCGGGCGAGAAGCAGATAAGCTATTCAAGGCAGATTATCGTCACAAGCACCAGGACGCACTAACATGCGAGTGTGCTCACTGGGAAAACGCTCGAGACACAGTTTGCGAAACGTCCCGCGAAGCAGACTGTGCCACTTTAAAGTGCGACGAGATACAGCTCGAACCTCGGAAGCTTGAGTCAAGGCAGCAGTTCATAGACAAGCCTGAGGATCCCGTCTTTCATTTCGGGGCTATAGCTTCAGGTGACAGGATTAAGAAGTCTGGGATTGATAGAGATAAGTATGTAAAGGATTTTAGTGTTATTGCTTTTGAGATGGAGGGAGCTGGAGTTTGGGATGAATTGCCTTGTCTTGTGGTCAAAGCAGTATATGATTATGCAGATAGTCACAAAAATAAGAAGTGGCAGAATTACACCGCTGCGGTGGCGGCAGCTGCAGTCAAAGCTATTCTCGCGCTCTATCCCGGAAGAGATAAGCCGATTGATGGTGAGCTTTCTAGCTATTTTCTAAATCTGTTAGTTCTTAAGATCGGGTGTCGAGTTGCTGACCATATCACGCAGTAGCAAAAGTCGCGCAAACGTCCACTTTGCCAGGTGGTGGTGCGATATTCTATGGATCAGTGTCTGGGAAAAATGTGATTGCGGGACTACAGAACTTTGGAAACTTAACCATGACTTTTCATTAGCGAACGCTGCTGAAGCAACAATACAGATGAACAATCCAGTTTTCATGTAAAGGCTTCGCTTCCATTTTATAGCACAAGGAGTTAAGTTAAATTAGATCGTAAAGCAAACTGAGCTGTGGCTATGTGTGGCGGACTACTAAGTCTAACCAAAAGATTCCGCCTTCGCGATATACTCCGAGTTGCTCTATCCCTCTGAAGCACAGCTATAAATAGCCATTTTTTTTACCTGTGGGCAATTACCAGAATCAGCCACGGTCATCTTCTCGTAGTTAAGCGATACCTCTGTCGCGACGAACTTTCAATTGATCAATAAAGACGATGATGTCTCTATAAAGGCTTTCGAATACGCTCCCGATATTCGAGCTTATCATCAAATCTGGCTCGTCAGCGGAGCTGTCCGACCTCGTACGTGACTACGTACCTTTGTACAAATACACAGAGAACGACGCGTCCAGCGACGCAAAGTCGCTTAAAAATATTATGACAATCAGGTTCATCATTTGAGACATGGTCTGCTGCATCGACTATACTAAGTCTGTGGGTCTAAACGTCGTCAAGCCAATTTAAGGTAAGCAAACTCTTTTCTTTCGAACTGTCTGCCCTGAACGATAACCCTCTATAAGTTTCAGCCCTAGCAGCCCGGTCTCGGACTCGACAATCTAATGCCGTCTTGTGAATTACGTTTACACCAATTTTTTTGTTGCGAACTGAGGCTGGTGCGAGGGTTTCCATTGCTATGATTAGGTCACACATTTTATGTTCTTGAACATGAACACGCATGTACTCAAATACGTGGATATATTGCCAATGAAAGTTTGATAGAATCATGCAACCTCTACCTCCCATGGTTCAACAGACAAACGAATCTCGAACTTTCTTCCCGGCCGAACGCAGCCAAGGATAGGAAAAGCAGCTGTCCTATTTACCTAGATAGAAATTGAAGAAAATCGAATCCTCGAAGTCCAGATCGGCCAACTTTAGGAACCCCATTTTATCATGATGGAAGCGCCTCACCTAGCCAATTTCCAAGTTCCGTAATCCAAGCCCAGCCCTACTCAAAGTCACTCGGTAGCAATACCACGACTAGGACTCCCAGCCTGACCCGTTCAGTAACCCAATAAATCATTTTACGAGCCAGCTCTAGGCCCACAAGATTGTCCGTTCATGTTGACTTGTGGCCAAAAATGCACATCGCATCATCGCAGTTGCCCTTTCCTCCCTTCATTTTGTTGCACTTCCCTCGTCGAGAAAGATGCAATATAGCAGCAAACTCTGCATCCTGTAAAGGCCTACTAAGAGCACGGTGATTCCGAGGGCAAAATTCCTGGGCACAATCTGCACGAAGATAGTGCCAGTGACATATGTCAACCTTATCAAGACGATTCGCTAGTTTCTCGTCGAAATCAACCTTCGCATCAATTCTCTTCCCTTCTAAGTTACGAAACACAGGGCCCAGTTTCCGAAACATCTTCTTCTGTTGCCCGGTAACTGTAGGTGATGCTTTCAACGCTGCTGCTTGGAGAATCGTGCTTGGTACCTTTGGAGCTGAGACTGATGAGCATCGGGGCCAAGCAGGAGTAGCTTCCACGGGTATTGGACTGGGAGATAAACTACCATGCCGGAAAAGTGATGCGAAAGCTGAGGTAGACCTCAAGCCTAGCCTGTTTATTTCAGGACGAATATTACCTGAGGATATCAAGTTGATTTTGTTGGCGATCGAGGATGTTGCGGCATACTGCCGAAGAACTGGAGCATAGCCAGCATCATGACAACAGCCTAGCATGATTTTCTGGCACTGCGTGTTCTGCATGTGAATAGACAGCACTTCTGCGACATTTTTAGCAAGTACAGACTGATGTAGTGGTAGAGCATTTTGAGCCTACCGCGAATCTTGTTATCGGCCTCCTCCTTCCCTGATCCCACATCAACGAAGTCAAACATCGGAAATCTTCTCGAAAACCCGATCCAAAAATGGCCCATACTCTCTGCAGACATTAACTTCGTGTTTTTGGCAAAAGCTTGTCCCAACCCGCCCAGGTTTGCAAAGGCTTTGGCCACAACCTGGACACTGTTTGCATCCTCAACTTCGTCGCCAAGAGACAGCAAGTGCTCTCTTGTCTTCGCCATCAATGCTGTGGCTGCCTCTTGGCCACCCGCGATACCGCGGGTCAAATACTTCTCGCGAAACTGCTTTTCTTAGCTAGAGTCTGTACACTGCAGAGCAGAACTCACAATGTACTCATCCGCATCCGCATCAATTAAAACCAGCACGAATTGGCTGTCTTTCTAGTGAATCGTGAGCTTGAGAACTGGTATGGATAAACTTGGCCTTACGATTGACTTTGTAACCGCAACCATATCCGAAACCCTGGATTGCAAGCCACGTCTAGCAATTTTCTCCGTCTCCAAATCTGCCTCCAAAATCGTAACAGAATTTCGATTCGCATCCTCACTTTCCCTGTACTGTGTGCTTACACGACAAAGTTGACTCAATAATTCCTACACAATTATATCAGAATGTTTAAGGCAAGTCAGAAACCCCACGCAATTCACTCACCTTAAGTAACTCAGTCCTCTCGCCATCGAGAGCACGAAACTTTTCGAACCGATCTAGAAGACTGCCGACATCTGTTGTGTGCGAGGCCATTGTAGAGTTAGTCTTCTCGCTGGGCAGTGCATGTAAAAGAACAAGGCCTGTTGTGATCAATGCAAGAAATCAGTATCGCATCACGAGATGTAGTAAAATGAGCTCCTTTATTTTGTGGGGTGGTCTCGCAATAACAAGATTGTATTCGATGAAAGTGGTCGTGAAGCTGAAGTCGTCCTTTGTTTTATACTCTGCTCGCTGTTCAGTGGCGATATGTTTAATTCAGCTCAATGAGGTCTCGGCCGAGGCTGAAGCGACTTGTTACCCTTCTTCAGATCATGATCATTGGGGCATGTTCATTAGCGGTGACACATTTAGAGCATAGCCTCCTAACTTAGTTGGGTGACCGAAGGGTCGCGGCCTGTTTGCTGTTGGCAACGATGCTAAGCGAGTTGGAGATCTCGGTCGCTTGGGAGGTCTTGGTAGCTAGATCAGTTAACGCAAACTCAGAGCGCGCACTTCCTCCTCAGGTTCTAACTACAAGATGAAGCCACCAAACATTTCTATAGAGAAATTACAAGAAAAACACTGAAAGGAATAATTCCCATCCCTAGAGGAGCTCACCGAGAAGCTCCTAATCCTACAGTTGAATCAAGGCCGTGGTTCACTCTACTGAGATTCAGGATTTAGTGCTAGAGGTAGCTCATTCCTGAAGTAGGCGTATTTCTTGTGAAAACTTGGCTGGTTTATTAGCTCACCGATGCAACATCTAAAGCGCTACTCGTCGATAGACCACTGAGTTGTTATTGCAAGCTGCTCAAGGCATTTTTACATTCATTTTCTATGTGCCACACACTCATTATCATATCTACCTCAAAAACAAAGATATGGTAAACATAAACATACTCCTACTCCCTAAGCTCTCGGACAATGCATCAGGCACAGTGGTATTAACACCTTTCCGACCGCAGTTAAGAGATAAAGCGCGGCGCCGACGAGATGCTGGCTGCCTGTAACGAGAGTCTGTACATCTCCGTGATCGCTGCCGAGGACTCGCGCGGCATCCATGGCTCCTTGGACTGTTTCTTTGAAGATGATTTGGGTATCGGGGTGGGTCTTCTTCCATATTTTGATGTAGATTTGCCTTGATGGCATTTGGAGATTGGTGTGGTGGGTATCTGGGTCGGAGTAAGTGGTTGCTATTAACATTATTTCTAGGAAATGATAGACAAAGGGGTTAGGGTTTTGGGCTCTTGCTTTTGTTAGTCGTGAGACGGGTTCTCAATGAAAAGATAGAGAAAATACTAGTAGCCTACCGTTTTCATATTGATGATAGGTTGTAAGGATGAGGTACTGTACGTTACCAGCTTGCAATGTTGCCGTCTCTTTATTCTGTCGTTTGACTGAACAGCAGGACTTGAATGGAAGCCAAAGTGTTTATACACCCTCTTAGCTAAGTATATTGTAGAGAAGGAGGATAATGGTGTGTACGTTTGTGAGAGGCACTTCTCAATGAACTAATTTGCTGCTTCGCCGACATTCATCTCGTTGTGTGCTCCTAGAAGCGATCGAAGATTAGCTTCATGTCATTTTCACTAGATTTGAAGGAAGGTGGACGAATGTGGGGACGATATGTAAGCGCGAGCGAGGGCAGGTAGAAATCCTACTTAATATAGTGACAAGTTCATTATCAAAAATGGCAAAACTTACCGTCTAAAAACCAGTCAGAACCGCCTTCTTTAACGATCTGAAATCGACCTGGCCAGGAAAATGAATTTATTCCCTGAGAGATGTCTTCTGAGCTGAGTTTTGTGGCCTCATTATGAACTCACTGCCTCAAAAAACCATTAGCAACCGCAAGTGCCAAAGAACAATTCGTCTGTTTCACACTCGGTTGTAGCTGCGGCTCATGTCCAGCAACAGCTTTATCGATGCCAACGAACCCGACCTGCGCTCCTTTCTCTGACCCACGCCTTCTAATCACATCTTCAGCTTCTGGGTCTTGAGGAGCAGAAAATGCCAGAGCTCCAGGCTTGAAAATACCTGATTTGTGCCAGGCAATATTCCCCAGGGTGGGACCGAGTTGCTTCACATGATGCATTCCCAATGAAGTGACAGCTGTGATGACGGGCTTTTCTACGACGTTGGTTGAATCATATTCACCGCCATGGTGTGTTTCAATAATGGCAGCGTCAAGGCCCTCTCTGATAAATGCATGGAGGCTGACGCGGGCTAGTAGTTGAAGATACCGGGGTTGAGGTCCAGGATCGTCTCCGGATAATGCATCGTGGACTTCGAAGAAGTACTTGGTGAAAAGATCTCGAGGTAAGGGTACAAAGTTGATCTGTATTCTTTCTTCTGAGTAGAGAATTTGGGGTGAGGTGTAAAGACCAGTGCGCCATGGGAATCCAGTCTTTTGACCATGAGCTCGAAGAAAAGATTCTGTGAAGGCACAGGTGCTGCTTTCCCTTGGTGCCGGCGATGTTAATAATTTTGAGCTTGTTCATAACATCAGGCTATCGAGAAATTAGTCAGCTTGACCCAATTATGAGACCCAAAATTGAAGAATGACTGTGATGACATGATAATAAATGATGTGTAATATTTCGTTCCGGTCGGATCGTATTACCCCCTCGTTGTGAGGGAGACACAACCAATTCTTTTGAACATGCCCGACAATAGAGTGGGAACTACACTGTATGTCCAAGCTTATCAAGCCATTGTCTCATCCCAGATATAATAGGTGTCCCTTTTAAGTATGACTTCCTACTCGGTCCGGCAGCAGTCTTGCGGAGTTGACCCCCTGTGACATTGTTGGAGGCTTCGACCAAAGGTCTGCTCTTGCGACGAGTGTTTTTCAACAATTCTAGTGCCCTCTGTTTTGAATCAACCTAGTAAATAAATATGGGAAGTGAGATTTCACTGCTCACCTTGTAACTTTTATCAATACTCATCGTGGTGGAGCTGCACGCGTTCAGATGTGAGGTCGTGTTCCCGGTTCCCGGAGCTACACAATAACAAGCCGGCCAGGGAAGATCTCAGTCACCAAGTATACTTCCCCACAATCTTAACCTTACATATCCCTCTAGAGATACATATTGTGGCTACGAACAGGGGTTTTTTTCTATATTCTGTAACCCCGGTTTTTTCACGAATTATATCTGTTACATGGTTTTAATTAGTATTTACAGGAGTATATGCTGTCGACCCTCTCCTAGCTGGATCCCACACCATTGTCGGCCTATCCGTATCTGAAAACTTAGACAGTACCCCTTATTAGGAAGCTAGAATGCCAATCTTCCTACCTTTAAAAACTTACAAATAGCACGGGTATGGGGAATGTATGCTGTAATCCGGTTGCGTGTCGGTTCATAGCGGAAATTATAGTGGCTAGGCTGTTGCAGTTTAGCTTAGCCACGACGCAGAGCTAAATTTTGATATGAAAATACATTAATTCGATTCTCATGCCAGACTCTCATCTCTCAATCTAATTAATGTTTTGCCCAGCGCCTGCTGACGTCCCATCCGTAGCCGTTCAAAGAGAACGAAAAGAATCCAACCCAAGAGGTCAAGGTCAAGCTGCCCAAACGTATCCAGCACGAAGGACATAAAGTCATCAAAATCATCAAATAACCATTCGAACTCAGAAATTCTATCATAGATATAAACATGATCCCGCCGCTCTGGAACGGCGGAAGAAGCGTTTACTAATCCGCTTGTAGAGAAGGCCAAGAGATACATATTGATGCAATGATTCATCTAGACATTAATTTTGCCGATTATTGGCAGTTGGATAAAAGGGCACGTCGGGATGGTTATGACTGGGTAGGTGATGATGAAGTACTTTTGCCCGAGCATGATGGCGGGTCGGGTGAAAGGTGCGAGGGGCTGCCTGGAGAATTGAAGCCTGTCATTAATGTTGATGGCGTTGTGAAGTGAGTACAAGAGGAACTACAGATAAGAGGAGTACTATTCTCCAAAAGCAAAACGAATGATGGTAGAGCGCCAGGACAACCCCACGACTGCATTGATGGACGATGGCCCTCTGTGTTGTGGGATCATTTTTTACACCTTGTTTGCTACAATATATAAGTAAGATGAGACGGCGCATGCATTGTTCTGCATCCCGCTAGAAATAAGACTACAGAGACTTATATCAAAAACAGTGTAAATGTTGTTAGTTCCTTCCTTTGGTCGAGGATTGATCAACTAACTTGAAGGGAAATGATAGCAAAATTAGAGTGATACGATTTTCTGCGACTTAACAGTTAGGGAAGAGCTATCAGCCAGTCTACATTTGCGATTTAATTCTAGCCTCTTACTACTTCAAATTAGGATAAAGGAACTAATCCAGACCACAACTAGAGACAACCCTTCCACCCCTTAATCTCGCTAATCTAAATAACCGACCAAGCGAGCAGACCCTCCTTTCCGACCTCCAAAATAGAGGAACTCCAAGCGCCTCTAAATCTACGAGATAGTCATCAGAAGCCCCTTCAAAGTCTCCCTAAATCCCTTCTTCATCACTTTAACAATTCTTGAAGCAGAATCCTTCACCCTCCCATACCACTCCCTCTCGCCACCTACTTCATTCTTCATAGCCCTTGGTCGAAACTCTCTAACAGCACCATTAACCTCACTAGCAATACTCTGGCCTAAAGTCTCAATCGGTGCTTGTATTCCATTAACCAGCAACTTCTCATTACCACGTAACCGCAAATTCGCCGGATAGTGGAGCAAAGTGTACCATTCTCGCGAGACTTCTCTTCGATGGAAGATTCGAGCCGGTGGATTTGTTGCTGCAGGCGCTGTATTCTGAAGGCTTGGATTTTGATTTCGGGTTGAAGAGTGGTGGGTAGGTTTGCGCAGAGGTTGCAGGGAGAACGAGAGAAGTCGGCAACCAGTTATAGCAGCTGGGGTTGGGGCAGCGGGCTTGGTAATGAAGTAGCGTGTGGAATCAGTTGAGGTAGGAAACTTGATTGTTGGTGCACATGTTTGTGGTTTTAAATGGGTTGATGAGGTGTTGTTAGTTGGTGTTTGTCATGGTCGCTGTTATGTGCGGGGTTGTTGTCCTGTGTGAATGAGAAGAGGAAGAGAGGATTAAAATCATGGTTTTATCTATTCTAAGCGAGTTAATGCCGCTTTATAAAGACAGTAGTAAGTTAGGCAAAGAGTAGAAATTGAAGGAATTTGGACCACTAAGCCTAAGATTGTGCAGCTAAACAGAGACATGTATAGTTTCCGTAATGTGTCCTTTCATTACTTTAGTTTATATGTTAATGTTAGTCTAAGATATAGAAGTTGCCTGAAAATTGAAAGAAGTTATGATCAAAGCAAATTAGGTCTTAAGCAGGTGAGGAAGCCTCTTCACTAGCTCACAAAAAGCTTTAAAGACTTGAGAACTTTAAAATTACATAAAATGTCAACATTCGAAAATTAAAGTTTAAGTTCAAGTTGAATACTCACCAGGTATATTGATACTCACTTAAAACGTTTCAATAAGTATTTGATATCCTTAGCGGTCCCAAGTTATGTGGCAATTAGCTAGGACCATGTTGTGGCGCTAACATTATGAATTGCTTTTAAACAGCCAAGAGTAAACAATAGGAAATAACGTTTGTTTGCTAGTGAAGCAGTCCCTACCAAATATTGTAGGTCAAATACTACTTACTCTTTCAACGATCTAGAAAGCAATTTCTTATGACACCATCCCGCTTCAGCTACTCGTGAAAATATACGGAAGCCCTAACAGTGAGTACTACTTATCAAAAACTGTCATAAAGCCTCGATATCTCTATGAGCTTCTGGTAAAAAAAGAAGAGATTCTCTGACTATAACTGAACTATATTTATAAGTCAGTTCTTTAGCATCACCCAGATCCCGATCTTTAACACCAAACAGGCTCTCAAATGTACCACCTCCTAATCAAGCTCCAAAGCCATAAACCTTCAACCCCCAAATACCAAATTTTGCTTTCTAATTCGAACGGTGTATATCTCGCCTATTTGCGATGTGCAACAAAAGCCTTACTCCTTCTTAATATGGATGTGCTATGAATATATCTCCACTTGAGGCGCAGGCACTAATAATATTGCTGTCAGGTCGTAGAGTCCTTGGCGCACTATGAGGCGAGTTTCTCGCTGAGCGGAAGATCGATGGGCAACGGGCTTGCGGTACCGGAGCGCTTGAGAGGAAAGACGCGCTAGCAGGTGAATCGCACGTATTAGAATGGAGGTGTTATGAGGACGGTGCTAACTGTATATACTCCGTAGGCAGGGAGTAGAAAGCTAGGTGTTGGATGGCAGGTCCGCGAGCGTTGCCGACCACAAAAATTGCCACAGAAGGGCCACGGATAATACTGACGCAACGGTGAATCAAGAATGATGTTGATCCGCACAGAAGACGTACTCGAAGATTTAGGTGTATTGACTGAGGATAAATCCAGGCACTTAACGGAACACATTGATCTGAGTTTCAGACATGATTTAAAATCACATATTGACATTTATTTGGGTATATCCTACATCTAAATCCTGCGTGGCATTGCTACCTCACACATCTATTCAATCTATTCAATGCGTTCCTCTCTTCTGTCTTCATCCAACAACGCATCCTCTTCACCAGCCTTCCCATGACTGCCACTGTACAGACAATAATGTTGTACCATGAATATTATGTCGAAAAATATGCTGACATTTCCCAGAGCCAGTTTGACTGGATTACCCGTGAGCCCAGACCAGTCACCTTGTAGATGACTATCTATGATGAGTTGTAGAATAGAAAGGACTCCGCCTACAAAATCGAGAAGAATTTGAAGGATGGACCATCCTTGTGTAGAGCGATTTCGATAGTTCGTGGAAACTTGTGGCATGTACTTGACAAGAGTGATGACGAGTTTGACATAGGACGTGGCATAGATCTAGATGGATGATTAACTCTGATTGCTTGAATCATCGGAGTAGAACATACAGTATCAATCCAGGCCCATCCAGTCGTTGGATCTTCGTCCTTGCGAGCTGAGACAATAACTGCCACGGCCACAACGCCAACCAAGCTCCCAATAATTATACCTAAGATCCCTTTGCTGACTCTCACGCCCGGCTCCCTTCTTCCCCTCTTTTCAAACCTCCAGAGCGACGGCCAGAATTGAGAAAGGGTGATAGCGCTGATAATGACTGCATGTCCTGCGAACGCGAGGTCGTTGAACTGCACAGTTGGTGTCAAGCCATGATGTCTTAGTGCATACTCCTTTCGTATCTGCGACGAGTATAGGAAGGACGCATTGCTAACAAAGTATGCAATGAAACCCAAGACATTGATAGCAGGGAAGTCGATCGTGGTACCTGTCGTTGAACCGCGGCGAAGATTTAGAATCGGTTGGGGGTAGAAGGAGAGAGACCAGCAGAGGAAATATACCCAGCCGAAAAGAAACGAAACAAACTCTAAGAAGCCAGAGGAATTTTCAGGTGAATCTGCCATTCTGGCAGCGTTTTGATCATAACATCTGTTGGAGAAAGATAATGAAGTTGGACAAGCTGACCGTTATAAGTCTGATGTTGTACTTCAGGTGGCGTAATCAGCAGGGGATCGCACGTGGCTGGCGGAACTTCGGCATTTTGCCCGTTGGTGTGGAAATGTTCGAGCACGAGAACAAAGAGATCTCGTGAGTAGGAGCCAAATATTCTTGCTGTACCTCATGCTGCCAATTTACCAGACATACCCTCCATATTAACAATGTTCCAGAACCATGGCTCTCACTATCATAAAGTTCCCTCTCGATGAAGATTCGATCTAATTTCAAATTTCAATGTTCGATCAAGTGGGCACAGCGGCTGTGATGTGTATTAGTGATTCTAGAACGCCACAGCTTTGCAGGTAACTCCAAATTCATGTTATATGAATGATGACCGTATTCGGATATCAGCAGGGCTCCGTCGAACTTCCAAGGCTAGACATCTTCAGAATATACTTCCGTGGCCACGGTCAAGCCGTTCTTATACTTGAAGTCTCTTGGTGAGGCCAGATTCAGCATTACACAAGTGTCCTACATAAGGCTGTGATCTTCTCAGTTCAACCTCCAAGAGTCAACAACCTCCGAAATCACCACCTCTTGTAACTCATTCTATGATGTTTACTTCCCTGGTGCTTAAGGGCCTCTATCCGCCTTTACTGGGCGTTTTATGGGTTTCTCCTAATTCCAGTACCACTTTACATCTCCCGTTTGTGCTATTAGAGAGGTTTCTTTTGGTTCCAACCACATGTTTATCCTCTTTTAAATTTGTTATCATCGCACAACCTTGCAAGAGCAATAATTGCCACGATATCAGCTTATTATACCAAAAAATCCAGTGGAAGTGGGTGGAAGCATCGACAGTCCATCAAACTTTCTCACCAGCATAAAATAAGACGTCCGTTGTTCGATGATGCTTTAATTTTAAGTCAGTAGACGCTCAATTCGGAGAGAGCAAATGTGGGTATCTCTCCTTAATTTTTCTCTAAGTTATGGTCGTACCTACCTTCTAACTTGTGCTACATCTGCTTCAATGACGTCTCGCTATTATTCAGCTTATCGACAAATCTTGGAAATCCTTTGTTACACTGCCTTCATATCCTAACGCCGACACCCTCAGCTTCATACTTCTCACTTTTCTTCTTCGATCACCCAAAATTTGGTCAAAACCCAAACTTTTGAATGCGACAGCATCAAGCCACCCACAGCTACTCAAAATGCTCGCCATCACCTCTCCCAACGGCAAACTCGGCTCAGCAATCATCTCCTCCCTCCTCGAGCACTCTCTCATCCCGCCCACCCA
This sequence comes from Hymenoscyphus repandus, assembly GCA_001414415.1. NCBI lineage: Eukaryota > Fungi > Ascomycota > Leotiomycetes > Helotiales > Helotiaceae > Hymenoscyphus > Hymenoscyphus repandus. The sequence continues at coordinate 332,381 of LLCE01000006.1, read as the reverse complement.
ACTAGTTCTCTTAACAACCTCCCCATCCTCCCCAAACCTCCTCACTTATCATTCCCTCGGCATCCACATCCGCCCCTTCTCCTACCACAATCCCTCCCTCACGTCCCTCGCCTCCGTCACTAAATTATTCCTAATCAGCACCCCTGAAATCACACTCGACTACAACAATGCCGTCCCCGGCCGTGAAAGGGTCCACATCTCCGTTTTTCGCGCCGCGATCGAAGCCGGTGTCCAACACTTATACTACTGTTCCCTCGCATTCGGTGATGAGAGCGGAGCGGGTGTCATGCGCGCGCATTTGCGGACGGAGGCGTGGTTGTTCACTTTGCCGGATGAGAAACCTGAAGTGAAAGTTACGGTGCTGAGAGAGGGAATATATAATGAGAATTGGTGGTACTATCTCGGGTACTACAAACCTAAGGATGATGATCGTGAGGAGGTGGTAGTGGCAGGTGATGGGAAGATATGCTGGACATCAATTGCGGACGATGGGCTTGCTACTGCGATGATTCTCACTGCGCCGTCAGAGGAGTATGATAGGAAGACGTTGTATCTGTCGACACCGTCGTCGGCCGCTTTGACGTTGACTGAAGTAGCGGCTATGGTCGGGAAGGCGAGGGGGAAGGAGCTGAAATTGAAATTTGTTAGTAAAGAGGATTATGAACGGCATTATGTAGAGGAGAGAGGTAAGCCTAAGGAGAACGTAAACTGGTGGAGTGGCACGTATGCAGCACTTGAGAAAGGAGAAGCATCGGTGGATGATCCAACCTTGCTGAAGTTGCTAAGTCAGAAAGGTGTCAAGCCGAAGTCGATGGAAGAGACAGTCAAAGAAATGGTAGCGACCTTAGAGTAACTTTCGCTAATAGCTGAAGACAATGAAGTAGAAAACCTTCATGGGGAATTTTCAAGGTTGGACCGGATAATGGATTCAATTGTTATCACATCGAAAATTCATTATGAAGCACATCAATAATATAATAGGTGACTGATGTAGTGGTCTTAATTGATTGACAGCCCGAGAGCTTTATGCACACAAGTCTTCCCCCATGCGCCATACACTGCCCATCACTCTCCACCGCGCATCAACATAGTTATCTCACTTAGGAGTAGGAGCTTTAAAGCTACCATACTCATATCGATTATATCATCGTACTAAGTCGGAGCTTTAAAGCCACCGTACTCGCTTCATCCACCATCTCAGTCGCATACCGAGTCAATACTAAAGGCTCGATATGCGACCTCATCATCTCTTCTGAGATTAGGAGCCTTCAAAGCTACCATGTCTCTATTTCGTTGCTCAGAAAAAGCCAAAAATATGTCGCTGTCGAAAAGGGGGAATTAACGCCTGGAATGTGCCGGGGTGGTGTTGAGTGACAAAATGAAAATACATGACGGTGAATCTTTCGCTAATCGTTGGTCACATTCGATAACTGGAAGGAGGCTTTTGCTGGGGCGTGATTGGGTGAGGGTGATGTTATGTGATAGGCGAAACTTGTATCCGCGATTGGCGTAACCGTCAATCAGTATTAGGATGGGGCAAGTGTGCCTGGTGCTAGAGAGGAGCTCAAGAAGAGCAAGAAGGGAGGAAAATGGCAGATACGAAATTTACATATCCATCGAGTCAGCGCCATTGGAACTGGCGAAGTTGAAGCCAGCGCCTCCTGGAGCAGGGTTCTGCCCGAAGCCAAAGCTGTTCTCGTTTCCGGGAGCAGTCTCTCCATCGGCTTCCTCCTCATCGGAGAAGTATTTTTCAATAATGTTGTAGGCCTTCATATAGATCTCTTCGTTTGCGTTGGTTTGGCATTCGTGAATCTTCTCCATGCCTTGGCATTCCTCAATGAAGAGAGCGTATTTGTTGATGCTTTCTTGACCCTCACCAGCAGCATCCTTATCCATCTCTCCAACCTTTAAAATGTTCTCAAGACCATCGAGCGCAACTTGAATGATCTTGTTATCAGGGCAAGCAAGTAGATCACACAATGGCTTGATGCAACCTTGAGCGACCAAGTATCGGATTTGCTCTGGCTTTTGAAGACCACCCGATGTAGCATTTGAGATAGCCCAACAAGCCTCCTTTCGAGTCTTCAGATCGCCATTGGAAAGAAGGTGGATAAGAGGAGGGATGATGTTCGCATCGACGACAGCTTGAATTTGGGTAGAATTGCCAGCAGTGATGTTCGAGATAGTCCAGCAAGCCTCCTTGCGAATGCCATCCTTGCCAGAACTGAGAAGCGACAGAAGAGCAGGGAGAGCACCACAGTTGATGATAACTTGGGTTTGAACATCATCTCCAGTAACAATGTTACCAACTGAACGAAGTGCAGGTGTCTGAACAGAGGTTGAAGCATGCATGAGTAATTCCACGAGACGGCGAGGAATACCCGCTTCGATAACGGCTTGAATCTTATCGTTGGCGCCGTCAGAAAGGTAAGAAATGGCCCAACAAGCATCGATCAAAACTTCGTCATCAAGCGAGTAAACAAGCTTGGCTAGAACGGGAAGGGCAGGCAAAATCTGCTGAAAGTGTAAGCTTTCTTTCGTCGTGTGAAGTGATAGATTCTTACGGTGTTCCAGTCAGGCTGCGGGGTCTTGCCACGGCAAAAATTGCTAAGAGTCCAGGTTGCGTTGCGAAGCATGCTCAACTTACGACTATCGCCAAGAAGGCTGAGCAAAGGCTTTAGAGCACCACAGCTCAAAACGTAATCTCGGCATGATGGACTATCACCAGCAATATTTCCTAGAGCCCAAACGGCCTGCTCTCTGACATCTGGCTCATGACTGCCCAACAGCTCAACAAATATGGGGACGGCTCCAGCTTCAATGACGACTTGCGTCTGCTGTGCAGATCCGGAAGCAATGTTGGTGAGAGCCCACGCAGCTTCAAATTGAACGAGTGTATGGGGGGAACGGAGGAAAGTGACAAATCGGCTAACGACACCAGTCTTGATGACTTCTTCGATTGGGGGATTTCGCTCTTTCGAAAGGAGCTTTCGGAACTTCGTAGTAGCTTGGATCTGAAGATCAATTTGTTCCGAAAACACACCCTGAACCATTTGAGGTAGGTCCTCGTTCAACTAATTGGAAGTACAGCATTAGCAGATTGCATCACACGATGACAAAGATATTGTGGGATTAAGGGAGAGCTCAGGCATTTTCAGATGCTCTCCAAAACAGTGGAGCGGTCAACTCGCACAAGCGAAAATCGAGGTTGGCCAGGCGTACTCCAATCAAGTGAGCATAGCCAGTAGTGGCGACATTACTCAATTATTAGGGTATTCTCTTTCAGAGATCATCTGCGCATATGCGCCATAGAAAGGAACTCGTGCGATCGGCTTACCTGACTCTCCGTTGGTGCAGTATCATCGTCGCTGTCGGGCTCTGCGCCGAGGGCAGCTCCAGGTCGAGACCCATCAGCGCCGGCGATACCTCTTCTTTTTGCAAGATTCTCCTCGCGCTTGGCCTTTCGGATTTCAACTTGTTGTTCCTCGCGACGGCGTCTCAACTCCTCTGGCTTGAAGGTGTTCTTGGCCTTGAATTGAGTACGACGATGTTCTGGAATGTAACGGTCCGCCATGCTTGCGAATTTATTGTGCGTGTTGTTATGCCGTAGAGTGTTGACAACAAATCACACCTTCAGATCAAGTCCAGGTCGTGGTGTGAAATGTTTGTGGTGGGGTTGTTTATGAAGGAGGGGGAGGAAGTGGGATTAACTTCGAAGCTCAGAACCTGAGGTGAGCCGCTTTCAACTTCGAGGAAAACGTGATCTCGCTTAGTTTTGACACTAATGCGGTGCTGACTCATCGGCGCGTCTTCCGAGTCGCGTCTGTTTGTGTAGATTTAATAGAATGATCTATGATATGAAAGGGAACATTGGATGTCGCGGCCAACTATAGAAAGAAACATAACATTGTGGCCATATTACTTGTGCCTTTGATCCTCACATTCAATTTGCCGAATACCTTCTGATATTTCGGCACCAGCTTTCAGTGCCGAGGTCATAATGTCAACATCAACCCCCACTGAAGGAGCTCTCAGAGCAGGGACAGTTCCTCCTGGATTTGTGAGCATCAAAGAAGCCTTTACCTTAAATGCTGGCAAGTTTGTAAACATAATCGGGTTTGTCAAGGACTTCATGCCACCGCGGCAAACTTCAAGAGGTACATATCCTACATGATATGTTATGTTCATACATTGACATAAATATAGATGCGAAATGTTCTTTTGAATTGGTGGACCCATCAGTAGCACCTGAAGGATCTGAGATCAAAGTTCATTATTTCACTGCAATGGAGCGAATGCCAAGCATTACGGGCGCATCAGACTTGATTGTGCTGCGAGACGTCAAAGTCAGTAACTAGCAGGGTGTATTACACAATTGTTTAACTAGTTCACAGATCCAGAACTTCAGCAACGCAATCTCCTTATTATCAAACACACAGACAGAGGTTCATGTCCTTGAGTCTTCAAGGATACCACACCAATTGCCAAGCGGCCTAATAACTTTACCATGGAAATCAACGTCGGTAAAATATAAAACTCATTACGAACTTCCAAATAGAGATGTGCTTAGCTATGCAATCTGGGCTTTTAAGCAAGCCGAAGAAATGAACCTCCCATGTCCACAAATCTTTGAAATGAGAGCCGTCCAAGCGATGATCATCAAGGAGAAGTTCAGCCTTTTAAAAGATGTGCAGCCTCGTGGCTTCTACGACTTGATTGGACAGGCACTGAAGATCTATCGAACGAGGGAAGGATTTTATGAGATACAGTTTTCAGATTACACGGCCAATAGCCAATTCCATGAGTTTGCAGAAGGAGACACGACATTAGACCGTGAGGCCGGCGATGAATTTGGATACATAAAAAAGAACCCGGAGGCAAATAAATGGCCAGGTCCTTTTGGAAAGTTCACCTTACAAATCACCCTCTACGATGCGAATGCTGAGTGGGCAAGCCGAAACGTCCAAGCCAACCAATGGCTCGCCTTAAAGAACGTAAGAATAGTCCAAAGCGAACACGGAAACCTCTGGGGTAAGATACACGGAGACAGGGATAAAGTCCTTCTAGACATCCTAGACCCATCAAGCGGACCGGACCAAATGGATGACCGTCTAAAGGAAGCCATCGGCCGCAGCCATCAGTACTGGGAAGATCACAAAAAGAAACAAATCAGACAAGTAAATGAAGCTGGGAAACGGAAAGCAGACGACCAAGGGCCTGAGAAGATGAACAGCAAGAAACGGAGGAATAAACAAAGAACTGCTGCAATGAAAAATGCCCTAGAGATCGATTCAAAAAACAGTCGAGCTCTTAATCTTAACGCAAATAGTAAGCCAATACTCAATTCTCATTATGCATCACTGACCTCCTATGTAGTTGAATGCAGGTATAAAGAGCACGCCGTCACCCCTCTTTCTCAGATCCTGACCTCCCAACCGCTTCCTCGGAACGATGGGCGAAGTATCGCCTCCCCCTTTACCCTCGCTAATTATAAAACACACGTCCGTGTAGTCGACTTCTTCCCACATCGTCTCGAGGACTTTGCCGTGGGCTACCGGCCCAATGACTACGACATCCTCTCTAACTATAGCGGGGATGAGAACGGCGCGGATGATAACAGCGCAGATGAAGCCAACCGTCGGGTAGAGAAGAAATGGGAATGGAGATTTGCGCTGTTGGTTGAGGATGCGAGTACGAAAGTTGTTGGTAGGGAGCATAGATTGTGGGTTGTTGTGGATAATCATGCTGCTGAGGGACTATTCAGAGATCTGGACGATGCCGCTGAGTATGAAACCCATTTTCTCCCTCCCACCTCCCTGCTCTTCGGCTATCACTGCTAATTTTCCACCATAGCCTCCGCAAAAACCTCCCTCTCCTCTCCGCCCTCCGCGAAAAGCTCTTCACTCTCTGGGGCGATCTCGAGGAACAAACCGCCCTAACACTCACCCAAGAAAAAAGCGCCTCTTCTTCACACCCCCAATCCACATCCTCAACAAACACAAAATCATCCCTCCGCTCCTCTCCATATCGCCAAGCGGACGACCAACCATCCCTAGAAGACAGCGACGATGAAAAGGTACCTTCTTACCAGAGACAGAACTCATCTGGGAATCAATCATCCGCGCTACGGGAGCGAGACATCAACCTCCCATCCCTTATAGACCAATTCCCACCAAAAAGCACGACACCAAAAGTAATCCCCAAGAACAAACCCTTCACATGCTGCATCAAGCAATACGGCGTGAAAGTACGAGAACCCGATCCAAGGGTGGCGAATGCCGGGAAGGGAAAGAGATGGCAGAGGATGTTTGGGCTTTTTGGTGCGACGATTTTGTGATGCTGGAGAACGGGCTGCTGTTGTTGATAGAGAATAATCCATGATATGTAACACCTTCACGAGGAAAAAATTTTCTTGCGAGACGATTGATTAATGACCTTTACATACAGGCAGGAAGAGACAGCAACTTCAAGGCACATATTGTACATATTCACACATAAACCAGAATACGGGTTGACGGGCTTGATTATGCTGACTAAGTTCTGTTCTTCCTATTGCCACTTATAGCGGACCACTGTCTGGCTCACAAGAGAACTTGATATGTAGTTACCACTACCAAATTCTTCCAGCTTTTGACAGTTGTTAGAAATTCAGATAATGGTATCGTAACGGATTAGCAAGTCCGCCCAACCCTATCTGCACTTAGCGTCTTGCGGACAGCCACACCTTAGCATCGTCCCAAGCTTTACGATCCGACTCTCCTATCTCGTCTCCTAAGGTCTTGACTCCATCATGGACGGCATCGAAGAATTTGAAGGCGACATCAAGGTCCTCAACAAATTTGACGCTATGAGGTAAGAACTTCTGGATGTATTTCTGCTTGCCGCTTTCTCGCTCGGACTCAGATTGGTCAAGCTTCACGAAATCGTCTAGGTAAGTCTTAACAGCAATACCCAAGGCGATGTCGACATCAGCAGCGAAAGGTAACCTACAATGAGATTAGCATGGAAGAGTTATTAGAATCTCATTAGTACGTACCTCCTTCCGATCTTGCCATAATCGTCTCTTTTTCGATTGGCATGGTTGTTCAAGAACATAGATGCTGCAATCGCTTCCACTAGATCTCTATCCGTCTCCCGGACAGCCTTGATAATAGAATGGAAGGCCAGGAGATTCTTGCTCAGTGGCCCAGTGTAACCAACATTGTGATGGCGAAGTTTCAGTAAGCATGCCGTTCGACCAATGAGTATGCAACTTTCCTTGTCCTTTTCCTCACCTCGTAGAGGTCCCCCAATGAGGTCTGTATGTCGGTCACGAGAATTAAGATTCTCAAAACGAAGAAGCTCAAATGCCAAGAATGCAGCTTCTTGTATGTGGTGAACATCGTTATGGGCTTTCACGGAAGGATGCATGGCCTTGAGGGTAGTGGCCAGCGCTCTTCCCCAACTTGTCAACTCATGCTTATCGTTGGCATACCCTCTGAGGTGGAGAAGTCTCCAGAGCACGTTCGACACAACTTCTGCTTCCGAATTCAGGTCTCCAACCTTACCTTTCGCAATAGTCTTGCCCGAGAAGTCCTTCTGTTGGAGAGACAGTATCGCGAACGAAAGATTCCCCGCAGAGATTCCCAAAGCCTGTTCTTGTGACTTCAAATCAGAATCTTTGACACCCCATGTGTCTGCCTGCTGATTGGCTTGCGCTTGCATATTGCGAGGAATAAGTGTTTCCTTCAGCGTGTCATCAAACCAGAATTTCAAAGTCAACTCTTTGTACTGGAATGCTCGATGTATTCGAGAGACTATCAGAGCTGCTGCCGTTTCTCTTAGTGGTACGAGCGTGCGTGTAACGAGTCGTCGGTACTCGTCCGAAACAACACCATCCAAGGTTGGAAGAACAAGAGCTTCAAGAAGTATGAAGTTATTCATCACACGGGGACCTATCAGAGCCTTTGATAGGTAAGCGTAAAGCTCCGCAGGCAGTTGAAGACCAAGGTAGTCAACATTGTCGGAGGTGAGCCGGTCATAATCTTTGATGTGAATGGCCCCACTCTCTTGTACCGTTCCACAGTGTTTGACTATCATCTTCGCTTTACGGAACTTATCTAGCCAGGTAGGATCCTGAACCTGCAGAATATCGTTAAAGGCGGCACATGTAGTGGTAACCGACTTCTCGGAAGTTCTCAAGAGGTTCGCAGCATCCTTGATAGTAAATGGCTGTTGAGTGATGATTCCTCGGTCCTGAAGAGGTGGAAATGGTGGTAAGAATGATGTACCAATCATCAACAGAGCATCTGCCAACATCTCAGGTGTGACGTTAAGCTTCTTAGTGATGTCTACCTTCGATATGCCAACTACCTTCTTGCTTTCCCAATCCGCGGCGGAAGGAGGGAGTAAAACACAATCATTGATGTCATAGAGGAGCAGCTCTTGCGATCCCATGATTCCATCAATGTAAGGGGTGTCTAAAGATTCAAGGTACGCAAGCTAGATGACAATTAGCAGTAAAATGTTGTAATCCCGACGTAACTTACCTGGGCGCAAGCGCTAAACGGAGCAATAAGAAATTCTAACCCCTGATCTGCAAGTATTTCCTGAAGAATTCTATACAAGTCTTGTGCCCTAACCGCGCCTGTTGTAAATCAGCCAGGATCCGCAACCTAGGATGACCTCTGAAAGCATACCAGAATCACCAAAAGCCTTGACTGCGTCATCTGGATGGTTCTCTCCATATAGCTCCCATGCTCTCTGTGTTTGCGTGAGAGCTGATTTGGCTTTGCGCAGGGCAATCTCGTCTTTTCCAACGCTTGTCTGGCCATCAAACACAAAAAGAGGCTTCATCTTATTATCCTTCCATTGCTTCAATTCGTTTTCGATATGTAGTCTAAAAGTCATGGGGTCGCCGCCGAGAGCTGCGAGAAGAGGCTCATGGGTAGGTGGTCGATCAATAAGGTTCTGTAAATAGCTCGTTGCTTCAACGCCAATAACCGCATTTTCAAGGTCTGCTAATGGATTGGACCTGTTAATACGTTAGCAGGGGAGTGAGGCTATATGCCACAGAGTTGTCTTACAGAAGATCTTGCGAGGTGTAGGCTTTGCCTTCAAGTTCTGGAAAATGTGACCGGCTGTTAGCAATCTCGGATCCCTCAGAGTCAGGCGGCCTTTTTGAGTGAACAGGCGGAGGAACACAGTGTTGGCCCTCCATCTTGCGAATAGGAGCCGGTTCTATGTAAGCTCGAAGATACTCGCAAGACGTATCATGTAGGTTGAAAGCAAGATCTCCTCCACATGAAGAACCTATTGGATCGAGGGTACGAGGATCGTTCGGAAGCTCTATTATCGAGCTCCCAAATATAGCTTTGGGATCTGCGGAACTCTCCGCGGCCCATTTGGCGCCATTGTAGAATTCTTCGTCATCGTAGTACGAAAATCCAACCGCATCGTATGGTTCCATGATTCTGGCAATTCGAATGTTTATGAAGAGAGGAAGGATGAAGCTTACGAGGCATGTTTGCGGTCTGTTACGCAGGGGGCTTCTGTCCGAAATAGAGTCGCGGCCAGTATTCAGAATGGCAGGAAGCTGGTCAATGGCGGGGTGATGGGAGGAGGAAGGTGCGACTGTGGAGAGTGCGGCTGCTATGTTATGCGCTGGGTGACGTGAAGAGGAACCTTGGAAATGGCTTCCAGATAAATAGCTGTTAGATGCAGATTTGGGAGAGATAGAATGTGATTGACACGTGCATGAGATGGTAGAGCAGAGGAAGATCGAAAGGAGGATATATTGAGGGGAAGAAGGTGAGATTTAGATGTTCCAGCCTCAAAAAGTCAGGGCGAACAATCCATGCTTGTGCTTGTGGTCGCTCTCCCGCTAGGCAAAGGTATAGCTCCATTTTAGTATTAGCGCCCGCAGGATCCCTGATATCACGTGATTGGCTCTTTTCGGCCGATTCCGATTAGCTTATCGTCTTCATTTGTTTAACTCCACCCTACATCTTCATCAAATTGGCAAATTTTGTAATAGTTTTCTTGTATTAAAAGAGATACTCAAGATGACTATTGAAGAGCTTTCACAAGGTCAAATTCCTGTCATTGACATCTCAGGAACAAAGCCTGAAAACGAGATTGCCGAGGAATTGGTCCGAGCAGCCTCCACTTATGGCTTTCTATACATCAAAAACCAGGGGAAGGACATACCCATCAAAGCTATCGATGGCATGTTTGGCATCGTATGGCAACTTGTGAATCCAGCTTAAGCACAGAATATCTGATGTGTTTTCAATAGTCAAAGGAGTTCTTCTCTGCTCCAGAGGAAGAGAAAGTCAAATGTAAAATTACAGAGAATGTGAGTATATAATGCTTTGCCAAGGCATATCATCGCTAATGAATGCCGTGCAGAATAGAGGGTGGTCGGGGATGCACACAGAAACTTTAGATGCTAAGAACCAAAGGGTGAATTCGCTCCTTGCTAACTACGTGTGCTTGACTAACTCCCCTTTTAGGTTGGAGACTTCAAAGAGTAAGATCGCCAAGATGTCACAGGTTCCTCTTATTAATGGCAATAGAGCAATGAATTTTGGCGAGTTCAAAGATGGAAAAGCCCAACAACCTCTCACAACGTATCTCAAAGACCATGAAAAAGATATCAACGGCTTTCACAATTACTGTCATGATATGATGCTCAAGATCCTAAAGCTCTTCTCAATTGGTCTTAAGGCAAGTTTCGCCCACTAAAAGAAGCTCGAAGTTTGAGCTTAAAATCTGACAAATCTTAGATCGACGAAAAGGCAGGAGGCTCGGACTGGATTCCAGCACGTCATCGTGATGGCCCAAGTGGCTGCACCTTGAGACTCCTCCACTATCCTTCCGTCCCCCCTGAAGCTGACTACCAGCCCTCAGTCGATATCAGGGCGGGAGCTCACTCCGACTATGGATCAATTACCCTACTCTTTCAAAGACCAGGTCAGCCAGGCCTAGAAATCATTCCACCATCAACAAGAACCACAGAAAGAAACTTCGGCCCAACAGCAGCATGGACACCCGTACCTGTCTTTCCACCGGGCACGGAGCCAGATCCCAGTCCACCGATCCTTGTTAACATTGGAGATTTACTTTCACACTGGACAAATGACCTGCTAAAGAGCACCGTACATAGAGTTGTGTTCCCTGAAGACGCAAAAGCGGGAGGTGAAGATCGATACAGCATTGCCTATTTCGGTCATCCCGTCGGCGAGACTGTCCTGGAGCCAATACCTAGCGATATGGTAAAGACTCTCGCTAGAGCAAATGACAGCGGAGTCGAGGCCATGACCGCAGACGAGCACTTGATAAGCAGACTAAGAGCTACCTATCTTGGGATGTATAAAGATGAGCCAGATAATGCCGAGAAAGTTACTTCTGCCTAGAACAATAGGTAAAATCTCAAGCACAAATACTCCCTTCAATCAGTTGTGTAGGCGTATACTCTTACTGGAAAATTCTGTGCGCTTCCTCTTTTGTAGTCACAAAGTTGGGGACTTTTTGACAATTCTCTGACGCTATTTCAACTATTTCAAACTTGGGCTCCAGTATGAGACTCAAAAACAGTTTCCTTGCGATTTGTCTCACTTTCTCTTGCTTTATCTTAAGCTTGGATGCTGCGTCGACTTTTTTCAATAGGTCCGCTAGCTCTACTGCTCTAAAGAGCTAGCGCGAAATCTAAAGGATAAAAGTCGAGCAACTCTTTCGCTTCCTCGATTTCCACCATACCTCTTTATCAACTCTGCTACTTTATGCAAACTCTTCTTTGGCCTGGCGTTCTTCAGCAGCGTCCCAAAAGCATTAAATCGAAGGCATGGTTAGTCTGGTCACAGCCTGTACTAACTTTAATTATCTCGAGAAATCTTTGCAACACAAAGCAACCATAATCAATATGGCCAAGCGCAACAGACCCCACATCAGCAAGCGGCGACATCCTGTATCGGGCTCTCCTCCTCCAGCTCCACCTCTTCCTTCTCATAATGCTCCCGCCCCTGAACCGAAACTCTACATTCCCTTCAAATCGATTCCCAGTAAAGTCATCATGAAAAAAATGAGGTTGTCCTCTCAAATCACTCGTGCCACCCAAGGCGCTTGACAAGGCACCAAACACACTATATTTCCGATTCCCTTTCTCCCAGGCCGCCGTCGCACTTGCCATAACAAAATATCCCCTCCCATACCACCCATCGAAGAAATCCCTCGTCACCAAACATTCCGCGAACTACTCAATTCCGGTGCCAACGCACTCCAAGTCTGAAATAAATCCGTGACTGGTTCTCCCCTTCACTCTTAAATTCAACAACAGCTTTCAATGGAACCGTGTTCATTGGATAAGCAAAGAAATACGAGGGTTAGAACCAGAAAATATGATAATCCAACTTACGTCCTGGGCTCTACACGTAAACTGTGCTTGAGGAATGGTTGAAGATATCATGAAAGCTTGAGAGCTCGCTGGTATTAGTGGTGGTATGGAGACGGAAGAGCTCGTCCAGCCAGAGATCACACCTATTATTCAAAATTCCGAATTTCGCAAAGAATACATCAGGATAAACAAAATTACGCGACGATATACCAAGCAACCCATCCGCCTCATCCTCTTCCAAATCGCGCACACTAAAGTAGCCACAACCTACCGTTCCCTCGTTATGTCTTCCACTGAGATGGAAACTTTCACATACAATTTGACACACTTGCCAGGAAAATTGGGATTCCGAGCGTTGTTGATTAAGGATATCCTGTAAAAGCTTATGCACAGGCTAAGAGAGGGTACGGTGGCACTGTGCAAGACACTATTGCAGGATGATAAGGTAGAGGATTTTTCAGAGTTGGATTTTTTGTATTTGTGTAAGAATATTGGGGTCGTCGAGGAAAAGATGAAGGAGGTGGAGAGTTGGTAGCACTTAAGAAGGGAGAGGAACCTCCTAGCCGTAAGAGAGGCATGGAGGTTTACGAGGAAGAAGGTGGTGGGAAGTTTAAGAGAAGAAGTTTGTAGATGCTTCTAGCAAGCTGGGTTTGAACCTGCCCACTGGTAAAGAAGCAAACCCAACTTTTGACCTAGCCTCTGTGTAAGAGTATGGTAAGGTCAAACAAGTGGAGCTTCTTGATAAAGAAGAGCAAGCAAAAGCCATCACGTCTATCTTCAGTCCCGCCCAAGAACCAATTCCTACGGCTCACAAAGCTTATGTTGTAGAAGACGCGCTTGGGGGAAGTGGTAAATGGCAATCGGAGACAGCGATAAAGACACAAATGATGAACTGCCCGCTGAAGTCGAAGCGGTCAAATATGTCCCTAATCTGGCTCAATCACTGACTTCTATAGCTCGGAGAGGGACACTCGGGTCTAGGGAGCCTAGCCGCAAAAGAGCCGTCGAGGTAGAAACGTGGAAGATGGAGGTTCTGCGAGTAAGAGACAAAGGGTGTGCTGAGTACCAAGGCCTAGTTGTATAGATCTTGATGGTCGCTCTGCATATGTTGGTGTTGGGCGTTAGCTAGTGTTGGATCTTGGGAAGATGGATGATTTTTTCTCGTAGTGTAGTCAAGAAAATGGGGAACACATACATTTCCTTCAAATCTTGGCAGCTCTCTAAAAGTTTCCATTCCAGTACCAAGCCACATTTGCGAAGACATTACTATTCGTCGCCTCACTGCATCATCTTTCTATTACAGTGCCTTATCTCCACCTCTACAACCCATAATCCAGTCCTTGCCCTGAACTTTTCCCAAAAAGAACAACGGCAACCTAATCATTTCCCTTGTGCTGCACCTCGCTCCGCTGGTTGTGGGGGACATTTACTAAAACGTCATGGTTTGTAATGGGATGATGGCGTGATTGTTGGGCTGGTGATACTAGGGGGGTGGGCAGGAGGGGAGAGGGGGTGATGGAGGGTGCAAGTTATTGTAGCTCGATTTCACCGAGCGAAGTAAGCTTCGCTTTTGCATTACTAGTATCCTTCCATGGCATGATAGTATGCTGTAAACACCAGATCCCCCAATCAATCTTGATCTAATCTCTGTAAGTTCTCGAGCCCCGCAATCGTCGACACGGTCTCAGCGCCCTGTCCCAGAGATCATACTCTGGGCGAAAGCTTCCAAGGGGGACCTTGTACGGCATAGGGGCTTGTCAAGGGCTTATCGTGGCTCGTTTACTCATCTGAAATTCCTACCCAATGTCTCTCTCTGATATGATTTTTCACAACTACACTACTGCTACTGAAATTATGATGCAGCGGCTTGAAGACAGCAAAGTCTCTCTAGCAAAGATTGGACACTATCGGATTGTTGTTTTCGGTCCAGAATAGAACCCGAGAAGAGACATACTCGTTCTACTCTCATAGTCTGATCTCCAGGATCTCAGAAATCTGATTCCTCATCGAGAACACCTTATCTGCTTCACAATCAATTCATAACGTCTCATTGACTTCTTACAATTAATATTTTGGTTAATACTGCGTCCCACGAAAGCATTAAAGACAGTGAGGGTATATAACTAAGCATAGAGAACCAAAGTGGAACAAACATCACACATGAAATTTTACAAGACCGTAATTCATCCCATTCAGCCTAATCCCATTACTTCCATGTCCCATTCTTACAATCTTACTCCATCCTACTCCCTCCTCTCTTCAACCCTAACACTGATACTCTGCGTAACTCTAACTCCCTCACTCTTCTCCCCCTTCTCCGCCTTCTCCCCTCTCGGGCTAACAATCCCCTTCTCCTCATCCCCATCCTCGCTGAAGAAACTCCTCATCCCATCACTACTCGCCTGACTTCTCTTGCCCCTCACCGCCTGTCCCCCCTGAATGCTGGACTTCAACTCAAACCTTGCGTTAGAATCCATACCTTGGTTGAACGGCGCGGTGTTGTTGCCGTGACTGCGGACGTAGGCGCCGCCGCCTGGTTGGGAGCGGGAGAGCGAGGAAAAGAGATGGGGGAAGCAGCGTTGGAGGACGGGGCGGATGGTTTGGAGGGAGGCGCAGATGATGCCGACGTTTACTTCGATGTTGGACCACATAGATGTGTCGGCGTTGAGGCCTGCAAATCAATTAATTCGTTGCTGTGGGAGAGAATGGGGAGATCGTTCGGGTGGTACTTACGGACGATGTCATCGGTGACGGAAACGATATAAAGTGACTGTAGACGGAGGACCGAAACCAAACAACCACTTCATTTCATATTAGCAAGGGCTTCCCACATCATCGAGGAAACTTGAGAAAGACTTACAAGCCACCCAATCCGAACAAAAGCATCAATAGCACTTTCTGTTTCATCGGCAAAAACAGCTTACTCAAAGCAGGCATTGGGGTAATCAACAATATCAAATCGGTCAAGATATTGAAACTTGCATTGAAGAACCAGAGGAATTTCTTGTCTACGCAGTGTCCGACGACGGAGTGGTCCCAGAATGCTGAGACGGGGATGCATGCGAAGATTGAGATAAATATTGATTCGAAACTGTAGAGGATGATGAAGACAAGTGCGAACTTGGCGGCGAGACGTGTTGGTCCTTGGGTGAAGACCCGAAGGTACTGGAGGACAATACTGAATTTTGTGAGGGAGAGGGAGATGTTGTAGAAGATGATTGCGATGTATAATCCCTAGATCACAAGATCAGTATTTTTATATTAAATGTACACCTTTTGCAGTATGACGTAGAAGATATCTTCTAATCTGACAGACGATGTCTCCATTTTCCAAGTTGGGGAGAGTGAAGCATTTTAGTTTCCTCTGATAATTGAGACAGTGAGAGGAAGGATTGTACTCACATGGAAGAAGTTTGTCAGCTCTTCAGGCGAAAGAGTAGCAGTCTTCTCGCCTAGTCCCCATTTGACCTCTATTTCTGTTAGTACTAGAGACTCTGGCCGAGGAGAAGAATCGCTTGGCCTACCATATACTGTTGCGCCTAGCAAACCAAACGCAGATATCTATGAGAAGAATATGAGTACGTTCTTCATGCATCGCAAGGTATTTGTTCGTAAGATACAAACAAATGGCATCGGTTAAGCTTACCATTGACCCCAAGATAGCGATCTCATCTTTTCTCCCATCCTTCAACACCACGAATCTAGCGACGATCCGCAGGCAGATGAAGAAGAATGCTATCACGGTGAAGATAATCGTCACCACGAGGTTTCGAACGGCCCCCGGAGACAGCGTCATCTTGATGATTCTTCAACAAAAACAGATAGACGTTAATTAAAGTCTGAACCGACGGTAATGAAGAATGGCTTTCATCTCGAGTCTATATGAGCTAGTCAACACCCCAGCTCGCTTGCGAGGCCGACCCTGGAGCTGCTTGTCTTCAAGTCTTCCCCGTTGAAGTTTGTGCTCAGACCTGCAGGTATCGCGCACAATCCACAACTCACCGATAATCGATTTCATCAAATTGATATTCCGATTCGCGAAAGTCTGCTGAGACAGTGAGCAACACGAAAGAAGCACACGGCTCGGGTGCGAGTGCCAATAAAACCCCTTGTTACCTATGCGTCTCCTCACTGTACCTGCAAATCACGCTGCCTCATTGTTTCGCTGCAACACATATCCACTCGGTATGGCGTTGCGGAGGGACCGCGGCGTTCTGCATGTTCGGGACCGGGTTGTCAAGGTGGCATTACCAGAGCAAAGGGATTTCTGGACTCCACGAGAAGGGCAAGTTGAAGGGAGGCTGATAAACAATTGATATTACGAAAATACTCGGCCAAGACAAGAATAGAAACAAAATCACCACAACGAAAGAACAATTCCAATGTATCTGATCCCCATGTAATTTGAGCAAGTACCCGCAAGCGGTAAGCTCTTTCATCCACCAAGCTTTCACAAGGCAATTGTTTGCACCGATCACAATCAATGTCTAACATGTAAAGCCTTTTGACAAGGAACATGCTAAAAGTAGTTGACGAATTGGCTGAGAAGCCCAAACCCGGTCAGACCAACCAATTCAATATTTTAATATGGCAATCAGTCAGCCGCTCGGCCGCATCCGAATTGCCCACGGGGTAAATCCACCCCCAGTTGCACAAGGGATCGGTACTCGTGCATCAGGGGTGGCCTTGCAAGTGCCTGTCCAAAAAGCGCCACAATGGGGAGGAGGCGGTGGAACTTCCACGTGCGTCCGTTCCGCAGAACGAGTAAGGGGTCGAAACACGAGTGGTGTTTGATGCAAATATTACGAAAGCGTTCATGAGATTTGCCAGATTGGAATAACCTTATACGCAACTGAAAGCAAGCCACGGGGGGTACATGAAAAGTAAGCCATAGTGCAAGACTGCGGCACTCTACCACAGAATGAAGGGAGTCATTCTTCATGGGGCAATAACAAAGAACATCAGGGGCAGCGAAGCTTATACGAAAGACAAAAAGAAGCCAGCTGTGCGCACATGGAGACAGGGTGTTTGGCTCTCATCTTCGATTGATTGACAGCCTATGAACATTGTACAACGGTACAACCTATGATTCAGGTGAGATTAGAGTTTCAACAATTGGGGAAGATTAACTTATTACTGCGGGGTAGCAATTGCTCAATTCATTCGATTGTCCTCTCTCAGCTGTAATGAAAGCCGTCGTCCTTCATTAGAAAGTCAGAAAGCGATACAGCGGTTTTGGGTGGCGGCCAGGTACAGCCAGTGAACCGCCCTGTCTCGTGCTCACTGCTCATACTGTTCGTTGGACACAGGACGAACGTTTCTCACGCCCCATCACCGCAGAAGAGACGAGGGGTGGTTGGCTTTCTACGTAAACAAATCCGGCTTTCCGCGTCAACATATCATTAATCAGCGTGGGGGATTCTATGATGCGTCAAAAATCCGACTGTTTGCGCCTTTTCTCCAGCCTCGTCGACATTGCAACTACTTCAACCTTCGTAAGTCCTGATCAGTCCAAATGTCAGCGCCTTTCTCTATCCTTGGGCGCTCGCACACTCACATCTTCGACCACTTATCTCTTCCCTCTCAGATGCGCTTTGACCTATTCGGTGTAGGCTGCTCACTAAAGATCCAGGCACAAAACCCAGCTGATGTCTGCTACTCCGGCCGAGGACCTTGGATGGCTCTATTGGAGTCGAGCATGGTCGAATGCGGGATGAGCTGCAAACATAGGGAGGACGTCGGAATCAGCTTCCAAGAGCGTGTAGAATCTCCATTATTGAAATCAACTTCTTGACCGTTTGCCAGAACTGTATTGTGGGATGTTTGCAGATAATGTTCCTGCGGTTGCAACGCTGTGTCGCGGATGCAATTAGGGATTTGTGATGATGACGAACATTCATCGTTGGTAGAGTCAAGCCCAGAAGACGAAAAGGAGAAGTTCGAGCCATTCGCAACATTTCCTAGCGAGGGCAAGGCTAGAGACCGTCGCTGTTCGAGGGTGTTCTCGTCGCACTCTAGCGAATTATATGTGGAAGCTGTTGGTTTGTTTTTTTCTTCCCAAGCTTTAGTTGAAGATTCCAGACTTGTGTTTAATCTCGCATGCTGACATTGATGACAGTCATGATCGGCACTCATTCTAGTCTTGCTGGTCCGACCACCACCTTTGTTAGTTGTGGTAAGCGTCGCTGTACCCTTCGCACTTGCTTCACACGCCACTATGTAATCAGTTGTCGAGTTCGTTTGCTTTGACAAAAAGCTTGGGAGAACCGAAGACATTGGAAGTGACATAGATCGATAGTCAATGTCCCGAGAATTTCGTGGTTCGAATTGAGGTTGTCGATATATCTGGATCCATAGTAGACGACCAGCTTCTTCAAGAAAAGAGACATCGCGTCTTAACTCGGACTCGGAGAGGAGGCGATGTATCTCTCTCCCTATTTCCGAGTCATCGAAGAGATCATCTTTCACTTGCAAAGGCAGTTCGTTAATAGCTCGAAGCTCGTTTGCTATTAGCAAAGTCAGCTTTGTAATTCTGTTATTCTTACATCAGTGTGTGAATACCAGTGGGTTCACGAACGTAACGATCCACAATCTCACTCGCGCGAGATTCAGATGTGATATATTGGGTTCTCTTTTTTCGTTCTGGACCAGTCATTTTGTTGATCTCTTTACTGGCGTTGTATCAAAATATATTAGATTCTTGAGCCCCATACGTGGCCCATCGCTTCTGTTTGACAAGCGTCGTCATCGCCGTCATCAGCAATAAAGCTCGGGCCGCTGGACTAGTTGACATCTGGCTGATAGGTGTGCGATTGCATCTTTGGGGGTTGATGTCTTTGAATAGAACGCTTGCTTGCTAATGAGAACCGTCCTAGGATGACTGCCTTCTTTGTATTCCGAGGTGGGTGCCTGCGTTACTGATGATGGAATGTTCTACAAATACTAAACTACTAGTATACCTCGTACGAGTCACTGAGTCTGGGTCATGAGAAGGTTTCGCCAATCATTATTTTTTTGAGTCAAGTTTTTCATTCGTACAGAGGACCTCGTTATGGGATACTTTTTGACTGATGCACAAAGTAGGCAAAAGCTCGCTTATCTATGCGATACTAAACTTACATAGCAAGCGAGACTTGAGCTTGAAGCGTGCAATGGGAGGACCACGCATTCTTGTATGGATTCAAAGCACGATGGTTCAAAATGAAACTCGCACTAAAGTCGACGTCAATCTATTCAATATTATTAGTACAGTGTTTGAAATAGTCGCACGAATATTTCTTCCCATTTCCTACCTTAGATGTGTCTGATGTTAACTTTTTCGGACCCATAGACATGCTAGAGCGGTGTGTCCGGAGTGTTTGAAAACACCCTTAAGCTATATGCCGTGCTCATCTACTTGGTTCTGTAGTTCGTAATAGTACGGCGAGAGAAGTGGTGGATGAGCCATTGGCTTGCTTCGAACATACCGCCAGGTCACTTGAAAAGGGCAAAGGAGAGGTGGCTCGACATGCACTGGTACTCCAGTACCTCGATATAAGTTCAAGGTCGTATTCCCAACTGGAGTATAGGTAGCGCGCTATCCAGGCAATTGTGGCTCTGGTCTAGCTTTCAAATTCGACTTGAAGCTGAGATTATCCTCCTGCTTGTAACTCGACGCAATTGCTAGAAACATTGCCACACCGGGAACTCAATTTCAATTATCGTGGTTAGACAATCCTACATACGTAACTCGAGAGCTAGCACCTCTTGAGGAAGTGGTGTTTCCTAGCTTCAACCATAATTTTTGAAAGCATCTCAATTATCCAGTGAGGAGTTGACCATTGGGAGGGCTGCAAACTCGAAGCTCCAAGCTTGATCCAGTAGGACCTCTTTGCTTCAATACCGAAATTATTGTCCTGGAACGTCCTCGAGCCTCAGCTCAATGAAGATCGATTTTATTGGCATGATCCTGAGTGCTGCTTTCCAACATTTAGCCTGAGGTATGAAAACGGGGATATACAACATTGTCCATGTTGGCAAAGGATTGGAAGGAGTGTGAAGACTCATACCATAAAAGAAGTCTGCGTAATGTGCTATTACAGGAACGACGTGAACTGTGGTTGAGATAAGGTTAGTGAAACTCAAGCACTAAGCTCTCTGATTGGCTCTTTAAGACCACCAACCTCCACAGGCCGCCCCACCTTTATATCACCACCTGTAGACCCTTCTGCTGTCCCTGAGCTACAATTGATACACTGGAAGCCTTTTCAGGCTGAATTCGATTTATTCAGCTTAACTTCGTTGACATGCTATACTCGTTCCAATTCTTCCCCCATATGAAATCGACCATCGGCGTGAGTCATCCGCGAATTGACATGGTGTTCTGCAACTTCCCGATTCAGCCGTTGGCGTTTTGCTCTGAGTCGCACTTGCGTCTCCGCGAGCTACAGGCTTTGCGAGGAATATAAAGGTAAGAGTCAACTGCTTTTCACGCGAAATCACAATCATCGCTGCCATTGTGTCAAATCCGGAAGCCCGAGATCATCAATTGGGTCAATAGACTCATCGTACTCCCTCAAATCATCAAAACTTGCGTTACTCATTAAAAGAATGGCCGCAGAAGCACTTGTAAAGGAAGCAAATATGGTCGGCATTTCCGAGCCAGAGTCGATCGAAATGGTGACAGCTAAAGTTCAAAAAAGCTTAGAGGGGAGTCCATACGCCTGTACAACATTAGAAAAGCTGTCAGGTGGAAGCGCAAATTTCGTCTATCGAGGAACTCTAGCCAACCCGCTCGAAGATGGGACCAAAACAATTGTGCTCAAGCATACAGAAGGATATGTAGCTACAGCACCTGGCTATCAGATCAATGTCAATCGTTGCGTAAGACTCCTTACTTTCTCTATATCCAGATATTTTAGACCGTGCTAGTTTTACTTGCGAACTTGGGGTGTAGGATTAACATGGAATCAGAAATTTGAGAATGAAATTCTAATAGCATGTCAAAATCTCTCGCCAACCACCGAGTCGAACATCACAGTCCAAACACCCAAGATATATCCTTTCAACCAAGAAAGTAACACACAAATCTACTCGGACCTCGCCTTGTCAATAGACATGAAGACATACTGTCTCACTCATAAGATCTCACACGAAGAAGCTACTCGGCTTGGTTTCGCGATCGGACGATGGGCCAAAAGTTTCCACATCTGGGGATCTGCTCCTCAGAAGGCAGAACTACGTGCAATATTGAAGGAAAGCACGGAAATGAGAGCACTAAAGTATCAAATCAATTATCCAACTATGGTTGCTACTATTGAGAATTTTCCAGATCTGTTAGAGGAGAGCAGAAGTGTGCTTGAAGCAGTAGCAAAGGACGTCAAGGAGAGATTGGATGCCGAAGATGGGACGCTGATCCATGGGGACTTTTGGACAGGAAAGTATGTTGCCCGTGCTTCTCGCCTTTTTGCAACCACTTACATGATGTGATAGTGTGGTCATGCCAAACGTACCAATTCCCGCTGAAGATCCCATCAAACTCTACATCGTCGACTGGGAACTTGTCCAAATCTCCATCCTCGCCTTCGACCTGGGCCAAATGACTACCGAGCTCTACGAACTGAAGCTATTCAAGGATATTGATGCGGGCGAATCGCTGGTCAAAGCCTTCGTGGATGGCTACGGACCAGTAGATCTCGAGACTGCGTTCACAGCGGTAATGTTTGTTGGAAATCATCTCTTGTGTTGGGGCACTCGAGTCCCTGGATGGGGGTCACAGGAGCGAATACGGGAGGTGGTGAAGGTGGGGAGGGACTTTGTGGTCAAAGGATGGAAGAAAGACGCCAAGTTCTTCCGCAATACTCCTTGGGCAAAATGGTTTGGTACTTCAGGATGATGACATCAATTTTTGATTACGCATCTTTTCGAATAGCCCTCGCCGTGATACTCATGCGTGGTCGTATATGGCAATTGACGCTCAAATATAAAATGACTCGTCCTCCAATATTCGGTCATAATTTTGAAGGCCAACGCTTCGTATTCTAGCCTAGAGCGAGCTTAGTTACGATTAATGCCAACTGGACCGTAAGCTCACTTGACAGGCATTTGTACCTTTTATTTGGTCCTTCTAGAACCCCAGAATCTCCATCTTTTCAGAATCTAATTAACCTTGTGCTTTGAAAGGAAAAAGGGTGTTCTCATTGGTCAGCTAATAAGTAGCACCCCGGCTACCATTCCCAAAGAGGAAATTAACTACCTCACTTCGTCGCCCACCCGCAACTTCAAAATTTATTTGGACTCGGCCTAACGGAAATACACCCAATTTCGAGAGCAAGATCTAGCATACGTCTCTATGAACTGATGAAATTTCCAAGAAATTGGAATGACATCATCGCGAGTTCCCATGAAGTGATCTTGCCTGTTTCTTTGAGTTAGTCGCGAACCAATCAGAAGTTCCCTGCTACCTAAAACAGACCATGGACCTGGGAAAATATTGTCGCCACTTTCGCAATGGAAATTCGACAATCATTATTTTCTTTTGATGACGTAAAGGTGTTTCCGCGATTCGTGAAGGCTGAATGTGAGCAGTGAACGCTAATTTTGCAGTTCTTTCGAGGGAAGAAACGATGGCCGTGAGAAGTTCGTATTAACAATGGTGTATACTTCGAGATAATTGAACCGTCCGCCATGGCTGTGCCCGAGTCGCTCGAAAAGCTGGCGGGTGCAGATTTCGACGGAAACATACGCCGTGTCGAATTTTGTATAATGGGTTCCGAGTAGAAGCAGCCACACCCTCTCCGGTGGGCTCTGTGAGAAGCTCCTCGACGAACCAAATCTTCAGAGGCCCCACGATCGGAACTGACAGTAAGAGACTCCATTGGTGTGCAACTAGCACATCTACGCTGCTTGACTGCAGGACATTGTCCGTTTACCGTCGATGTTAGAATTACCGTGGGCGAGTCTACGCTTGTACTGATAGAACGTATGCCAAGCTTCCCATCTATTCCGGCTCTAAAGCCGAAGTCGTACACTCACAATTATCACAGCTTTATATTCGTATAATCATAATTCAACAATACTCACTAGCTCTCTAAGGCCACTCAAGTATCCAATACCTTCGATGATTCCCCGTTCTCTGGGAGCTTCAAAAAGGTGATGTATGCGAGCGCTTTTATCTAATACCCATCTTGGACTAGGGGTCACGCACCCTCCGTGACTATCACGGCCGTATCATCGAGTGCTTAAGTCTTTAAAACTATCTCAAGACAAGATTCCAAGATCATTTCCCTGCCTCTAAAATCACTGGTATACTATGGAAATACCCAGAAGCTAGCAAACTATATAGTTTGCACAGATCGAGCGCAGTCCTGGGACATACTCTGACGAGTACCACTGTCTGGCCCTTCATTTTTGACTTATTTTCACAATGAATAGCAAATGTGGTTCATGCCTTTGCTCCCGCTTCATTCGTGCTTGTCGAGAAAGAATGACGTTACCGAACCTGAGCACTTTTTTCTTAGTTAAGAGTCATCGCCTAGTTGTCGGATATCTAAGTGTACCCAAAATTTCAACAATTTATTCGAAAATCCAATACTGTCTTGTTCACTCGTTCCGCTTCTCTCCTTAAGCCCACAAGAGGTACAAAGTAGGATGTTACCGAACTTGAACACTCTCGCTCGGTTTTAAGACAGAAACTTTCAAGAGCCTAGCCCTACATCACAGTAAACCCCTCGGGCCGCACTAGACTCCCCTCCAGTCTTGGCGGACTTCCCACCACACCCACATTGTATAATATCTCATTTCTCGCCCGCCTCTCTGCACTCCATGTTCTCTCGTCCACTGATCAAAGAATCATTTTGTTGGCCCTCGGATTTCACCAAAGTCTTATCTTTCGTTCAAATGATCCATTCATTAAATCGCTCCCTAGCGCTATTAATTAAGTCACTCGTTGACCAAAGCTTTTAATTCGTTCACTCTGCAGATGAAAGTTTGCAGATATCGCTACCAAGCGAGAGCCTCAGCACTTCGCTTGCCTGAAGCAAGAACATACAAGTGTTCTTTCGTTTATTCAAATAGAATATTATATCTATTCTTGGACAATCAAGAAAACTCCCTGTTGCCCACCCATCAAATTCCCCACTTACTTCGAAGTAAGTATTCCATCGGACTCTACTGTCATGGCAAGCATCCCGCTACACCTGCAGGTCACTCTCGTCCCCCCACCAACCTCACTGTCGCTTAGCCCCTATTGACCTCCACCTCGACGACTTACATCCTTGGCACTTACACCACTCTCGCTTAACATACTAGCGAGTTTAAAAATCCCCCGACTTTCAATTAGGCCTTTCAGTAGGTCTTACAATGTGTCCTACCTTTACGACAAACTCTTTAACAACCCGTTTCTAACAATCGCCAGAATACTCAAGAAAAACCCCATACTTCTTCTTACCTACACCTACTGTCAAGATTATGGAAACTCGAAACTTCAACAAAAGGCTACCGCCCGTCGTCTCAAACCCCAAGTCTAAAAGACGAACTAAGGAGGATCCAGCCACCCCTTCCCCTCCTCCTGTCGAGACCTCTTCCCCTCTTCCTAACGAGGCCGACGAGGAACCCTCAGAACTCTTCATCAAACTCAACGCCTTTAAAAAAGAAGATGGCTCCTGGGCCCACAAGATATCAATCTTCCCGAAAACCCCAAAGTTCCCCAGCTGTACCCGCTTCTCTCCCAATCCCAAAGAGGAAGAGCCAGAGGCAAAGCGCGTTAAGTGCTTAGGCGAGGCCGGACCCATAACACCTCCTGATTCTCGTTCTCCCAGCCCTCCCAGCCCTCTCAAGCGTGAAGGCATATGCATAGATCTTCCAAAAGCCAAGAAAACTTGCATTTCACCCCCAAGAGTTGTCTCAGAGGCAGAGATACTAGCCCCACAGGCATCAGCAAGACTAAAGACCTCTCTAAAGGTAAAAGCGCCTCCAAAGAAGCAGACAACTTCTAGAATAGCCGCACCTAAGGGCAAGGGAAAGACCGCAAAGAAGGAGAAATCCCCTTCCCCTTCCCCTCCTCGTGAGGACAACCGTGGAAGTGTGTTCTCAGACAGAACTCTGGATGAAGATGGTGTTCCATACGAGTATCCCTCCTCTGATACTATGGAGGGCGATAGCTCTATGGTGGTGGAAGAAGAAGATGATAGCGACGACAACGTGGACCAGGAGAACCTTGATATTCTTACTCTAGTGGCGCAATGTGTCGAGCAATCGGGATCTTCCTATGAGGTCAACGAGACTGGCTCTCAACACAAGACCCCACAAGAAGAGCAAGACCAACAAAAAGCCGCTCAGTATCTCGGGGATCTCCAACAAAGCACTCGCTTGGAAGAGGCTCAAATGCTCCTCGACATCTACTTTACACCACGCCGCAACTTGCCGATTCCACCTCATCTTATCGAAGCCACTCGATCACACGCCTCTCTCTCTAGGGGAAACAAGACAAGACCCGAGCGCCCTGTCCGTGGCTACTCTCCTGAGCTAATGCCTCGAAATGTGATGGCGCTTCAGATGAGCATAGAAGGGTACTACAATCCACATAAGTTTTGGATCCGAGTACGTAATTCCCCTGTACCTTCCCGCGACGATGAACGATGTCCTGATTCGCGACCAGTGAGTCCGGAGGTAAGGATGAGTCTGGATTTGATGTAAATGAGAACATCGGCCCGCCGCAACCTGACTCTGATGGTGGTGGTAATAGCGATAGCAACTCAGAATTTTGCTTTGACGCTAATGATAATATCGCCTCGTCACAACCTCCTTACGATGACAGCAATAATCAAAGCCCTGTCTCATATCCATTCACCCTTACCACATTCTCAACCACAGCCAACATAACCAACACAACCAACTCATCCATTGTGGCCTATCTGTGTTCGACAGGATCACAGCAGATGGGGAGGCTCGGTTATTCCAATTCGGCAAAGACAACGATGACGAGCCCTCCAGCCAGTCCAAGTCTGGGCATCCATGTCCCTTTCCAAAAAGCGCGAAGTCCCCGGCTTCGAACCCGTGAGACGAGAAATTCACACTCACTCACTTCGAAGCGCTGCGGATCGAGCGTCTCTATGAAGCAAAACAGCCCGCTATCTACCACCGTCATGTTCCAGATGGCTGGATTAGAGACCGCATTACCGTGAAGCTTCGACCGCGGTATATCAATGATGATCATCCGACGTGGATGCAGCGGAAGTGGGAGAGGATGACTGACGAGGAGTTAGTTAGAGTGATCGGATTTGAGGGTGGGCATGAGGAGTTGTCGTTGGAGGATTTCGAGGAGGAGAGATTGGAGAAGTTTCTCATTGCTGTTAGGGACATGGAAAGATCTGGTATTAGAGCATCGCTTGCTCCTGCGAGAGCTTCTACAAGGGACTAGGGTCTATGCAAAGATGAGTACCGTGAGATCAGAGTTACCTTAACGGAACCTTTTGCATAGACAGAAACTTTAGACTACTTCAATACTATGCGACTGGAAAAATTATGGTATTGGGGTGTGGCTTGCCGTGAGGTACTTGGGTCTATGCAAATATGGGTACTACGAGATTAGAGTAATCTTAGTGATCACCTTTTATAAAGATGGCTACCCCTGACTAACTTGATACTACGCGGCCGAAAGTTCGGGCATTAGAGCATCGATTGATACTGCTAGTGCTGGTTCCAAGGGACTAGATTCTACACCAAGATGAGTACCCTAAGATCGGAGTAATCTTAGCGGTCACCTTTTGCATAGACGGACACCCCCAGGCTACCACGCGGCTGCAGGGGATTTAGGGGGTTCTGTTATTAGGGATCAGCTTACTGATGAGATTGGGATATATAAAGATGAGTCCCGCAACATGTTAGTGGCTGCCTGTTACATGGATAGGCAACCATAGACTACCACGCTATGAAAAATAGATCAAAACAAACATCCCCTCCCCCTTCCCCCCGGAGTGAAAACGAGAGTTACCGATGTGAAAATTGGCCTGGCGGCTGAGTCTCAAAATGAAAAAACCTCCTTACCGTGTATAGCATTCGATGAACAAGTTCACTATCTATCCGCTTAAGCAGAATTTTCCGTCGATTAATCATGCCTCTCGTAAGATAGGTAGGAAGGAGAATATAACTATCGCCTTATACATTGAGGAGAAGAGCAACGATGAAATCTCGTCATGTTATTAAGTCACTTCTATACGCAACCAGCAGAGTGAGAGCACGATTCGTAAGATCTTTTGCATCTTAAACTCAGAATTTGCAGTGAACCGAGGAGAATGGATGGAATGTGATATATGGGACCATGCTTTAGGTAGGCGCCTGATACCTTTTGATAGACAGTTTTACCCTATCAAAACCATGTGAGACATCGATCGAGTCTTGCTAAAATTATATACCTCAACACAGAATCACGAAGCAAAAAGCCAAAGCCAATCATGGGGGAACAAAGAAGGACTGCTATTTAGTCTACCTACAACCCATCCAGTCAAATCCACCGCTCTCATCCATACATCCTCCCTCCATTTCCCCTGACCTCTCCCTTTCTCTTTCACCTAACTGAGACTTCACAATCTCAGCCAAGCTCAAAGGAGAAGAAGAAGAGAGAAGAGTATGGCACACATAGAGAACCATTCCTCCCAATATCCATCACCGCCAACCATTCATGGCCCACCCAACCGCTCTACAATGCATTGCCGAGAAAAGGAGAGAAACAGGAGTCGTGATTACAAACGAGCTTTTTTGGTGGAATGGTCGAAATCTTTGCAGTAACGTTGAATGCGCAGGAGGGGGAATTCTTGTGTATAGTTTGGAAAATAAGGGTGCAGTGCTGTGGATTCATGACATTCGTCGT
This sequence comes from Hymenoscyphus repandus, assembly GCA_001414415.1. NCBI lineage: Eukaryota > Fungi > Ascomycota > Leotiomycetes > Helotiales > Helotiaceae > Hymenoscyphus > Hymenoscyphus repandus. Next base: position 304,161 of record LLCE01000006.1, on the reverse strand, counting down.
GGTAGTGGCGTTACTAGGTTGATATCGAATCGGAAAGACCTCGATGTTTGAAGGGGTGGTAATCTCGGAGCGCCTATTCCTTCTTGAAGAGGACCTCGTTGTCTTGTTGGGCCTTGATGAATGCTTCCTTGAAGAGGTTGGCGTCTGGATTTGTGGTTAGCAAATTGTAAAACGTTGCATGTGGAGGGGATGAGCTTACTCTCCGAGTTGGCAAATCTAATAGCAAGAGTCTGCGCCTCTGGTTCTCCCTCACTAACATCTGCAGCGGCGTTCCAAACCCAACTTCGGTCCGATCCAACATTAGGGCTGAGCTTCATCTCAGGAACAACTATTCAGCCATTAGCCAAAGCCCCAAGTACCAAATTAATCCCCAGAACACATACTATAGTGATTTGCGCAAACCTTCAAAGTCTTATCTCTTCGCATGACCAATCGAGTCTTCTGGTTCTCCTTGTGCTTAAGAAGTCTAACATCACCAGTTCCACGCTCCTTCCACTCATTGTTAGATTTGTCGAACTTGAAGAGCTTGGCGCGCATCTTGAACAGTTGCTCCTCGAGCTCCTCATTGGTCTTGACATCAACTTTCTCGGTGAGACGAATGACAGGCTCGAAGTGAACATCCTCGGACTCAGGTGCCTCCTCCTGAATAAGATCCACCATCAGTATCCGCCACTTCATCATCTATGGTTCATGGGGAGAGTGTAGACTCGACATACCTCAGGGTTCTCGCCGGCAGCAGCCGCCTTCTGTGCCTTTGCAGATCCAGAGTTATCACCACGGTCCTCATCCTCAACCTTCTCCTTTTTAGCCCCTCCACCGAACATAGAGAACACATTGTCCTTGACTCCGGCAGCAGCAGAGGTGACAGAGGTAGCGGCAGTAGATGCAGCAGAAGTAGCTTGCTCGGAGAGAGTCTGTTCGCAACCGCATGGTCAGCAAATGGAAAAAAAGAAGAAAAGATCATATCACCGCTACCCCACCAACCCCTCACAAGGGTTGCGGTCAAGCTCAAATCTCATCACGACTGCGGCAAACATTGATCTGGAACGGTCGCAGGAAGCTTAAACTTACCGCAGATGTTTCATCGCTCTTCTTGGTCTCAGTTTCCTCTCCCTTGGGGTTGGTTGCCAGTTCAGTCAACTTAGCATCAAGCTTTGGCTCGGAACTGGCACTAGCGCCGGTGGTTGGGTCTGCGTCCGCCATTTTGTGAGGATTCTTGGGTTAATGCGGAAAGTGTAGAGTTGTGGTATGCCTGAAGCTATGTACGATGTTGATGCGCGTCGTAAGATATTCGTGGTGTAGAATGGATTGCGCGTGGTGGTTATATGAGTTGTCAAGCACAGACGCAAAACATTGGTTGTTGATCTTTGCTTGTGGATGCTGCCTTAAGCGAGCTAGATAGTGGCTTAGCGCACTCTCTATCGCCCCCTGGAAGTTTGCCCCTCACTGACAAGGTTCATATTTCACGACTTCCAGATAATTTCACCATGATCCCTAGTTTTGCAAAGTATCACAAGCACCCCTTCAAGTTAGTATTACTGCTTATGGATGTCTGAAAAGGGGTTGTTGTAAAATTCCTAAAAATCCTATGATATCTCGACACTCCTGCAGCACTGAGTCTTAAGTCGTAGCCCAGCTAGCTATGAGCATCAAGCCCCCCTGTCAATATCTGATCCTCGAGAATGATACTCCTGTGCTGGTATACCTAGTCCTATCCCATCCTTCCATATCCCGTGCTCAACAAAGACGTCCAGATATCGCGAAACTCCAAGCCAAAAACAGCAAAAATCCCACACGATAGATAAAGGCCTACGTTTCTGCCTGCTTCGCCTTCGCCCATTTCTTCGTACACTTCTTGGCCTTTCTTTCGGCCTTTCGTTTCCCACAAGTCTTCTTGTGCTTGGCCTTCTCCGTCTTTCCTGCTGTTTGTGCCTTGGCACGAACTGCCTCTTTTGCAGCCTCCTCATATGCTCGGTATTCAGCATCCTTCCCTTGCATCTTCAACCACATAAGCTTTGATTTGACCTGGGCCTTGAAAATTCCATCTTGCAAAGGTTCAGGCACTTTCTTAAGAGTCTTCATGCTCTCGGCGACCTTCATTTCTGCTTCTGCAAGATGAATGCTGACCTCCTTCGAGATGATTGCACTTCGTTTGGCCGCCTCGTGAGTGACTGACTTTGCCAAGTCGGTAATGCTATCTGTTACCGAGATAGCTTGTCCCGCTGCTCGATTTCGAGCCTCTTCTAATCGATTTAACGTAGCTTGCCTAGTCTCATCAACTAGTTCAGAAAGGGAAGGAACGAGCAATGCCTTGTCATGAAACATCGACGACATCTTATCCATCATGTTCTGGACGGCTTGAAGGGTAGAAGTGCCAAAATCGACCTGGAAAGTCTCGTTTACACGTGGCTTTCTGGTAGTAATAATAGTGATGTTGAGAACACCATAAGCCTCTTTTTTGGGAAGAGATAAGACAATACCCTCATCTGACGAATAGACGCGTTCGGTATCAACTGTATCATTGCCTCGTGAGATGTTAACAGACATGGCGTCCTTCGTCAACCAACTAAGCTTGGTAGCCGAAGGTATTCGGATCAGGATGTCTCTACCACCAAGAATTTGGGCAGAGCAGACCGACTTGTTGGCCTTGGCGTTGTTCTGGAACTTCTGTGAAGTTGCTCCTATCTCCATCGATGGAACGACAGAGAGGCTATTCGGTCCTGAAGTTGGTGCATGTGTGACAGTCACGGTCCGTGTAGAGGTTGCGACTGAAAGTGAAGCCGGAGCAGTGGCACCAGTGATCAGCGCAGCTTGAGTAGACGAGGTCGTGCAAGACACCGGGATATTCGACATGACTTTACTATTGATCGAGATTGTAGGTTCACCTGATGGGAAGTAGGGAAAGCCTGACAGGATTGCTGAGAGTATGCTCAGAAGAAGCATTCCAACCGGCATAACATATCTCGATTCTGGACGATTTCGGATGTAGTTGAGACAGTCAAGAAGACTTAATGAAGTCTTCTCATTTTCCGGAACAGCCACATCTGGTTCTAGCGTGTTAGAAGCCACCGCAGGAGCCTGAAGAGGTTCATAAAGTCTTGTGAGATAGGCAAGGTTTCTGTTCATCTGTCTCGCATCGATATTCAAGAACGAAGTCAGGTCAATAGGAAGACGTCCAGGGATCACGGTTTTTCTGCCATGAGCGTCCCGTGCCTCTAATGACATGTGTACAGAGTGTTCATCAGGTTCCCTGGTTTGACTGTGGAAAAATACTTGCTGGTGGTTGATGATGATGGAGGGAACACCGTGCCGAGCCATCAATTCTCGCGCATTTTTGCTCGTCTCCATGTCTTCACTGCCATCATGGTAGAATATGGAGATATGCGGTACCTCGAAGTGTGGCTCCAAAGTAAACTCCTTACCAAGAGGAACGGAGTGGTACGATCCATCCTCTGTTGTTAACTTGAGAATGGCAGGTCTCTCAGAAGAGTCTTCGTATTCAAGTCTCTCGACGCTTAGACAGTCCTCAACCTTGATCTGACATTCGGAGGAATGAACAAGTTCGATTTCTGGAGTCTTCTCGGAGCCAAAACCAGAGACAGTAACAACATTGTAAAGTTGAGAGCTGGATTGACGAGAGCGCCCCCTCCCGTTATCTCCTGGCACCGAAGCAGTGACTGTACTCGCAATCTTATGTATGATGTCTCGCTTCGCAGAGTGACTGCCGACGTAAAGGATACGGAGAGGTTCTTTGGTACTAAGGCCTTGCTTGGTCATCGTCTGGCGGATAGTGACAAGAAGTCGACATGGGGAGCCCTCGATACCAAAATTTCCCGCGATGAAAGCAGTTTCTACCTCGTTGTGCTCAACCACGGTATGTTTGACTGAAACATTCTCGGCGCCGAGGCTGGAAGGTTCCTCGAACTCGATAGATTGTGCAAAAGGTCCATCATTATCCTCATAATCGACAGACTGTGGAAGGGATCGATGACTTTCCTCGACAGGGAAAGCAGAGCTTCTGCCGAGTGTTGGGGTATCAAAGGCTGCCCGGACTGCGTGCTCCAAATCTGTTAATGGTTGCATCACAGGCTCCGCGGCATCTTCTTCTTCATCCTCATCACTCTCTTCCGTGTCTGCAAGGCTGGCAACCTCATCTGGACGGCCAACGTCGTCTGTAGACGCAAGGGACTCCGTTCTGTTATCCTCTCGATCTATGTCTGTCTCGACGAACTCGTAGGTAGAATCGGTGAGGTTGCTGCCGTCATCGCTGTGTGCTGACATTCTGGCGGGCGTAGAGACGCTTTCGACCCAAGTACTTACCCGTTCCTCAGTAGCAGGTCGGGGAAATCGAAGGACAGTCGAGTCGACCGACGATGAAGCAGGATTTGAGTTTGTAGATTCAGTGTGCTCGAGGTTTTTAGGACGAGAGAGCTCGCTGGAGGATTCCATGGTCGAGTTAGCCTTGCGGGGTCATGTCATGCATGTAGGAAGAAGCCGAATATAGTCGCAAGGAAGGAGCAGAGGAGGCAGTGAGCAGGCTGAAGCAGACAAGATGAACTTGAGTAAACGTGAAGTATGGAAGAAGAGAAGGCCTACTGTTGTGCAGTGCGGGTTCAAGATCTTGGTAGATGTAAAGTCTGGAATCTAGTTAGGCGTGCTAGGTTCGCAATGACTGGTCCTGGCTCTGCCTGAAGCGTTTGTTGCCTTGCTGGCACGGGCGTAATGATGAAAGTACCGGCTCAACGGGCGTCTAACTGACCGCGAGCGCCGTGAGAGTGAATTCAAGGGAGGTCGTTTCTTCAACGAACAAAACGTCACGCGATAGGTTGGAAAGGATGATTACGGTCGAGTTGAAAGGAGGGATGAAGGTATCGTGTTCACGGCTTCCAAGGGTTGGGAGGTTGGACGTCGTCAAGGCGTGGCCTGGTGGTGTACGGTGGAGGGGTATTGCATCGACGCTAGTAGCAATCCAGCTTATCGGATATGGAGCCTGTGAGGAGTCACTATTCCTAGGCCACTCAAGGCCACATCTCATTCGTTTTTTGAGAACACGTTTCAGTTTATTGGATCATCTCTTAGTAATGTCACGCTTCTCTCTTTCTCAACCCGCCCTAAATGCATCTTTTCTTTCCTTTGTCACATCAGACCTTGAATTATGAGGCAGTATGAGAGTATCGTCATGAAAGGTGTGGGGCATTTCAGCTCGCCTTATCGCGTGGAGGGACAGGGGTTTGAAGGTGCCATCGGGCATAACTCCGAAGCCTAAAATGTGAGGGGGAGATTCCAAGACTTTTAGGCCATCACGGGATGGAGGCGGAACAATCTAGTTGGTTATCACAACTACTTCATTTAGAAGCTCCATAGATAAATATAAAGTATTTATCTTTCTGCTTCAATGCATGTCGATTATATTCCAATCTATGTTATGCCGTTAGTCTAGGAGAATAATCATACAACCCATCCAAATGTATGCCGGACGCCCAGCTCACAAATTGCCTTTCCTATTCTGCAACCCAAACTGCCGCCATCCCCATACCAGTCCCCACACACATGCTCGTAACACCAACCTTCTCGCCTCTTCGTCGCAATTCATATAATAAGGTAGAGACCTGTCGGGCTCCAGTGCAACCCAGAGGATGCCCAAATGCAATAGCACCTCCTTTTGGGTTGATCTTGTTCTGATCGATGCCAAGCTCGTTCGCGCACCATACACATTGAGACGCAAAAGCCTCGTTGATCTCGAAGATATCGACATCGTCCTTGTTAATTCCGACCTGTTCGAAGACCTTTGGAATGGCGGCCCATGGTCCAATACCCATAAGTAGAGGAGCAACCCCAGCTACTGATGCTGCAACGTATTTACCAAGAATTGTCTGGCCTAGCCTTTCAGCGGTAGAACGCTTCATCAGGAGTACTGCAGCAGCGCCATCTGAGATCTGACTTGCGTTTCCAGCGTGGATAGAACCATCTTTGGCAAAGGCAGGCTTGATCTTGCCGAGACTCTCCTTTGTAATACCAGGTCGAACTCCATCATCCTTGGAAACAGTGATCTCTTTAGTCTCGCTGGTCTTTGGATCCTCCCACTGGACTTTAAGAGGGGCGATCTCTTCATCAAAGAGCCCCGCCTCTTGTGCTTTGAGTGCCTTTTGGTACGAGTTGGCAGCGAATGCATCCTGAACATCTCGAGGAATGTTCCTGTCCTTCGCCATCTGCTCAGAAAGGACACCCATAGGCACCTTGCAATTGGCAGATTCTGGATGTGATTCAAGTAGCTCGGAGAACTCTGTGACAGCCCCAGGCCTATAATATTGTCAGCATCATGCTTTATCCTCAACACCACGCAAATTTGACTGTATCAGCCCTTCCAAATGGTACAAACAGGAAAATTGAGAGAGAATCAACATACCCATACTGCAAACTCATGCTCTCAACCCCCGCGCCAATCCCAACCTCAATCATCCCCGCCTTAATCTGATTCGCAACATCCACACAAGCTTGTAGCCCACTACTACACTGCCTATTCAGACTCCTCACGGCAGCACTAACTGGAAACCCCGCTGCAAGTGCTGCAGCCCTAAACTCCGTCGCACCACCACCCGGCGGCAGCACACTACCCACAGCTATATCCTCCACAAGAGCCGGATCGATCTTCGAGCGTTCGAGAAGTGCTTTGAAGGCCCCTATGAGGAGATCCGCCGCGTGTGTGTCTTTGAACCCGCCTTTGCCGCCCTTGGTGAATGGGGTACGCAAACAAGCTGTTACGACGATGTCGTCAGGGTTCTTCTGGAGGATTCTGGAACGTCCGGAGGAGGTATCGCCTTCGGTGGGCGAGATGGTGCTGGAGGAACCGGCGAGGTGGCCAGAGACCTGCGTGAGTCGTTTGTGTGCTGGAGAGCTGTTAGCACAGTGATCCATTTTCCTCTTCACCCCTTTCGAGTTCTTCGGAGGCAGTATTGACATACCAGCAGACATCTTGCCAAATATCCGAAAGACCACTCAATTTCCTATTCAATTCTCTTCTATTCAAGAACCTTTCTTCAATTTCTTCCTGGTTCAAAAGGGATCTAATGGGGTAGTAATATTTTCAGGGTAAGAGGTGTTGATGTGTGTTTATGAATCTTTCCCGGACCGAGATGGTTGTTCTGCTTTCATACCTCCCCACGACCCTGCGCAAGGAATGCCGAGGCTCATCATAGCCACCTCTCATTGGTTCGTGCGCGGGACACGAGATCCACCTTCACATGAGAAATCCGGGGTAGGGAATTTCGAAACGTCACGAGGAGGCTTGCGTGGGACTTGGAAGGAATAAGCCTCGATATTTGCATGTGAGCAGGATGACATTATTCATGTGAGAGATCCATGGCAATGAATTCATCTGACGAAATAATCACTCACACACAAAATCATTCCAGGTTGCTGTTTGAGTGTAAACTTTGGTCAGGTTAAATTGCCGAACGGGAGGCTTGCACAATCATGAACTAAGATTAACCATTAAACAAACTCACTATCTGAAAAGTCATCTAGCTAATATACAAAACACCCCGGATCCCCATCGCCATCTCACTCGGCGTCCGTAGACCGCCGACAGCTCGTTAAAGTCATTATCACTACTAGTCAAAACAGGGGTGCAATTGCTGCCCTCTCTCTATTTCTCATCATCGTCCTCCACACTCCACCCTTTACTCATCTGGACAGCTTGTTCCCACTTCTTAAACAACATCGCACTCTTCTTCGCTGGGATTTTAGGTGTGAAGATTGAGCGGTCGTCCTTGTTAATCTCTTTTAGTTCCGAGAACTCTTTCCAGACGTCGACGGCGAAGCCAGCCGCGATTGCGGCGCCTAGGGCCGTGGTTTCTCGCATAACGGGGCGGTCGACAGGTATGCCGATGATATCGGCTTGTGTTTGCATTGTCAAGTCCGAGTTGGACATGCCACCGTCGACAGCAAGACCTTCGAGCTTGTGCCCGGAATCCTTCTCCATGGCGTCGAGAATGGCCTTAGTTTGGTAACATGTCGCCTCGAGGGTAGCCCGGGCGATGTGACCTCTTTGTGTGTGGGCAGTAATGCCAACTGGTACATAATTAGCTTTGCAATAACTTGTTCAAAATCATGGACTTACATAGTGTTCCTTTGGCATCATCAATCCAATAAGGGGCGAAGAGGCCACTGAAAGCAGTAACGAATACTACTCCGCCATTGTCTTTCACCGTCTCAGCAAGTTCGGTAATCTTGCTCGAGTGCTTAATGAACCCCATGTTGTTCATCAAGAATTTCACACCAGATCCTGCGACTGCGATACTTCCTTCTAGGGCATAAATTGGCTTTCGTTCACCGCCAAAGTCATAAGCAACGGTTGCCAGAAGTCCATGCTTCGAGATCACGGGCTTCTCGCCAACGTTGTACAACAAAAAGCATCCAGTTCCATAGGTGTTCTTGGCCTCTCCAGGTGAGAATCCACATTGACCAACCAATGCTGCCGACTGGTCTCCAAGACAACCTGTAATTTTGATATCCTTCAAGGCACCTGAAGCGAGCTTTCCATAAGCCTCTGGGTCAGATGATGGAACAATCTTCGGAAGCTTGATCTTGTTGCGGTCGAGCTCAAAGAATCCCAGGAGTTTGTCGTCGTACTGTAGCGTGTGGAGATTCATGAACATCGTGCGTGAAGCATTCGTGCTGTCCGTGACGTGGATACCGGCTTCTTTGCCGCCATTGAGCTTGTATATCAGCCAGCTGTCGACTGTACCAAAAGATAGTCTCCCTTCATCGTAAGCATTCTTGACGGCGTCCACATTTCGGTATAACCATAAGAGCTTAACGCTGGATGGGTAGGTGGAAAGTGGTAAACCGCAGATTTCTAATAACTCATCCGCACCTTGTCGTACCTTCAGTTCCTTGACAATTGACGTGGTTCGGGTATCCGGCCACACAACGGCATTATACAATGGTTCTCCGGTGTTTGTGTCCCAGCAAACGGTTGTCTCCCGTTGATTTGTGATTCCTACGGCCTTGATCTGATCTTTTGTGTGTCCCTTGCTCAGAAAGTCCTCCGTCGCCTTGTCAATACATTGCTGGACTGAGGAAAGGAGTTCTTCCGGGTCGTGTTCGTGCCAACTACAGCATATTGTCAGTGGGGTGTACAATGTGATATATACGTTGGCAGACTCACCCAGATTCCGGGTATATATTCTCAAACTCGATCTGGTGACTAGCAACAGGAGTTCCTTCGCCATCAAAGATCAAGAATCTTGAAGAGGTAGTCCCCTGGTCGATGCTGCCGACGAACCACTTCTTGCTCTTCTCCTCATCTGTTTGGTGCAGTCCTTTGGGCAAATGCTCGTGATGCTCGACGTGCTGAATGCTTATAGCGGATGTATTGGCGTCTTCGACATGGCTGACTTTGGTATCTGGATCTGTACTCTTGTGAAGCTCGTTGGCGGTCACTGCCGGAATTTCCCTAATTGGCATGGAATCCATTGTTGTTGCCTCTCGAGTGCGCTGTGTTTGGAAGGTTGCGGGGTAGTGAAGCAAGCGAATTGTCGACTGAAGGAGGGGAAATTCAATTGAATTGGATAGCCTTTGTCCAAGTCTGAGATGTCGTGACGGAGGGAGGGTTGTTGAGAGCAGCAGCACACGAGAGGCAACTACTTGGATGAGAGGAGCGGGTCGAGTGACGAAAGACGACGGCTTGGGAAGACATGGCGCAAACATATAGAAGGGGGAACGATCCGCAGTCTCTCTTAACCCCACATTGGGGCAGCTCTTAGCCTCTTGCGCAGCGCCTGGATCGCTGCAGCATGTGATGGAGAAGATGCTCGTGGTGTGGAGGAGCGAGAAGTTTGGGGGCTTGATAGCGTGCATGAGCCTTGTACAGACCAAAGCTTCAGGGCAGGTGGAGCGAGGGCGAAATCTTGGGAACGATGCTGGAAGATCTCTGGGAGAACTCTTGTTGGTGGATTTATTTTTCCGCAAGTCTCCTCCAGTCAGAGTTCGACGAAGAGACAGGTGAGTGACAGGCCCCTTCAACAGAGCAGTCGAGACTTTCCCTATCTCCATCAAAGGTTATAAAAGACAACGAGGAGCCCCATTTTCGGGTCATTGTTACTTTCCTTTTGCTTGCATCACACGATGATAGAGAATTGCATACGGCACTCTAGGTCCGAGAAGATCCTTCCTATCAAGACAAGAGCTCTTACGACTAGCCAAGGTTCACTAGGTGCCGTCTCCGCTCGTTAGAGCGCTCGTTAAAGCGCTCGTTAGAACGAGACTATGTCAACCTCCCACCTTTCATGAAAATCGGTCCGTTAAGAGCTTCACGATGCCTATTTTCAGATCTCGATCGGAGTTGGTGAAAGGGGCTCTGCTCACAACAGTTGGAACTGTGGGTTGGTCGACGATCCAGACGCTCGTTCTTGCATTGGACCTGCATAGAGCACTGTGGGTTATTGAGTGCCGGAAGTTCCAAGCCGATGAGTCCCTCACCTGATTATCGATCCGGGGGGGAGTGTTTTTCTTTCCTCGAGGGTGTTGGAAAAATCATGCACTCGGATGCCATGAAGCAGAGGAAGAGTAATAAGACAATTCGGAAGTCCATTTTTAAGTTGATATCGAGAGCTCGTACTACTATCACTCCTTCCAAGCGGCCATATGTGTGCCCATAAACGTCAAGCACTAGACGACAAGATGATAATTCCAAGCAGTAGGCAACAAACATTATACATATTGCCTGTGCTAGGTGAGCAAAGCCTACGTTCTTGCCGAGTACTTGTTCTTGATTTCCAAAAGGGGCAACGCTTTAGGGAACATTTCACCATTTGTCAAGTTCGCTTGATAATCTAATCTTCGAGACAATCAGGGGTATTCGCCTAATGTACTGCTGTGTGGCAGAATTTGGTAATTTTTGGGGTGCGTTAATCTGAGGCAAGGTTAATTTCGTCCACCATTTTGCCTTGCTACCATATTGTGTGCAAGTCAGCAAGTCATTTTCCCTTTTCACAAGGTCTTTGAGTTATAGTCAAGATGAAAGAGGAGGTAGGTTGAAGTTCTCGTGTAAAAGCTTGAACAGCCCAGCCTTTGGTTATGATGGTAACAAACATAGTCCACACCTCGATCTCTAGATCAACCGTTTCTCTGATGAGGAGTAGAACTAGCAATAGATTCATACTCAAAACATGTCTTGCTCTCCTTGAAGCATCACAATGCTGAATGTCAATGGTTTCTCAGAACAGCAGCAACATCAGCAAACCTTTCATCACAATCTTGCGTGCTGCTTCTCAACGGCTTTCTAGGAGTCGGTCCCCACGATTGGCAAATCTTTCGAAACCAAGATCAACACTAGGAATCCTCATCGATAGACAAGTATATCCTCCCTGGTCCTGTCCTGTGATCTCCATCGATTCAGTACACTTAACGAAGAGCCTTCGGCCAAATACCCTCCTGAAATATCAGGATCAATAAGTGTTAAATCACAAAGGGGTTCATATCCTCTTCACAGCAGCACTCACAACTACACCTTTACTAATAAGTTTATAATGACAAAGCACAACTCAAGAATACATAGAGGATGAAAGAGAACTGCTTTGAATATATCAAGCCAATCTCTATTCCCACAGCTATATCTCAAGTCTGATTTTGTTATATGACAGGAACGTCTTGATAAAACTAAGATCGCCACTATGTACTCATCTAAGAAAAGATATCCTTCTAATCCTTGTATTATAGGAGCTGTGAGATATAACTAGAGTTCTCATAGAACGAAGCACTCCCCCCCAGCTCAAAAAAAAGCCTGGAACCCCGAGAGTGGAGAGAAGCAGAAGTATCTGATGAATAACATATTCAAAAACAAAACCTATGGCTAGTACTTCGTTTTGTGATGTACCTAGCAACTGAGTTTGTCTAACAAACTCCAACTTGCTCTAGCACTTAAAAACGGGAGCTCTCTGTCGGGGAGTTGTTTATTTATACTGAAAATTAATGTCAGATTTTTATATTTAACTCTTTGTAAACTTCAATACATGGTTTACCCATTTCGGCTTCATTCCCTCTATGTTCTGTGAAAGATGAGCTTTTTATTGGCGCCTTAACGCCTGAGGCGCCCATTCGTGCACGACATAAGACCCACTTTTCCAGGTTCGGTCTTTCCCCCACCATCTCGCGACCTGACTTAATTCACAACCAAGCTTGATCGCCGTATTCTGTTGACGAAAAAACACCAATACAACAATAAATCAGGCATCCAATCTCCAACAAAATGGTCCAGGATGTAAGTGCTTTCTTCCCAGCTGATCCTCGGCAGTTTCCTTTCCGCAATACCTTTGCGACGCGTAGTCTTGCAATAGCTTTGACTGGATGAAGCATACTGACATTGCTACTCTGGTTACAGATCAAGCGCACCGTTAAGTTGGTCACCCAACAGGCCAACATGTAAGTTCTGCTGCTTTTCATTTGTTAGGGTCTCTGCCACTAACAACCTTATAGCGACAAACCTGCCGAGGTGGAGGGCTTTCCCATGAAGCTATGGAGCGTCGAAGTGTTTATGTTGGATGAAGCAGGCAATGATAAGCCAGCCAATTGCTTCACAAAGGCTACATACAATCTTCATCCTACCTTCCCCAATCCGACTCAAAGTATGTGTTCCTTCACCATCCCTGCCCAAGAGGTAAAACTATAGAAGAGGGGTAATCGCTAACCAAATCCACTTGACAGCTTTCCACGATCCACCGTTCCGCTGCCAAAACGAAGGATGGGGTGAGTTTGATATGACAATCGACTTATTTACGACCGAGAAGGGAGGAAAACAAACATTACACCACGATCTCAACTTCCTCAAACCTGAGTACGAGTCAAAGCACCCTGTCACTTTCAAAAATCCTTCAGCAAGTCTCATCCAGCTTTTGAAGGAGACAGGTCCTGTTCCAGGCGACGAGAATGGTAAACGGAAGGAGGACAAGAAGCGCAAGAGACCCGCCGGCAATATTGACATGGAAAAATTGGCCGAGGGCTTGACCAAGTTGGATGAAGAGCAGCTCTTGCATGTGGTCCAGTTGATTCATGACAACAAGACGGAGGACACATATACACTGAATGATGCCGAGCGTAAATTGCACCCTAAATTTCCCTTCCCTCCTTTCAATTCTTTCATCCATCCGCTCTCGAGCCACCTACTAATGATTGTCAACAGAGGGAGAGTTCCATGTCGATCTTTACACGCTTCCTGAAAGCTTGACCAAGATGCTTTGGGAATATGTCTCTTCTCAGAGATCAGTACGCTAGCCACGCAATATCATTACCTCAGAGTCATCATCGAGTTACCTTCGGTATGATTTTTCAGACGAAGAATCACAGATATCCTAATGCGACATGGGCGTTGGTGGACTTTGTTCCTCTCGGGCTCCTACAAAACTCTTCTTTTTTCCTCGGCGTTTTTACGAAATGGATCTTTGCTTTGTAATATGGGCAAATCTCGTGGTATGGTCGTTGGCATATCCGTCGTCTGCATAGCATTGGCATGGAAAGATACCATCATTTGTTGGTAGGGAACGTTTCTGCGGTGGCACCTGACTTTGAGATGCCATTGACCTTTGAGAGAAGGCGTCATCGGTTAATATAGCCTGGAATTATTAACTTGTATTTACGGCCAAGCTAGGACATGCGTGATGATAATGGATCATATGATCTCTTTACTTTTGGATGCCTTTCTGATTGTCGTGATTAACCCCTCTACTCCTCTGAGCGAGTGTTCAAGCTGTCAATACATTGACACAAACCATAGCTATCCTGCTCATTGGGTAGGGTGGCCGCCCCGATGGACAATCAACATTGGAGTCATTTGCAATCATGTCACTTGGAAAATCAAGAGCAGTCCAAGAAAGTGGTATTTCAGCCGAGCTTTGTACTGCAATATCGGAGTATCTCAGAAACACAACACAACTAGATCTTTCAATGCCGTTCTCAGGCAAACAAGTGTTTATGCTCTTGAATCTGTCCCGGTTTCCTGTAGCCATACTCAAATTTCGTAATCCATGCTCAACTTTTGTTTTCAGATTCGAGTTCAGCTACGGTTGTGTAAGCCTCAAGTTGGAAGGCTTAGCATCTGCTGAATTTTAAGCTTACTTCCCTGAGAGGCAGACAGATAATGCTTCTATAGTGAGAGGCGATTGGATGTGCGTGGACTTGGCGGGTTATTGATTGTTGTTGAATAACGTCTCCTGTACCCAGGATGAAGTTGGACAGCTGTTTGAAAATTAAATTGTCTGTTACTCCACTTGCTTGATGCAGCTTCGGGGAAATGTTGAATTATCGACGTATACCCCAGTCTCTCACGCTATCCATTGAATGTACAACGGGGGGGTGCTCTCTGGTCCTTGTCGTGTGGTCGATTCCGCTATTGGCGCTCTGGTGCCTCGAACAGACCCATGTCTGCTCCTGAACTTTTCGGCATACATCTAAGTGTAACTCTAAGCGAAGAGCATCGGAGGGCACGCAGTGAGAGCCCTCCTGAAATTGCCTGGCTCATCGGTGAAGTTGCTACCATGCTGCTCATTCATGGAATATCCTATATCAACGCAAAGGCCATCAAAATGACCATGCTTGAACTTGGGTGGAATAACTTCTTTCTTTGGCTTCAAGTGAGTGGGACGCCTCGTGCTAGCCAATGGGAGAGTAATCACTCATCATCCCCAAAGCTTAGCTTGACCTTCTTCGCTTTCTTCTTCCCTACACTTGGTTTCTTGGGCCCTACTTCTGCTTTCTGGCTCGTCTTATCATCCTTGGGCCCTGTTATGAATTTGGTGATATGTTTCTTCGCTTTCTCGTACGCAGCATCTTCATCCTCCTCTGCACCAACGACTTTCCCAGCTTTCCGTTTCCTCGATGCGCCGATCGTAGCACTCCCTTTCTCATCTTTCTTCTCTTGCTTCAGTTCCCCAGATTTTCCGTCGCCCATAGCATCCTCACTGTCACCCTTGCCTTCCACCTCCTTAGCTTTCTCTTTCTCCTCCCATTCAGCCTTCGTCAGCGTCTCTCCACTCGCCTCGTCAAAAAACACGGGCTCATCTTCCGCTAGATCCTCAGCTGTCCGTTCTTTCCTAGGTCGTGCGACAGTGTATTCGTAACGGTCATTGTTACCGTTTGCTGCTTTCAGGCGCGCGAGGAAGGGCGGTAGAGAGTCATCGTAGGAGAGATTCTTGGTGGTAATCTTTGGTGTTGCCATTGTAACTTCTGGAAATAGACGACGTTGATTGTAAGCAATAAAAAGTGACGGCCCCCAATCACTAATTGGGGTTTGCAAGATATCTGACAGAAATGCCGAGGTTGAAGTTCAGATGTAGTTCGATGTCATCACTGTCACATTGCTTGCAATGGGCTTGACAAGTGCACGCTACTTTGGCTCTTAATGTTGCTAATGTGTCTTGACAGGTGTCGTTTCAACCCCCAAGAACCAAAGAATCAGCACACCAGGTACAAGCTCTAGGATGGTTGACAGTTGAATCCTCCAGAGAAGCTTACTGTTTTAAAAGTTGTCAGAATAATATTGTACGAAGAGAGCTCCTGCAGCTGATTCAGCCTCAATCGATAACGAGAAACGGTCTTGGCTGGTCTTGGCTTGCGATGGGATGTTCTCTCCACGGGATGGGATTGGTTCTTTGACGGAATGATGGAAGGCGTCGAAATAGAAATTGCCTTCCGGCGCCACCCCGGCTGTTTCCTGCGAAGAAGAGATTGTTGATGAGTCGAGCTTCACGGTATGGGATAAAACTTTAAAGATAGGTAATACAGATGGAAAAACACATTCACATTCTTGCCAATTTAAAATGTACAAAAGAACGTCGTACAATTGACTCTCAACAAAACGGCATGTTACTTTCTGGTGTCTCGAAGGCTCTCTAAGTTTGCTGCCAAGATTCAACGACAGGGGTATATCATTCTAGCCGACATTCCTGCCTTTGTTACCAGGCTTCCTTGCAGCAAGACCTCCTTTCGCTATCGTAGCAATTCGGAGCAAGCAAACGACCTCTGTCCAGAACCAATTCAACTCCTCCCTCGGTCCTGGGAAAGATAATCTCGAACCACGCCCATTCTCGATATAAACCACCATCGCGGCATTGAATGTTATAGATTGGTCGCTGCTTGCCAGCTTCGTCGGGCGATATCCTACTGTCCGACGCGTCATCGCAGAGTTATCTTTTTCTTCTGAGGACCTCTCCTCCAGCCGCTCGTTACCAGCATCGTCGGGTCTGCACATAGGGTTGGGTTGGGTCTAATATATCGTCGTTTTCTTCGTTCGATTCGATCTCGCGCTTCGAAATACACCTTCTAATAATCGACCGAGTTGTCAACACTATCTTCTCCACGCTGGGGCCATTAGAAATTCACCTTCTTCAAAAATTCTCGAGCTTTCTTCGAATACCATCGCAATCATGGGGTTCGTTCAGAGGGTCATAAAGCGACTACCTTCGTCACAGAATTTGCCAATACTGGATGAAGGGAAGACAAAAGGCAAATCCACCTCCAGGCTAGCTTTTTTCCGGCGGCCGTTGAGGTTAAGGGGCAATTCGAGAATTTCGATACCACTCGGCGTTGTTCTACTTTTTCCATGTATAGTGGTTGTGTTGATCTTGGTGCTTTTTGTTCGACATCCTAAATCAGGGGTCAGCATATTAATGCCTGCTGGAGCACCACCAGCTATCAGGTTCGTAGAATTTCAATGTCTGTGATATTGGATAGGACAAGGCTAATGGGAGTTTCAAACAGAAAAATTAGCGAAGACCATGACAAAGTGTTCGTCACAGGATGCTTAGAACCCGATACAACGAAACCAAGGGCCAAAGCAGCATTTGTGGTATTGGCGAGGAATAAGGAGTTGGACGGTGTTATACAATCCATCAAATCCATCGAACGACATTTCAACAGATGGTATCATTACCCATACGTATTCCTGAACGACGAGAAGTTCAACGAGACTTTCCGAGAGACGATTCAGAACTACACAAGTGGTACCGTTGAATTTGGACTTATCGACCCAAAGACATGGGGTTTTCCAGAGTGGATCGATCCAAAGGTTGCCAAGGAAGGTATTGCGAAACAAGGTGATCAAGCTATCATGTATGGTGGAATGGAAAGTTATCATGCTATGTGCAGATTCTATTCTGGGTAAATATTGTATTTTGGCTTGACCCGAATGAGTTACTGACGATACCTAGATTCTTCTACAAACACGAGCTTTTGGCTAAATACGAGTGGTACTGGCGCTTGGAACCAGAAATCAAGTATTTTTGTGACATCACTTAGTACGTATCGTTGAATCCGACAACGTCAATAAGTACTGACATATTCTAGTGATCCATTCCTCAAGATGATCGAAACGAACAAGACATACGCATTTACCATCGCGGTCAAGGAACTGAAGGAAACGGTTCCAAATATCTTCCGATACGCATCCGCTTACAAAAGGGTCAACAATATTACGTCACAAGGTCTATGGGAGATGTTCGTCGAGCCTCCACCAGATGAGCCAAAGGAAGAGGATACCACTCCCAATAAGGAACTCCCTGAAGAAATTCTCCGTGGCGATCCAAACCGCGCGAACCTGCCTCCAATTGATGGGGAAGCTATGGAAGGAGAGAAGTACAATATGTGTCATTTCTGGTCGAATTTCGAGATCGCTAGACTCAGCTGGTTCAGAAGCAAGGAATATGAGGATTTCTTCCAAATGATGGATCGAAGTGGAGGATTCTGGATGGAACGAGTAAGTCTTTTTCGGCCAATATCTATTCCCAGGACACTAACAAGAATCAGTGGGGTGATGCGCCAATTCATTCGCTAGCAGCGGGTGCGCTTTTGGCACCAAAAGACATTCACTACTTCCGCGATTTCGGCTACCGACACACGACCATTCAGCATTGTCCAGCAAATGCACCATTATCTCGTCAACTGACAAGACAACCATATCTTGAGATGACCACTTTAGACGAGAAGAAACGAAGAGAGGAAGACGAGTACTGGGAGTCATGGGATGCGCCACGAGAGAATGGTGTGGGATGCAGATGTAGATGCGACACGGATATCGTGGATGTGGAAGGCAAGCAAGGATCCTGCTTAGCAGAATGGGTTGATGTCGCTGGTGGTTGGGCGAGCCCATGATGATCGGAGGGGTGTTTTTACATATTTTGTGCTGGTTCTTTTACGCGAGTGATGCATACAAACAGAAATGGATCTTGATATCTCCAAAGATTGAACAACTTGTGGGTGGTGTTGGCGTTTTGTGGCATGATGATGATGTTCTTGACACGAGCGGTGAGGGTGAGATGGAAGTTGGAGAGTGTGGAGAGAAGGAGGAGAGAAGGGGTAGAGGTATTGAGTGGCCTGTGAAGGGGTCTTCAACGGCATGGTCATGCATTGTGGCGTTCTGTGGTTAGGGTGGTCCAGTGCTTACGCTGTACAAAGAGTTTATATCCCTCCTAATGTGAACAATATGACTTGAAAGCTGATCATACTTGCGGTTTACGATGGGCAGAGCTTTTCTGCCATGATGAATTTGTAATGAGCGAAATAGGAGAGAAAAGGAGTTGCCAATGATGAGGACTGTCCCTAGGTTGCTTTACCTATTGCTCTTGATTCTCAACTTTGGAAGTCTAAAGATTGCTCACGTCATTTTCCAATTGAAAATGAGCGAGAGAGATTTACTTGGATTGTTCTCATCAATCCTTCGACGCCTTTATCTTTCTCAGCTATAAGTACCATCCTGATATCTTGCTTTAAAGGCCATTCCAGATACGTAATTTGAAATGGGGAAGCAAGACATGGGTGTGGCATGTGCGGAGGGCCCTCGTTCGAGGCTCTGGGTGTGGTGGTTTGTTAGTATTCTATTTTCGAAATATTTTTTAGGGAAAGGGTGGTGAAATGGTGAACTTAGTTGAGACAGAGAAATGGGGGGTAAGGTTGTTGTCGATCTCGGAAAACTTTTAACAGTTGATTGATGGGCTTGTGGTGGTGAGTTGCGAATCGGGATTTGATATCAAGTGCGAAAGGACAGTTTTGGAAGAGATATTGAAGCTAGGGATTGGGTTCCATACTCTCCTAGCACTGAACTTTGCATAGCTTGTTGCTCAGTTGTGTTTAAGGTACTGGGGGGAGGTGGGTATTTAGAGTACGTTGAGGAGTGCTGCGAAGTCCATGATTCATTCTTTGATTTGGAAGTAGTGTGTATTGTCAACCTCTCATCACACGAGAACAACACCAGAAACTTAAAATTTAAAAAATTAAAACAAGCTTCCGGAGAATTAGATGTGAGAGGTTAACTTTTTCTCTAAACACACGTTCTTGGTGATCAATATCTTTGATTTTGGGGGATACACATCCTCCCTCCTATTTAAGGAGCCGCAATATTTGAAAAAAATGATAAAATTTCGTCATTTGCTATGAAGAATTTTTTTTCAAGGAACCCACACAAGCAGTGTCATTATTTTCCTCTTTCCTCTTTAACTGAAATAATTAGATACTCTAAACTCAAAAGGAGTATTTCAGGCATATAGTCTTCGCCCTTACTCCTTAAGAGATGACTCTAGGCTTCTATATACACCCAACGCATCACCCTATATGCAGGACTTGAAGCAGATTTGTTTCCTCGATGTCTGTCCTTTACATGCTAATGTATATTATGAATCACACGTCTCAGTGAAGTCAGAGCTAACCATTGAAAGTTGCGAAATTATGAAGAAGGATTGACTTGTTGTCGAGGTGAGCATTGCTGTCAAATTTTAGGAGGGGCCTGGGAGAAGCAAGGGATTTGAACCAATCTTATCGTATTGGTCTCCTAGGTTGTGTGAAGAAGCGTAAATGAACGAGAGATCTGATATTGTCAGCCATGTCTCGTGAGAGCATCTCCCTAAGCTCATATGATGTTGTGAAACTCCTTAATTAAAGGACTGGGCGAATCACGACGGGCGTTATTTTATAGCTGCCCTAATCCCTTACTTTTACTTTCTCTGCTTAAGATTTTGGTAATTTTTTGATACACACAAGAGGCCGGCCCCATAGGAAAAGTTCACTAATGTTCACAGACAGTTTGGCAATTTCTGAGGGCGGAGCAGAAAAAAACGCATCGGTGCCAAAACCTGTGTCGCAAGACAACTACGAGGAAACTCCAGTCAAATATGTTTCGCGGATGCCCGTGGAATTGTTGTTATTTCTCACAGGGATTTTGCCAAAGCCCACGTCAAAGATTCCCTATTATATTTCTTGTATCAGTACCTGCGAGTAACACTCCAGCCTGCATAAATATCCCTTGAAATTCCTCCTTGAGACCCTCACAGCACGGTCACGCTCATGGGTATTATCAATGACCTGCGAATTTGATGTTACAATATCACTAAATCAGGTACTTCTCACGGAAGTAAATGATTTTCAGTGCATGTGATTCAAGATATGAGAGGCTTAAGTCTGTGTTGAGATCGAAGGGTTGGGAATGTCAGTTCTTGGAGGTTTGTTGTCAATTTGTCTAGCTGAGATTCTTATCATCCGGTCCAGGCTGGGGCCTGTGATGCGTTTTCGGACGAAATCTGAAGGCCCCTGACTATTGACACAGTGTGAATGGGGAATAGCTGATGACCAGCCAGCAGTGACTCGACGCAGGTGAATCTGTTTGTAGCAAGAGGTATCGTTGTTCCTCCAACTCTCGCTACCAAGTAGTGTGTTATGCCTGCAACTTCAGCCGAAATCTTGATTCTCATATTTATTCTCACGTGCCATTCTAGAAGCAGAAGCAGACTGTGTGCGCTATATAAGTCCGATGCTTTACAGTTCTGACACTCTTTACCTCATTACTGTACAGCTTCGATTGTTGAATGTGGCCATGAACTCATATCTAGAGGATGAGAGACTTGTTTACATAATTTTCAAATTCACGGTTCGTCAAATTCCGTCAAAAATTGAGTTATTCATAGTGAAGAGAGTTTCGACTTTAAGTCTTTTGTTATCGATGAACACTTTGCTGCAGCCCCCTAAAGCTGGGTTATAGTTTGGGTGTACTACTCTAAAGTAGGAGCCTCGGTAGAAACTGCGTGGTTTAGTGTAGAAGCTCCTGACATATGGGAATCCGGAGGAAAGAAGACGCCATTTACTAGACATTAATTACTTGGTGGCCACTCCAAAGTGTCATTTGTGAGTCAACTTTGAGAGAAAAGCTAGTTAAATATATATCATATAACTCTTAAGAAAGTCCAAACTTCACTTATGAGTCCACCCAACGTAGCTCGCAGTATTAAACTTCGCAATAAAAAACAGGTTAAAATTCTATGCTCAATATAGGGAAAAGAGAACGACTAAAGTCGCCAGGATGTGTTGATTGTGAATGCAATCTCATACACCCTTGCCTATTTATAGGGCGATCGGATTAATCACGTTAAGATGTATACACTGACTTAGAGATGCGCTATTGATGACGACACTCAATGATGGGGTTTTGATCAAGTTTCACAACTTAGTGGCTAACTATAGTCTGGGCCACAAAAGGGTATTAAACATAACCACTACACTCCCTTGTGAATGGCTCCCTAGGATCATGTGGACTCTTTTGTTGTCGAGGAATGCTTTGTTGTAGGTTTTGAAGGGGCGCTGAACCACAATCAGTTTCTTCCTTATGGTGATGCTGGGAAACCTCTTCAGGTTCATCCAAGTTGTTTGTCGTCTTGATTATCGGGGGCCAGGCCAATTGAGAAGGGCGCCAAAGTCTTATTCAACACACTTGACTATATGATGCTAAATTCAGATGACACAGTGTCCGAGCACCATAAACCAGACCCAGCTCTCTGAGGAAAGATTTTGTAATACTAGAAACTGCTTGATGCCTGAGCTTTCATTATTTACACACAATCTCTTCGCTTTGCAAGTGACACAATCTCTAGATGAAGTCTTGAAATATTCAAGTGCGAGCCTTTTGGGGAGAAGAGTATCGCTGTGATTTATCTACTTTGCTTGCGCTCTGAAGGAGGCCCTTATAATGCGCGGAAATTTTCACATTTCCTCTGCGGCAAGGTGTATTGTTTACACACAAGTAGTGCGGGCATAATATCAGCGTTCCCAAGGATCAAGAACTTGAGAACGGCCACCCTCGGAACAATGTTCTCATTGTACTTCACGTTCACTGTAAGACGGTAAGAATAAGTGAGAGTTCTGCATGTTCAGCTTCGCCTCCCTGGATGCCGATAGAGTATGTATCCTGGGATCGAAACCTTTTCAGTGATATATAATGAGGGAAAAGTGCCATAGGGATAGTCACGCAATCAAGAGTTTCAATGTTGTCGGCAGTCAGGAACGGTTGACTGTAGCATGTGCAAAAGTCCTCCCCCTGACGGCATAAGCGAGGTCCAAGCTAATAACAATCAGCTTTAAACATTTTAATGCAATCTGCCTTCATATCTCTCATATTCATTCTTACTTCCATGCTTCGTGAAGTCTATAGTTCTAAATCTTGGAGTATGATTTCATTCGCCACATTCACCAGCTCATGTGTAAGCCAACATGCAGACAAACTTCATCCTTCTCTTCCTCGCTACACAACCCACCCTCCTGAACACTCAGGAAAACCCTGCACCACCTACAAAAAACAAAATAAATTTGCTTTCCTCCTCATTTTTACGAATAAGTGTAACCGCCACCTAAGGTCTTCCCCTTCCAGAATTATCTTTCGAATCTTCCCAGTCGACGGTTGTAGAGATACCAGCCACCAAACTTAGTAAACACATTTATCGCAAGGTAGAGAAAAGTCTTGGAAACAGGGAATTGTTCATTATCCTTGAGAGGAACGACGTTCCATGGGCTGATCTTCATTCAAAAATTCTCTGCAAGACCACAAAACCAACCATTGGAAAGCACACCTCTGCATATCACGAGAATCGCAACCTCTTACCAGCCCCTTGATATCTCCGTTCCAGTTACCACTACCACACACATCCCTTCGTCCTTCCCTAAACATCCAAATCCCCGAATTATTTAGATGACCCCCTGCCCCCGCCCAAAGAACAAACTCTACTTTTCCAAGCGACACAACTCACCCAGCCCTCACAATGTTTAGACTCTCAATCAGTCGATGATCAAGCAATTCAATCTCGGAACCTTCCTCCTCTTTCCGTTCCCACCATCCAGGTTATCGATCATATCTCGCACAGTCCAAATCGTCTGTTCTTCAACAGCGGGTCCCTTGGCTCGGAGCGGATATAATCTTAAAAATGCTTAGTATGCTCCCCCCTTGTCCTCTCTTCCTATCCCTCCTTCGATATTTGCTTTTTCTCCCTTGTCGAGACAATCGGGAAACGATTGCATACAAACCCGTGTTATTGGATTTTTAGCACGATAAATCAACCATCTGTCAACGAGTTATACATTGCCCCGTCCTCCCGTTCGATCCCCACCCACATCGTCCTACCCTTCCCTTACCCCTACCGAGAAAAACGTGCTGCAATGTGACACCTCACCTTCCCAGCTTTAACCTCAATTCACCACTCCCTTCCGAACCCAGGGAACATTCGTTACAATTTCCCAAACAGGAAACAAACTCCGTACCCCCAGGCTTCCCGCCACGGGACGAGGCGTCACGGATGCTCTCCCCATCGCGTTTCTTTCTTCTAGATCGACACCAGGAACCGCATCTTCCTCCTCCTTTTCCATTTCCACCATCATGGAAGTTCGGACGAACAAACCAAGATGGGGACGGCCATGAATTTATCCATATACCAGTATCCAGGAAGTATATCGGACTTTTCTTCGCATCGAATATTAATTCAACACGCTTAACTTTATCCTTCTCGGAGACCAACATCATATGATAAGTAATCAACAACAAGCAAAACCTAGATATTAATCATGATGAGAAATCCATGCCACCAAAAGTTAACTTCAGGAAAGCGCCGTCGTTGCAAAATAAGAATACACAAAATTTGTATACCCTAGCGCACCTTAAACCTAAGATCCCAACGATCGGGGAAGCCAATCACCACTAGCTTTCCTAGTGGGTTACTGATGCACTTAGCCGGACACTATCACCGTAGTAAAGTACAGTACATCAACTCATTCACAACGTGGGAAAGTAAAGTAAGCTAGCTAACTTGACACTTCTCCATTTTGGTAGGGGTCTTGCGAAGTTTACATCATCACCAATTTTTACAAATTTCCTCCTCTCGAGAAAGACTTCTGGCTTCAACAGGGGAAGCATACAGGCCTATCACTTGCGGCAGACCAGGGCTTCTTGATCGGAAGGAAGTAAAAGAGAGTTAGAGAATGGAAAAGCAGGCATCTGGCATCAAAATAGAGTGTTGACTTTTTTGTGGGACACTGTAAAAAAATATGTCGTCTTTGCAGTGTATTCGCCCTTGACTGCAAATGCTATACAGTTAGTGCTCCTCATCACTACTACCTAGAAGGAGGCAACGTATATAACAGCCGCAACACCAGAAAATAGCATCGAAACCACATTCCTTTTATTGCTGAAGACATCCGAGAAAGTTGTGTTGCAAGTGAAACAAACTTCCACCTCAACCAATCTATCAGGAACCAGAATCCACAATAGAATCCAAATTTCTCGTCCATCAATATACTCGATTTGATCATACCGTAACGCCAAACGACCATGCTATGCTTGCCCAACGTTGCCATTCCAACCCAGTCCCCCCGACAGAGCTAAAAAAAAAGCAAACCCAGTCCATCTAATATCCCTAAGAGTATTATACAATTCTTTGAAGTTCAATACCGTCCGAAATTTCGGTCGTTCCGTGAGTGTTGTCTAGTTGTGAAAGACTATGCTTGCGGTGCGCTGCACTTGCGGTGCGGTCCAAAGAGTTGCAAAGTCAAAACCACTTCAGACACAGTCCTCGTTATCCGTCCATCATAAGATTATTGATGCCCCCTATATCACCCCCATAAGGCTCCAGATCTACCACCTCAATTCGTCGCATCCAGGTCTCTGGCCACAAGAAGAACACCCCATGCACATCTCTCATATGCGCCTGCCACTCTTCATCATAGAGTGTCTCACGATGATAGCAAGGCACTCTCGGTAGAGGATGCTGTCCAGATCGACCCGAACCCTGCGGGGGAGAAGAGATGTCTTGGATCACGGAGAGAGATTTGCAGAGATCGAGGACTCGAGTTCCTTCCGAAGAAGGTATGACAGTCCATGCTGTTTTGGTGCTGATGTTGTGCTCCCTGAGCGCGCGGAAGAGGTCCCTATCTGAATATGAATGTTGTGTAGGGACTTGATGTACATAAGATTGCTCATGAGCTCCATATGACGATGCCACGGGGCCAGTAGTCGGATAAGCGTAAGAATAACTCAGACTACTAGCTTGCGCTTGTGAGCTTTGTAATAGGTGAGAAGTAGGAACAGTATTCCCCTGATAGGATGATCTGACAATTCCAGTATGCGAGTGGGGTTGATGCATGGACATCAGAACTGCAGATGGTGAAAATGAACTCGTTGTCGAGGAGTGACTCGACCGTTGCCTTGAGCTTCCACTACTTTCTCTCAGCATGACCGCACCAGAGTCTACATCGTCAGAGATCTGCGATAGCCGCGACGACGACGAAGATTCACGATCGAATGCGTGTGGCATTTCGCTTCTAAATGGTTACTAGCTGATGGTTGTATACTCTAAAGAAGCCAAACTTACAGTCTTCCACGTCCGCTAGATCCTTCAGCAATTGTGAGATTGAGTCTCTCATTTTTTATGTGGATTGCTACATGCTATAAGAGAGAAGTTGTCAGTGAAGAATTCAATGTAGCAAGTCGCGAACACTACCTTTCTGAGGTTTGCAGCTGTTTTAGTTTCCTTTTGACAGAAACCACATATGGACTCGCACTTTTCGATTCGCAGGACCCCAGTAGTATTCCAAGACGGATGTGTATGGCCTTTACTACATGTCGTCGTTCTCAACAGTGTCTCCATTTTCAGTCTGCGCTCTTTATGATCGGACAAAATCGAGCGTCTTTTGAAGGTCATGGATCCGAACGCTCGGTCGTTGTGGAGATTCTGAAGCAAAAAAGAAAGGGTCCGGATTATGCTTATATACAATGAGCGTCTATATTGAATTATTCTATAACGCGGTCATACAATGTCGGGCATTTATCGTCTTATGGAGGATGGGGGCCGGAGAGCGGACAGGAGCGGTCGTGACCAGATACTGGCAGGGAAACTTTTCTCGAGGAAACGCAGTGCCTGCGGCGGACCTGGAAGGATTCTAGGTCTTATAATCATTGTTTCGAGAAGTGTTCCCCAGATGCTTAGGTGGGTGCTGTGAACGCTGGGGAGGAGCTTGCTGCAGGAGCACAACGAAATCTCTTGATGCGATGCTGTAAAGACTCAGTCTGGAAATGCTCGCGAATGGATAATTCCTCAGATCCTATGCGAGATGCGATTGGTCGAGAGGTGCATTGGCGAACGCAGCGACCCTAACGAGCAGGGCAAGAGTAAGAACAAGAACGGTCCACGACTCCACCCCTTGAGCGACCTCGAGCCACCTCGAGGCACCCTCATAAACAACCCCTCGGTTCCCTCCATGATCATGGTGATGGTGGCTAGGATGACGGACTCGTGGCTTTCGACTAGATTTCCTTGGGCCTCTCCACCGGTCTTTCCATGGGTCTTCGTCTTCTCAATCCGACTACTACTGTACTGTACGTACTTCCAAACTACACCAGTACGGCAGTCAATTGCAAGGAGCGGCCTGGTCACGACCAGGCCTAGGCATACCTTAATATTTCGACCGAGGCCTGTCAGGCACAGCGAGAAGAAGGACCAGGAACGAGATCGTCAGACACTGGCCATACGCCCTTGGACGTGCGCAACAAGCCAGGTGGCCTATTGACGGTTCGTATACGTTGGTCGCTGTTCCAACAATCGAGCTGTTATTCGATGCCGATGTGGTGGGATTTTGGATGAACATGATCCGCAGAGACGCAGACCGCCGGCTCCTTGTTGGTGCAGCCGCAGGGCTGTTGCTAGCAGGGCTGTCCACACGTGGCGGTGGGCGTTGTGACAAAGGTGCTACTGTCCCAGTTGCAAGATGTCGGAAAAGCCTCGAGCTTGGACAAATTATGATGGAGAATTCGACATGAGGCACGGGTTGGAGAGATCACCTCTAGGAGTCGTCGATGGAGTCGTCAATGGTCATGCAGGCTCGAGGCGACCCGCGGCTCTAAATGGAGAGTAATTTTTGGGACAGTCTGATATCATGGCAGGCCCGGCGAAATCGCATGAAGATCGTCTCATTATTGCCCTCATAGGCACAAAGACTGGGCTGGGCCACCTGGTACATAGTAGGACATCTGATGCAACGGATGCCGCGGGAAGGCCACATCCTCTCAACCCTCACATCGTTCTGCAGCACAGGACACAGCGTAAGTTTTCAGGTTGAAAGTAGCGGTGCAAGACATGGCTAAGAAAAACGTCCGGAGTATTCCATAGTGTGAGAATCTGGGAATATCCCGGCCGATGCACGCAAGCTTCGTCTGATTGGGACAATGGCTTCGAATTCTTCCTGGCATGCGATTCAGCAACAATCGATAGTTGGCATTCGCACCCAAGCCGGAGGATTCATGGAAGCTGTGGATGTCATATTCATCGGAGATAGCAACAGTGAGTGCATCAATCTCGGAAGAAGCGAAAGGTCGGATGATGGCGTAGGAAGACCGGCTGCCTCGTACAGAGACGCGCTTAGATGATGGACGTAATGAGTAACACAACCTCAAGGCCCACGACTTGCACGCGGTGATGCGGCGGGTGAGATCTGAATTCGACGTATAAGATTAGGGTACGAGTAGGTTACGAGATAGGCACACCCATTCAGCTGAAGCTCATCAACCTCTCAGCTTCTTAACCTCCATCTCCAAGACCAACAACTCGGTATTTGCGTAAGTCTTGCACAGCGAGGACGACACAGAGTGGCAGAGTGGCAGAGCTTTGGCAATAGGCCCAAGGATTCCTTGAGACTCGTCTATAGCGGCCGCAGAAATGTATTTTCTTCGTGGGGGCGTATTGGATATTCAACAATTGATCCTCTATGCAGATTTGGGAAGATCAGATCCGCATTACAGTCCTCGCCGCCAACACAATCTCATTGAAATTGTGATGGATGCAATGTAACACGTACAATGCGAATGGAGGCACGATCAGTCGACAGTAAGAGTTGTTCTTTTGGAGGGTTCTGCGCTACCAGTAGAATACTGGTGTGTCTTGACCTCTAATCTTGAGGCGCGCGCTTGAAGATTGCTTGACATAAATGCGCCGACTGGTATGATGACTCAATGAGGTTGTCTAGTGATCCTTTTGTGCCTTGCCGCGTAACAGACTTCTGGATGGGTGTGGTGTTATTGTGATGTTGCGATGTTGCGATGGTATTATTATTGGTGGTTGTGATGATGATGGTTGAAGGACGTGCCTCCGAGGTTTGGCTTATCGCTTGGGACCACTTGGGACCGCTTGAACCACGTCCCTTCCTCCGCCATTCCGCAATGTTTCGGCGGAATCCAAATCCCCCAAAGAGTCATACACAATGCTCCTCACGTATTGTCTACGAATCCCAATCATAGGACCAACACAATTACGAGTCCTTGTGGCGCGTCGAGAATTATCCTTCAAGGTAAGCTGCTTTTGACCTGTCCCATCGGACCAGTCCTTCGCTTTCAAACCAACTCGGACGTTTTGGACGTCTTTGGGCTCTTGGTAGACTGGAATCCAAGAACACTAGATGCGCATGGACGAGGTTTCCTCCAAAGATCCCGCCAATTCGACACATTCAACTAACTGGCCCCCGGGTTTTTAGATCTGGTTCCAAACATTTAACTTCAATCAAACTTCGGACTGCACGTTAGTTTTACGTCTCCATGAGCTATACCCATGTGGCACAATATAGATGACTTTACGTGACTAAGGCATTCTGTCATAAAAGGGATGACGATTGACTGCATTAAGGTACTGTCTAGTTTGCGAAACACAAAAATACATTTGACAAGCAGCAATGAAAGCCTTGCCTAAGTCTCATCCTAGCACCAATTCTAGCATTCCTACCTATACCATCACCACGCATGTTGGAAGCGTTAGATGCTGTCTTTGCTAAGAACAGCTAGTTTTACGGGAGCCTAAGGACAATAGGCAAGGTTAAGTATAGCACCAAAACCTGAAACACAAAATTCTCCGATCGACTAATGTCTATGCAGAGCTAGATTAATATGCGTTTGACCGAGCAAGTGTAGCTCCCAGTGTCCGAAGCTAGGAGGAAGACCTCTTTTGGTACAAGCCGTGATACCCAACTTGACATTGCTACAATCGAGAACCACTCATTTTTTCGACTAAGTCTAAAGCCCAGATCACTGAAACGGCTTGGAAAATATACACAATATCGGCAATTGCAAGTCGCCACTCTGCTCTCTGACAGCGTAGATTAAATAGGCTTTTCGAGATCAGATCTGTGAAACTTTTTTCCTTGCTACCGGTAGAATGACTTCTTGGTTAAAGCTACAGCTGCAGGACCCTCAATGTATGCCGTATGCTAATATATGAACAGCCAATCGCTGACATTGTGTGTAGATGCGGATTGATGGAGTTACTGATGGCAGTGCCTTTGATCAAGGACGTAAGAGCGTGTGTTTAAACTCTAGATACACCCAGGCGCTATCCGAGGAACTTGGCCTAGTGTCTTATCTAAGGAAAGAGAATATAAATTATTTCTCTGCTCTATCTGGGAAATTTAAGCCTATTCTCTTAAAAAGTTAAAGACATTTTAGCTAATTGCCCTATAACATTTAAGAGAATTAGGAATTAGTATACGCAGATTTTAACTTGAGGTCTTACTTGTTTCCGATGTCTAGGTACTCAAGTAACCTTAAACGTCTAACATTGAACATTAATCTAGAATCCAAAAGTCTGTAAGTGAAGCAAGACCCCAATACTGTTTCAAGCCCGTCCTTACAGCGGCTCTAGATATCGGAGCTCAGAACTAAAATTTGGAACCCCACCATCGCTTTTCTTCAGCTTATGGGTGAACGATGACATCGCAAGTATACACGAGGACACTCGACCTTTGGATTATCGACAGAAAGAAGCAGCTCCAGCAAGCGGGTTTTACAGGTAGCTATTAGCGGATGGTTTCATAAGAATACCCTCATTACTACACAAATACGAAGGCAAGCCTTTTACAACAGCAAAGAGAACACGCCTTCCTTGGTAGGTAAGTTCTTTAGAAGTTGAGCATGTCAATAAATCTCCAGTGATCGAATACCATCCTCTTAAACAGTCCGTGATGTTACCTTAAATTTAAGTAGGAGTCTCCTATACGAAGATCATCGCGTCAAGCTTTGCCGATAATCATTGTATGCAGTGACTGCTTCAAAGTGTCTCGAGCAAGATAGATATGCGACAAGAATCTATACTAATCATCCCGTGACACTTTCAACCACCATCATGTTCGTGCAGCGACCAAACAGTATCTCGAGAGAGATAGAAGTCCAACAAGAACTTCAATCATCCAGTCACCTCCCAATCACAAATATTATGTGTGACGCGATCGGATAATGTTTCAAGATCAAGACAAGCTTATATACATACACTTAAGAAACAGCCCCGTCAGACAGTAAGCTCTACGTATAACACTCGTTGATTCCCTGAAAATAATTCGCTCAATTGTACTCGAAGTTCTAGGAGAATGAGCCCGAATCTGCCTGGATAGAATGGGATATAGGTTGTTTTCTCTGTTCCTGCATAATATGCTATGGAAGAGTCTTCGTACTGGTCACTGGAGCATGCTCTCACACCATCATATGTCATTTTTGTTCTCTTCGTGTATCTTCTCAAAGTCTAATGATTGTTCAATCAATTAACTGTCTATGGCCAATTCGTGGCGTTTTGAGTGATGGATTGATTGTACTTTCTGTAAAAGCTAATGGGCGTCGCCTTTGGCTTACGGACGCTGACGACAGCCTCCTTGGAAATTACGAAAGGTGCCGATATTATTTTAATACTTCCTTCATACATAAGCTAAGACGACACACTGCCAATGTACTTTACAGCCGCCTCTCCTGCAAGTCTGCCAAAAACCACACATTCAAGCAATGATGATCCACCCAACCGGTTCTCACCGTGAATCCCGCCCGTCACTTCACCTGCCGCCCAGAGCCCCTTGATCGGGGTATTTTCAGCACTCAAAACCTCACTTTGAGGGCTTATGACTACACCACCCATAGTAAAGTGGACTGCGGGAGTGACCCTTCCAACGTAGACTACAGATGTGGGTAAAACCTCGCGAAGTGTCCAGTGGGCGAAAGATTTACGGCCAAGAGGATCTGGAGTTCCGCTTGCAACGATGTTGGAATATTCTTGGATTGACCGCAGGGCGTCTTCGCCTAGTGAACTGACAGTGGTCTTTTCCATTAAGCCTTTCCAGAGGTAGAAACCGACGTGGGACGCTGCTTGTGCAAATACGCCCTCGTCTAGGACGAGTTGAACGTTCGTCCATTGTCGAGGTAATGACCTGTCTGAGGAACCGTTCATGATGGCTTCGGTGACGTTTTTCCTGGTATCCATCTCGTTCACGAAGCGTTTCCCATCTCGTAGTAATAAACCACCTTCTCCACGAAGCATTTCTGCTGCGAGGAACTTCACGGGGTTGAGAGGATCTTTTGGATCGATGAAGCTGGTTGGATGTACTTGTACGAGATCCATATCTAAGAGTTGTGCTCCGACTTCAGTGAGGAGATTCTGCGATCCTGGTCGTGGATCATTTGTCGATGGGAAGCCAGCGAGGTCGGGTCGGTAGGTAGATAGCATTCCTTGAGCATCTCCTGCAAAACCACCGCTTGCGAAGATTACTGGGCCTTGGAATTGTTTTGTTTTGTCTTCGTAGCTGTACTCGACCCCTGTGATCTCATTCTCGGATTTGAGGACATTGGTCACGAGACATGAGGTTTCAAGGTGGAAAAGGGAGCTCTCTTTGAGAGACTTCAGTAATGTTGTGATGATTGAGGCCCCTGGAGGTGTTTGACCTGCTCCGCGATGTGTTCGTGGGAATGAATGTCCCCCTAATTGAGCTACTACACTCAAATCCACGCCCTTCTCGTCCACGAGCCATGAGACTGCACTGCTTGACGAATTCGTCAACGTCGTGATCAGGCTCTCTCTTTGTACCTTTGCTGTTGAGATGACGCTCCCAACGGACTTGACCGTATCTGAGTAAAAAGTGGTATCTGGCCCTGACTGATATTTGGTTGGCGCTCCGTTGATCCCAGATGAAGCTTTCATCGAATTTCCGCCTGGCTTTGCAGAACGCTCGAGTAAGTGGACGGTTATTCCATGCTTGACAAGTGTGGACGCCGCTGATAGTCCTGCGAGCCCTGAGCCAACAACTATGACTTGTTTGCCGGCAGCAGTTTGAATTGATGGTGTCGACATGGTAGATAGGAAATTCTTGAGGATCATCGACAGCGCGAGCGTGAGTAGGGAGATGAAGACGATCTTGAGGACTCGAATGGGAGACATAATATGCTGAGATTGGGAAACTACTTATCTTATATACGATTACCTGTATATTTCTCGATGAAGCAGGTCATGCATGCATCGGCCAGTTTAAAAACAGGTGACAAATCGGACCATTCGGTGGAAAGTCGATTTCCTGTGGTTCTTAGCCAAACGGTGCATATCGTTTTGTATATCCGTACCCCAATGGCCTGCCTCTTTGAATCCAAATGAAGGAATGAGCCAGACGATCTTTTGGCTGTGTAATTGAAGTTGCGATGGAGCTCTTCGTCGGACTAAGAGCCTTCTCTTATGCCTGAGGCAGCAATACTCAGAGTTAGTCCTCGAAGCCATACATTGAAGATTTGTTAATTGCTACACAAATCAGCAGAGCCATAATTCTTACAATAGTGAGGGATGTTTTTTTTTCAATAAATTGCAGGAATACAATGTGTTCTTCTAGAAAGCTTCGAGAAATCTTCCAAAACTCTAGCTGCAGGACCCCTAAAAATCCGGTTTGAGCCTCGGGAAGAGTTTCTAAACACGCGTCTCATGACCACGGCTTCGCCCCTCCATTACTTCTCCACAGTAAACCAAGGTCCTTCCCCGGATTTCGAGATCTCCCCCTCCCCTTTCAGTTATCTCCTTGCCATGATTTTGTAATATTCTGTATTCACAACTTTGACTTCATTTTCAGCTCAGCATGCGTTTTACAGTTGCTGCTGCCCTTCTTTCAGGGCTTACCACTGTCATTGCCCAGGATGGCGTGAACTTCGAGGCTTTACCTTCGGATACAATATTCCCTGGGCCTTGGGAAAGCAACATACGGGCCCCTGCGAATAAATCATACATTGTTCCTGTGAAGATATTCAATTTTGAGGGAGCGGCGTCTGGCGCTACGAGCGTATTGGAGAATGCCGATATATCAAGTGGTATTTCGTGGATAATCAGCCCTGGAGGCCTTGTTACTTTCGAGTTCGCGGAGAACATTGCTGGTCGGTGAGTAGACGCTTCCAAATTTAAGCTTTTAAGTCTGACTCAGTCTGCAGCGCATGCTTCGAAATCGAGTCTATCAAAAACGATCCTTACCTGGTGCTTGCTTACTCCGAGTCTCCATTCTTCGCAGACAGGAAGCCAGACGCAACAAACGATCAACTGGCTCGAGATTTACCTCTCCTATTTCCTATAACACATACTGGTCTAAATTGCGTGGCTCCAGGTTACAACAGAGGTGGCTTCAAGTATTTGACGGTGTATATCCCTGAAAAGGACATTCCAACAGAAAGCGGCATGTGGCATGATGGCCACACAAAGCCAGCAAGAGTACACCAGCAGCCGGTTAGGCCATGGTATTGGTCGGCAGGGCAGAAAATTTTGAATTGGCAGCAGCCGTTGAAAGAATCGAAGAAGAATAGTACTTCCGAACCGTCTCTCACAATCTCAAAACTATGGGTCAATTGCACCGCGTTCCCATCGATGTCAAATGGAAAGGCTTACACCGGGTATTTTGATAGCTCGTCTTCTCTTCTAAACCGCGTCTGGTACGCTGGAGCTTGGACTTTGCAACTCTCGACGATTGATCCAAAGGAAGGTGGCTCAATAATCGATTTCAACCGAAACTTCGATCATAATACTGCACCACAAGGAGCTTGGTACTCCAACTATACTATTGCAACTGGCTCTGTTGTAACTACAGACGGGGCAAAACGTGATCGCATGGTTTGGCCTGGAGACATGACAATTGCTGTCCCAGGTATTGCTGTGACGACGTACGATATGCTTGCTGTGCGCAATGCCTTGAACACAATATACGCTCATCAATACGGCGATGGCTCAATGCCATACGCTGGTCCCCCTATGGGAGCTTTTGGAGAGTTTAGCGATACCTACCATATGCACACCTTGATTGGGACATATGAATACGTATTGTACTCGGGCGATCTAGCTTGGTTGAAAGATCACTGGTCTGCCTACAGGACTGCTCTTGATATTAGCATTTATAAAGTAGACGAGTTCAACCTCATGCATGTCACGTCGATAAATGACTGGATCCGACCAGGAATGGGAGGCCACAATGTCGAAGCGACCGCGTTACTTTATGAGGTGTTGACAAACAGCTTGAAATTAGCAGAGTGGATCGGAGACAAGAAGACAAAGACTAATGGAGAGAAGTGGGACGATCTTAGAGCGCGGTTGAGTAAAGGCATTGCTACTCTTTACTGCCCTTCAGAGAGCCTGTTCTCGGACAACAGAGAAGAGCGCTCTTGCACGGCTCCAGGCAAGGTCACTCCACAAGATGGTAATAGCTGGGTATTGATATCCAAGTCTGCCAATGCCTCTCTTGCATATGAAGCTTCTCAAAGTCTTCGAAAGCGCTGGATCAAGTACGGAGCTCCTGCAGTTGAGTTCCCGAATGTAATCTCGCCTTTTGCTTCTTCCTTCGAGCTTCTTGGTCATTCTTCAGCTGGAAACCACGATGCTGCAGTTGAGTTGATTGAGCTGATGTGGGGATACATGCTTGATGGACCAGGGATGACCAATTCTACTCTCATCGAAGGATATCGCACAGATGGCTACGTGCAATATCCTGCCTACTGGTCTGCAGCTCGTAATTCTCATGCCCACGGATGGTCTGCAGGACCTACGACTGTCCTTTCACAAGGTATTCTGGGAATCGAGCTTATTACCCCACTTGGCAAGACGTGGAAAGTTGAACCACATCTTACAAAGTGGTTAAGTTACGCACGAGGAGGTTTTGCCACCAAGCTTGGAAAATTCGAAGTTGCAACCTCAAGACTCGTCAGCACTGCCAGTGGTCAGAAGGTCGAAGGTCTTAACGTCACTGTCCCATCCGGTACTTCGGGGACGGTGAAGTGGTATGAGCACGAACAAATTATTAGCGAGGTTCTAACTGCCGAGACAACTACCTTCTCATTCATCAGAACTGTATCACCGCCACTGAGTGCGCATACTGAGGGCCGTATTGAGGTCCGCAACATGGGTGATGAAGATTGGTCGAAGTATGTGGCTGATCCTGATTTTGTGAAACCTATTGCAGAGGAGAGACCGGAGGGGGTTGTGGATTGGGAGGCGCTGGAGAGTTATTATGTGCTTAATGAGCAGAAATACAATGCTGGAAGGGTCAAGTGAGTATGTGGGGTCATAGGTAGGCGTTTGGGGATTGCATTATGGAATGTGACGTGCATAGAATGAGGTCCTCTTAGCATAACATGACAGAATCATAAAAACTACCGGTGATGAGAAGAGGCTCCGTATCAATGGAGGCTCGATTCGAAAAAGCGATTGATTCCGCTTTCACTAACATAAGATATTGAAGAGAAGGTAGTTGTGATTTTCCCTAAGTGAAAATGCACATATCGATTTTGCACAAACCAAAGGACAATTTTCCCATTCATTACTGAAGATATTCAAATCTCCTAAGTCTCAACGCACAATCGGCCTATTTTTACAGTTTCGATGATTGCTACAAAACAGATCGTACTATCAATGGAACACTCTTCAATTTATCTAATTGATTTGTCGAACAGCAGGCAATGATGACCCGCTACTAAGAACCAATGAGACGAGATGAGATGGTATTGAGGAATTTCTCTTTTTCTCTCCTCGAAATTCTAGGATTGCATGAATATTTGTGTTCCAAGGCAGGGATAGTGATTAGGTGTTATTGGTATTTCTTATAAGCGGTGGAGCTAGTCGACAATGTATATCATGATATCTTGAGCTTAATCTGCGTTCATTTGATTCTTCTACTTTACTCTCCGATCTGACGGTTCGTCTTTCTCCAACATCCAACCCCCTTTGCGGAGATCACCTTCCGTAGGTCGAGTATCTTCTATTGATTGAAAAAGTTCGTTGTTCATGCTATGATGGCCGTCTCGTTCTCGAGCCGTAAATTTCACAGCTGGCATGCGTTCCAAAACCTCTAAAGTCGGCAGAGATCATCTATTGTCCTGGCATAATATCCATATCTATCCAGAGACTTTCACTCTATCTTCCATTCCTCAAACTCCTTCTCAAGGTGCGCCTTCAATAGTACGAATTTATTCCCAAATCCCTTCCCACACCTCCAACACTTCAGCTCCCTATCCATATACCCCTGCCATCCCGGATGTCTCCTCACATCATCCTCCCCAAGGGGGAAGTCCTCTAGCGGCACGAAAAACGGCGTTGCAAAACTATTGTAGTGTTTCCGATGGCGCATACACTCACTATACCTGTCCACGCTTAGGACATGGATGTGTAGATGGTTCATAGATGGATGTGCGTGTATACCGACGCGGATCTCTTTCTCCCAGTCGCGGCCAATTGGTAGGTCTTCACCATCACCTAAGTCTATCTCCCCTGACAGAACAGCCTCCCTAGCACTATCCTGCTTCGAACACGATCCATATCGCCTTTGTAACTCTTTTCCGACTATCCCCTTCAACTTTGCCGCTTGAACTCTACACTGAGCCAGGAATTCCGCATCCGCAAAGGCATCAAAGGGATGTAGTAGCATATGCTCTTCAGATCGTGGGAGTAAGAGTGTATGAACGCTAGATTTTGGGTACAAGTCGTGAATCGCGACGAAGGAGTCGCTGAAGAAGATCACACGGCTTGCGGGGTAGGACTCGGGGTTTTTGGTGTAGGCAGCTAAGCCGTCCCGGGAGGCGAAGGGGAGTTTGGATTTTCGGGCAGAGGGGGGTGGCATTGTGAGCTTGCGTTTGGTGGAGCTCATTAAAGTTGCGACTGGGAGGAAAGTTAGTTGGTGGTGGATGGGATAGGGGAGGAGGAAGGTACATGCGTTGCGGTTTGGGGATGATGTTGAGGAAGAGGAAGCTGCTGGGGTAGTTCCATCTATTTCTTCCTTGGTGATGGCATCTTGGGATATTTCTGAGGTCATGGTGAATGATTATGGGTTTAAAGAAGCTGGTAGCCAGAGCTGTGCGTCAAGGTTGTTCCTACTAAATGATAGGTTCAGCTTTCACGACACTTTAATCAGAAGCTGTAGTAGTAAGAAGAATTCCAGGACCCGTGATACCCAGGGCATTAGTTAATTACAAGTTGTGAGGTTTTTTATGTAGTTGTGAATGTTTCATTCAGCCTCGGATGAAAGAAGGCAACGATGATGGCAGCCCCACAAAATTTCCCATCAGCCTTGTCCTCATGGCCACAAACTTGAGACCAACTACACCAGCAAGCGCATTCAGCATTGCAGCAAGGAATCTGTCAAACTGCATATTTTTATATGGATAGACATCAATTGTTTTGGATAGCGACCGAAAATGGTCAAGAAAGGACAAGCAAAGGGAGGAAAGCCTGGTGGGGGAGGTGGGGCAAAAAAGCCGTCGCCAGCAACGACCACCGGTGACGATAGCTTCATCGTGTTTTCAAATTCAGACAAAGACCCAAAACCAAAGAAGTCTGCGAACCTGAATTCTGGGTCCTCGGGACTCGATGGACCGGCGTTGGCTGGAGAAGCTCCAAAAAGACCAGATGTGAAGAAGATCATTGGAGGGGCATCATGGACGGGGAAGCTACCAGTCAATATGCTATCGGAGCACTGTCAGAAGCAGAGATGGGAGAAGCCGGAATATACAATGGTAGTCTACTCAATCCGAATCCCATAAGTTATTGAAATTGACGCATTTGGTTAGTCCAAAACTCCAGAAGGATACTCTTCCATGGTAATCTTGAAGGCCAAGAATCCTAAAACGCAAGAAATGGTACAACTCGCCCCCTTCAAACTACCTCCGAGCCACAAGCATCTGGCTGCGAAATCTACTGCCCTTGAAGCAAGACATTTTGCTGCAACATATGGGTTGTTCCGAGTTTGCAGCATGCGAAATATACATATGATGCTGCCTCCCGACTATAGAGATTTGTGGAAAGGGGAATTCGAAGTGTTGAAGAAGGAAGACGTCAAAGAAGGCCGTGGTTGGCAGTACGAGGCAGATCCGTTTGCAGCTTTGAGGGAAAGAGAAGAGGCCAAATCATTAATGGAAAAGAAGCGTAATGAGCGAGAAAAGGCAAAAGAAAAAGCTCTCAATACTCCGGGTGGCCCTGGTGGAGTGGCTCTGGCTCTGCGTAATGGAGGATCCGGAACAGGATCCGGCTCTCACAACATAAACAGGGGATGGACTCGAGTACCGAAGATTGAAATGGGCAAACGAGCGCGTGCAAATGTCGAGAACTTGATACGGAAACACGCCATATGGAATCCTAACGAAGTTCGGATGTCCGATTTCCAGAAACATTCTATCATTAAGGAGTTCAAGAGCCTCGAATTTCGAGAAAGCCATGTCGAAGAGGCCGTTCAGGAATGCAAAGACCGGGAAGAAACCTTGGAATGGCTACTGATTCATGTGCCTGAGGACGATCTCCCACGGTGGTCATTGCCAGAAGGTTATACTGCTGGTATCAGCATGGGCAGTAGTGATCTCAAGCGAGAAGGGGCAATCAAGCGTCTAGCCGATGCTGGGTACTCCATGGATCTGAGCAAGCAAATCTTCGATATCAGTGGCAATGAAGGCACAGCAGCTGAAGCCTTGCAGAAAATCCTTCTTTCAAGTGGGCAGGATTCTGATATGATCCCTGACGAATCTGAATCCTGGGCAGCTGAGGATGCCAAAGAGACCTCAAGTGGGATCTGGGAAGAAGAGCTTACCAGCTTGCAATCTGTCTTTGGGGAGAAGTTTTCCCGCACATCGAAAGACATGTGCAGAATTGCAATCAAGCCGTCTGATCGGGGCCGCAACAAGGAGGTAGAGCCAGTACTACAGTTCAGACGGTCCGTCGAATATCCCCAGAAATTGCCAGTAATTTCCGTGCACGCTACCCTTCCTTCCTATATTCGTTTAAGCGTAATGAAACAAGCCCTGAATCATGCTGCCGACAATCTGCTTGGTGAGCAGATGTTGTTCTTTCTCATTGATTGGGTGGAGCAGAATCTGTACAGCATCATCGAACGGCCGGGCAAGCTTCGCGACATTGCAGCTGCAGCTTCCAGCACAAGCGAAGTACGGCCAATTCATCGCAAGAGGCAAAAGATCTCTAGGCATCCAAGGCCTATCAATCGGATGCCAAACATCAAGAGCAAGGAAGACTGGACTAGAAGACAGACTGATCCGAAGTTACAATTGAGAATCCAAGAAAGACGGTCGTTGCCAGCATGGGAGATGAGAGAAACAATAATTGATACGGTCGGTGCTCATCAGGTTACAATTATATCTGGAGAGACTGGTTCTGGAAAATCTACCCAATCGGCGCAATTCATACTTGACGAACTATATAATCGAGCTTTAGGAGATTCTACCAAGATAATGTATGTCAAGAAACACACTCTCTCTGCTGATGCCTAGTCGCTAACGCTCGAAATGCAGTTGCACCCAACCTCGACGAATATCTGCATTGGGGCTTGCAGATCGTGTGAGCGACGAACGATGCTCAACTGTCGGCCAAGAGGTTGGTTACATCATTCGAGGCGAATCCAAAGTTACGCCCAATACTAAAATCACATTCGTGACTACCGGTGTGCTTCTCAGACGACTACAGACATCTGGTGGCAGCAGCGAAGACGTTGTTGCTAGTCTTGCTGATGTTAGTCATGTCATCATTGATGAAGTTCATGAGCGAAGTCTCGACACGGACTTCTTGCTCGTCCTGTTAAGAGATGTCCTTAGAAAGAGAAAAGATTTGAAGCTCATTTTAATGAGTGCCACACTAGATGCGGGTGTATTCGAGGACTACTTCAAAAGTAACGGCAAGGTGGGTAGAGTAGAGATCAGTGGGCGAACATACCCCGTGGAAGACTACTACCTCGACGATGTCATACAAATGACTGGCTTCAATGCGGGTCGTGGAGGTAGAAGAGATGAGGAGGATGCAGAGACATCCGGGATGGACGCAGATGTTGCTGCCACTATTCAGAGCATTGGCATGAGAATCAACTACGATTTGGTCACGCAGACAGTAAAAGAGATTGATGCAGACTTGACTTACCAAAATCAAGACGGCGGCATACTTATATTCATGCCAGGTTTGATGGAGATTACTCGAACAATAGACGCTCTTCGGTCGGTACCGAACTTACACGTGCTACCATTGCACGCCTCCTTGCAATCTATCGAACAGCGAAGAGTCTTCCCGCATGCACCCAAGGGGAAACGAAAAGTAATTGTTGCAACTAACGTTGCTGAGACGTCAATCACTATCGATGATATCGTTGCAGTCATTGATAGTGGGCGAGTGAAGGAAACAAGCTATGATCCTCAGAACAATATGCGCAAGCTCGAAGAAGTCTGGGCATCTCGTGCAGCATGTAAGCAGAGACGAGGTAGAGCTGGACGAGTGCGAGCCGGAAAATGCTATAAGCTCTACACTCGCAATGCTGAGCAGTCAAAGATGATGGAGAGACCAGAGCCAGAGATCAGGCGAGTTCCCTTAGAGCAGCTTTGTCTGTCTGTTCGTGCCATGGGAATCAAAGAGGTTAGAGAATTCTTAGCTAGTGCTATCACTCCTCCTGAGAGCTTGGCAGTTGATGGGGCTGTTGATCTGCTCGGTAGAATGGGAGCATTAGATGGGGATGATCTTACTGCTCTTGGTAAACATCTTTCTATGATCCCGGCCGATCTTCGTTGTGGAAAGCTCATGGTTTATGGAGCAATGTTCGGGTGCCTCAATGCTTGTGTCACAATTGCGGCTATATTAACAGTCAAGTCACCATTTGTCTCGCCACAAGACAAACGAGATGAGGCCAAGTACGCTAGGTCAAAGTTTGCAAAGAACCAAGGGGATTTGATAGGAGACCTGAAAGCATTTGAGCAATGGGACGAGATGGTTGGCAATAGAGGGCAAGTAAGCTTCCACGATCTATCTGGAAAACGCTAACATAACGTAGTATACGGCAGGGGGAGATACGAAATTGGTGCTCCGACAACTTCCTCTCCTATCAAACATTGAACGACATCTCCTCAAATCGTACCCAATATCTGACATCTCTTCGCGAGTTATCATTCATTCCATCAAATCCAGCTGCAGCAGCCTCCTTAAACCGGAACAATGATAGCACCACTCTTTTGCGCTCGCTCTGCGCAGGTGCATTCAATCCCCAACTTGCACGAATCGACTTCCCAGACAAGAAGTTCGCCCCCTCTGTTTCTGGTGCAGTCGAGCTAGATCCTGAAGCAAAGACCATCAAATACTTCAATCAAGAGAACGGAAGAGTCTTCGTGCATCCAAGTTCGACAGTATTTGATGCACAAACCTTCCCTGGAAATAGTGTGTACATGAGTTACTTCAACAAGATGGCCACTTCGAAAGTTTTCATTCGTGATTTGACACGTATGTACTCCCCTCTTTTCAAATTTTGATGTACTTACTGACGTTTGAAAGCTTTCAACGCATACACAGCTTTACTCTTCTCCGGTCCAATCACACTCGACACTCTAGGCCGCGGTCTCGTCGTTGATGGTTGGCTGCGTCTGCGAGGCTGGGCACGTGTTGGGGTTTTGGTCAGTCGGCTGAGGGGTATGCTTGATGATGTTCTTGCGCATAAGATCGATGAGCCGGAGTTGGATCTCTCGGGAAATGAGGTTGTTGAGGCTGTTATGCGGCTCGTGGAGTTGGACGGATTGGATCAGTGATTGTGTTTGGTCATGGGGAAAATATTAAGCGAGGCACGGTGCATGAGGGCGCGATACATGGTTGATGGGGAACATGGGAGCTTTTCAAAGGGCATATAGACTAGAGCTGGTCCCCTCAATGTTTTGGGGGGTGAGTTGGCAGTCTGCAACGCAAATTCAGACACTTTGTTACACAGAGCCTTCTCGCGAGCCTGCCTTGCTACTTTACAACCTTGCCCAAAGCGACATTCGTCCTAGATACTATTGACTATAAAGATATATGAACGCAGAGAAAATGACCCTGTTCTTGTCACTTTCTTGACAAATGACTTTCCAACATTGGCCATGAGCCGTTGTTTAATATGTTCGTTGGGCATTCTTATCTTTAAATTCTAGAGAGCAAGGTACCGAAACAAGGGGAGTGAGACTGGATCATAATTTATTTAGCTGGTGAAACTACAATACAGTTCAACATTCAGATGTCCCCTTTTTAACTTTCAATTTCACTTTCTCGTGCCATTACATTAAACCAAGCCAGAAAATTTTAGATTCTTCCCCTCATTACAGCTTGAGTCTTTGACAAGCACAGCGTTCCTCATCGCTGACGCCTTCATACTTTTAAAGAGCCACCGGAGATGCTCGGTTTGGCTTATCTGCAAGTCCGCAGTATAAATGAAATGTAGAGAGAAGGAATATAATGGCAGCTAAAGTGAATGCATTTGTAACAAATGGTCAATGAGACAAGAAATCGAAATGAGAGAGCACAACACGTGGGAGGAAGTCAGGTCACTCTAAGATTCTGCCACTATTGTGTATTGCGTCCCTCGCAATTTGAACTTGGATTAGTAAGATACTTAAGGAGACTATGCTATTGACTTTTTGGAGACTCGTGGAGATTGGGGTACAGAGATGTGCAGTCTCTCGGAAACCAATAATCCAAATAGACACGATCACAATTATTTAGGCAGCGATTTCGATGTTGAGTAATTTCATCAGAAAGAATCTCATCATTAATGAGGAACTATCCAGCATCGGTAGGGTCTATTTGGAGATGCGAATCAAGCGCCTGCCTCTTTTGAAAGAAAAAAAAATCTCCTCACAACATCTTGTATTATCATTAGGTCCTCAATATCCATTTCCCCGACGCTTTTTGGAGGAGAGTGACAACTCATAGATTTGTTACTCCTCTGTTGTTGTGTAACATCAAAACATAACCATGGCTGAGCAGATATGGATGTGATTGGCTCGATTAGCCACGTTGTATTTGATCCACTTTATCCTTGCTGCCTTAACGCCTTGTTGCCCTGTTGCCTGGAAAATATCGGCTCGACCAACAGGTCCCCGCTCTTCCGGTCTGTTCTTTCCACTCTTCTCTACCTTCTTTGCTCAACCCACGCTAGTAAATATCGCGATGGCGCTAGCGTGGGTGCAAGAGGAGGGGCATCTCTATTAAAAGAGGGCTGAGGTGAGATTCCTTTC
The DNA here is from genome assembly GCA_001414415.1 of Hymenoscyphus repandus. Lineage (NCBI taxonomy): Eukaryota > Fungi > Ascomycota > Leotiomycetes > Helotiales > Helotiaceae > Hymenoscyphus > Hymenoscyphus repandus. The sequence goes on along the minus strand of LLCE01000006.1, from coordinate 260,564 downwards.
CAATATACCATTTATAACCTGTTATATAACATCAAACTTGCAGGCGCTAGCACGATGGTTCATACAATAACCGTGAGTCTAGAAGGATGTAGTAATATTAAGTTGTTGAAATTTTGGTACGTTATATCTCTGTCAACAGAGAGTATACATATACTTACGAGATCACACAAGTGATACTAATATGTTTGCAGTGGCTCGAAGGGTGCTATTGCTCGCACTTCGACCTCAATATTGCTCAACAACATCCACCTGACATCTGGTCTAGGGACATTGCCGTGTACCACGGTACAGTCTCTGACTTACCTAGCATGCTCGGCGGCCCTGACAGTGCAATCTCCATTTTCAACCAACAGATTGGATGACATGACGACATCTTGAATTTCATTATTCACAAAATATGAAAAATATACTCGACTCTCAACAAGTCGATGTCCAATCAACCATCATTAGCGAATTTAATATGGACATGGCAAGAGAACAGCACTTTGTGGATCCCAAGATACAAGAGTCATTCATTTTGCTGGCTCCACATGTTTGATCATCTGCTCTAGATGTCTCTCGTTTCTATATGATGAGCTAGTCCCATATATTAACGTTCAAGAGAAGCTGTTCGAGTAAAGTTTGGTCACGGTTAAGCTTTCCCGATTTCAGTTACGATATATGTACGGTACAGCTCTCCTACTCAGATTTAGTAACACTTCGCCACTAGGCGATAGTTCTTATCAGTAACCCTTCCACCACTTCGAGCCTTCAACATACCCAGGATCGACAGCTTCATCTACAACATCACTAGATTATCTTCTCTTATAGCCAGCACAGTTATCAAAGTAGGGAACACACCTGGAGCCAGCGTACAACTTCAGGGGCCCTCAAACTTACGGCACAGCTTCCCTCGCATAAGTCGCCACAGCAAGCCAAAGACTCTATCGATGTCCTGTCAAGGATTTGGACGTCCGGCGTGTTGCCAGGCACATTCAGACAATTATTATTGGGAGATGGTTTGGAATGTGGAGATGAACTCCACCAAACCGAAGAAAAGCTCCTTCTTGAGCTGCCCGATGTGGGTGGTTTCGAGGAGCTTACCTTAAAATATGTGGTTGGCCTGTTCCTCTGCCGAAGCTCTGGCCATCGGAGGAACAAAAACAGCCACTACTTTAGCAATCATGTCAAGCATGGGCCTCGCATCACCTCCGGAGTAAAAGAATTTGATCTGTTGTATCACGTCATTATATTGGTTCTGCAGAATGGTCCCATAGACCTGTAATCATTTTTGGCATATAATTAGCAACGATAATTTACATGAGTCGTGGTTTTGGCTCGGCGTGGTGTTGGCTAGTCCAGATAGGCCGAGGGTGGAAACGGACGTCATAATTCCGCTTCCTGTAATCCTGGAAATAATTGCATATTGCCTGCCACATATGAAGATGGTTTGTGGTCACTGATAGCTCCTACAACTCCCGAGAGCCCTTTCAGCTAGCAAACCCCTCGTCTAGAGATACACAATCTCAAAAACCTGCCATAAGTTCCAGATATAGATATTTCACAAACATGATAATTAGTTTACTTACTGGATAACACCTGTTTGTCCTATGGTTTAGGTTATTGTCGCAAGCAACCATTGTAAGTTTAAGCCCTTTGAAATTAACAACCTTCCAGTAAGAAACAGCCAAAAAGACGCGGGTATGTTCCATTAGTGCTTGCAACAATAAGCGATGAAGGAAGTAACGCAGATGCTTGGCTAAATGGCTCTTACCTGAGTTGAATTAATTGGCGAATAGCACGTATTCTTCTCAACCATTTACGCAATAGTACTTTGTAAGGATGTCCCATTAGACAGATACCCGGAAGAGTGTTGTCCAATCTGTCACAGCAGGCCCATTCCTAAACCTACCCATTTAAAACTTCTCGGATACTGTATATACAGCTGGGAATGAAAAAACATTCCTCGAGCCAATTTCTATTCGGCAGCCGTGAAGGTTTTCCTCATCGTTACAATTCCTCGATCGCTGGTAGCTCCTATAGCTGGGACGACTTGGAACGTTAGCAAGCCTCGAGTAACCAAGCTTGCCAGGTCGTAATATGGGTTGGTGGGTACCCTTGGGCAAAACCAATCTCTCGGGTTCGAGCCAGGCGAACGCATCTACTGCCCTTGTTACAGGTAGAGATGCGACAAGAGCTACGTCTTAGGTTATTGTCGGATCCATCTGCAAGACGAGCACCCGGAGGTGATCTTTGATGGCGGAGTGGTAAATAGAGGGTGATGCGAATATAGGCGATTGCATCGATCTGATTAGGTATCTTGCCCGTGTGACTCTATGAAACCCTGCATGAATAAAAATCAACCAAATAAACAAACAAACTACATTTAGATCAAACGAATACGGAACTAGAAGAGCCTAGCACTATTCTTTCATTTTAATGTTACAAAGGGGCTTTGCGGTATAATGTTCTTGGTGGTGAATCAAATTTGGCGGGATCAAGCTTGCAGTGATTGACGGACTTTTCTCCCTCCGAAAACCGAGAATTTTCTTGGAACACTTTGTAGACTTGTTCTATGTTTACGCCGATTAGTTTACGACGTTTCTCTGGAGTAATAGCTGGAGACAACTCTTTAGTCTTGGATGAAATACAGTTAGGTGAAGCGTTCTTACCACCTCCATGTAGTACACCGCCATCCATCTCTCATTCTTCCTTGTCTGTCCTAAGCCATGTTTCTGTAAAAAAAACAATGATACTTACGTCATCTCAAACTTATAACCAAAGAATGTATTTTCTGAAAGCCTCACATGCATGACCATATACCCCCAACCCCATTTCCACCCTTTTTCCCACCAACTCACCATCAAATGAACTACCCATACCAATCCTCCACCCCAGTCTCCCTTCAAAACCAAGACACACGCCTCCGCCACGAAAACGAAACACTCATAGCTGGAATTACAATTAAGAAAGCTCACGTAGACGCAATCAACAGCATATTTTACTTCGTGCATGCAGCCAAGAATATGCCTGCACCTGAAGGCTTCAATCTGCTGCACAGTTCTGGGAATATAATTCAAGGATTTGTTACGAAACTTGAGGATAGGAGGACTCTGGAGGTGGTTGCTTTTGCGCTGGCGGAAGAGGAGGTGGAGGAAAGGGCTGATTTCAGGAGAAAACCTCGCTTCGTCTACTACTGCAGCCAATGGCAGGGGCTCGCTCTCTGCACATCAGAGACAGAGTACGATTTCCGCAAGCACCTTTTCTTTCACCTACTTTAGCCTTTGATCAAAAATGGAACGCAGTCAACTATGCGGATAGATGGAAGGGGTAACTAGTCTACTTTCTAAACGCAGGTGAATTCGTCTTGAACAGATTCGTTCCTGAGTTCGGATACGGGATGGTGGTGGAGGGTCGAGCAGTGGTTGAGGGGGGCTATGGGGGGAACTGGGGAAAGTTGTTGCTCAAAGGACCCAGATAAATAATTAAAAGGGTTTCTCCTCGAAAGCCTTCTCAACCTCCTTATAACTGTCATATCCATACAACCACTTCTGTACCCTCGGACACTGCCACCTACTCGGAAAATCCCCTTCAATCTCCTTCCCCCACTGCTTCGCAAAAACCTCATCCCTCTTCCTCTGTCCTTCCCCATCTTCCATATGGAAATCCCCACGTTGCCTAAACGTTTCCTTCTGAATTGCCTCCCCCCTCTCCTTCCGCAACCTCTGATACATTTCCGCCACCTTCGGAAGCTGACTCTCCTTATTCTTCTGACTAACTTTTCCCAGCAAATACCCTAACACAGCACCATCTTCAAGCGACGAATTCGCACCCTGTGCGAGGTAAGGTAGCATGGGATGGCAGCAATCCCCCGCCATAAGAAACGTCCCATCCCGATTCGCCCATTCAGGCAGGGGGTTAAGATACATGAGTTTCCACTTCGCCACGCTTTTCACCTGATCCAAGAACTTGCGCAACAGCGGATCCCAACCTTCGAACAGCGCTTTCATCTCCTCGATATCGCCCTCCATTTTAGAAACGCTTTCAGGCAGGTTGTCGGGACAGAGTAGCACGATGTTGTATACGGTGCCGGCACGCATCGTGTATGCCACCACGTGCGTCTTAGGCCCGATCCAGAAGTTGACGTGTGAGTCGGTGATGAATTTCTGCAACTCTGGCGCATCGAGACCAGTGAGGTCTGCTGTGTTGATTACGATTCTGTAAGCTAGATCACCGGTTAAGATAGCCGGACTGGGTTTGCCTAGGAATTGAGAACGCGTAGAGGACCATAGGCCGTCAGTGCAAAGGACTACATCTCCCATAATCACATCATCGTTTTCGAGGATGACTTCTGCGTTTTTGAAGTCCACTGCTGAGACTTTGCTATTGAGGAGGACCTTGACACCGAGGGCTTGACAGCGGGATGCCATGGCGCGTTGGAGGTCTACTCTGTGCATGCCCCAGAAAGGCGCGGAGTAGCGTTCATCGATCTGGGTTTGGAAATTTGGGGTTGATGAGAGTATTTTAGTGCCGTCATAGCGACGAACATTTAGGGTGGTGGGGAATGTTGCGGTGGGGAGGAGGGAGTCGTAGATTCCCCATGGTTTGAAGAGGCGAGTTGCGTTTGGTGTGAGTTGAAGTCCAGCCTATGATTGTAAGCTATTGATAGTTGATATCGAGGAAGTCTACTTACGCCAACTTCAGCCAGCTCTTTTACAGATTCGAGGATTGTAACTTCATGTTCTGGATTTGCCACTTTAGTTGAGAGAGCAGCAGATAAGCCTGCCAAGCCGGCGCCGATGACTATGAGATGAATGCAAGTATCTGAAGGTGGTCTCACAGAGCCCATTGTGAGAGACTGGTATCTGTTGACTGAGTGTCTGACAAGCAGCTAGCTTTAGGAACTGTATAGTGGTATTTTAGTGTTAAATGATTGTGAGACACCTCGGATAACCTTTGAAAAAGATAAAGATAATACTACAGGAAGTGAACTAGAGAAGCTTTGTAACTAAACTGTCAGGACTTATGAAACGTACGGAAGACAGCTTCATATAACAAATCTCAGTCACTCGGTAATACCCTTTTGCGAAAATGCCACTTGACAAACCGTATGTGGACGAACGGAGCGGGGCCCCGCAATAGAGGGGTCGAATCTAGCTCTCGTCCACCCTTGTATTCGGAACTTCGGCGATAAACTTTGACGGCTTGGAAGATCGGTAAAGTACACTGACCCCTTTTTTGAAGTAATCCATTTCTATACACGAGCTTAGCTACAGTGTGGTATACCAAACAAGAACGCCAAGCTATGCAAAACCTGACCTGTAAATGCAGCAGATGACAACTCCACGCTATTGTTGATTTTTGCCCAAATGTCCTACATGCCACCGCAAGGACAGCGTCGCATAACATTCCCTGAGCTGGATAACAACCGAAAGCGTTTTCTAGTCCATGCCATCACGATTTGTTCTTAACGTTATTTCGCTAACTCATCTTTTCCCAATCAGGAACCACCACCATTTTCCCCATGATCTGGCCCATACCAAAAGCCTTGCCTTCCTTAGTCTTTCCCTCACGGGTTCCCAATGGATCCCTATCCTTACCGTCAAGCATGACTCCTGTACTCAAAAAGCTGGTTGAGGTGCCTTTCTTAACAACCATACTGGTGCCACCCCAGGTCAACTCTACTCGGCCGCTTTCTCTAACAATAAGTTTTCCAATCCAGCCTTCCTCTTCCACAAGTGGCTTCTCCGTTTCTACCTCCACTTCTTCTTGCTTGATGATCACTTCTTCTTCCGTCTTGATCTTGACCTCTTTTCCACCTGAGGCAGCTTTGCTTGAAGAGCCTGTGATCTCCACACCATCTTGAGCTTGAGTCGGGTTGCCTTTACGAGATAATTCTGGTTTTGAAGATGTCATCGGATTGTAGAGTTTTGGTAGAACTGGTGGGAATTGAAAAAGATACATTCGCCCTGAGCGATCGACCAGTTTCTGAGCACCTGCATCCATAGCAACGTCACCATCTGCGTCAGCTTGTGTACCGGCAAGCTCTTGAGCAAGGATATCTATGTCGTTGAGATATCGTCTATGCTCAGCTATGTCTTCCTCGGTCTGTAGAACTGGCTCTGGAGCTTTCTTCTTGACAGGTGGTTTTCGTGGCTTCTTCTCAGTGGTTGGCGAGACTGGCTCTTCTTTGGGTTCGGGAGAACTTGGCCGTGGAATAGGATCGGGGAATTCATCAGAAGCAAGACCTGGTTCGGTCTTGATTCGTATATCTTCTGTGGCTTGGTCTATCTTTGAAGAACGTTGCTCGTCAATTTCCATCTCATCACTCTCCTCTTGGATAACATTTTCTTTGGTGGCCCCATCATGTTTAGCTCCATCTTCTTTCTTGATCGTTGTTTTCGTTTCTGGCTGTGTATTGACGACAGTTTTTCGGACTTTATGCTCCTCCCGCTGCAAACGAACAGGTCTTAAGCCACCAGAATTTGAAGAAACCTTCCCCTTGCCTTTGTTGATAGATCTCGTTGACGTAACAATGGGGTCCTCGTCTTCATCTGATACCAAATTGATCTGTTCTATGTCTATTCGTTTCGCAAATGGATCCGGATCGTCAGGATATTCGGGTATAAACTCGGCTTGGCTCTTGCTTGCATTTTTGTCGCCACCTCCGCCGCCCCATGATGTATAGCTCTCCCATCCACCCTCTCCCTCCCCCTTTGTTCTTGATCCACCTCCCCCAGAGCGTCCTCCTCCACTACCACCCATTGGGGCATTAGGATCGGTTCGTCTAGCTGTTTCCCCTGTTAGCTTTGATACATGTCTACCACTTTCAACAAAAAAACATACCCATTTCTTCAGGAGCAATACTAAATGTTCCACCACCCATCGTATTGATTGTTTTGCGACCCATGACATCTCCTCTACCACGTCCTCCACGGCCTCTTCCTCTCATAAGACCGCGAGCCTTTCGAGCTTCCTCCTCTTGCGCCTCTCTCTGAAGAGTTGCATTTCTCTCTTCCTCCTCTCTTGCCAGACGTTCACGCTCGGCACCATCTCTACGGACTGCCTTGGGCTTGAATCTGCTTGGTCCCGCAGGCTTTTCACGTTCACCGAGAAGGCCAACTCCGCCTCTTCCTCGACCACGACCACGACCTGCAGTTGTTCCACCACGCGAGGAAGCTGATGGCGCTGGAGCAGCAGTATTCGTTCTCGATGGTGGTACGCGAACGGGAGTTGGTGCTGGTGTCTCTGTAGGCACTGCTGCTGGAGAAGAATTCGGCGAGGGAGCTTTCGAGTCACCATTTGGCTCATTTTGAGGTGTTATTGTATTAGGCGCTGGCTCAGAAGCCGATACCTCTCCAGCAGCATCTGCTAAAGTAGATTGCGAGGAATTCTCGTTTGTCGGCGCAGCAGCAGATGGCTCAGAGGGTGAGGTTTCTGCGGCCTTTGCTCCTCCTCGACCGCGACCTCTCCCTCGTCCTGCGCGTCCACGACTTCCCTTGGGTGGCATTGTCGTACGACCTCTAGAAGTACTAATTCGGAATGAGAAGGTGTCACCGCATTGGTATCAAGTACTGATATACAGACTGCGAGGGCCTTGCAATGCAGAGATGTGAGATGAGAAAAGGGTGGAAAGTATGTTTGGTGGGGGAGCTTTGCGCCCGCAACTTTTTTGAATCGGTGCAGCTTTTTGACCCACTAAGCCTACTGTGTTCTGATTGGTCAACACCCTCATCCCCTGGTCTCACAGGCTCTCGCTTAAACCCCTATTGCCTTGCCCTAGTACGCCAGAGGGGGAACTCCTGGGAATTTAGAGCATTTCCAACCCTTATGCATATGGTTATTTGCAGGCTAAATTGCCTTTCAAGCGCGAGAGGATATCTTTAAACACTATCCTCTCATAAGAACCACGCATTACTATTACGGGAAACCCACCAACTGTGCCCCACTCCCGGTAAGAAATGATTGATCTAACGCTTTCCCCACAAACGTCGAATGTCCAGCAAAGTATATTGGAATACTATCTCACCTATCTCTACCTTCTACTCTGCTGGTTTGGGTTTTTCCTTCACCTCCCTCCAACCAATATTCTCGTCCTTCCACTAGAGCTCCAAGTCAATGTCACAATCTAGTTTCTCGCATCCTTATATACTGGCTCTTGAGATTGTTAACTGCTTGACGGAACGTTTTGTGTGTATTATCATTATTCCTGTATTTAATAGCAAAAGACTCGCACAAACGAGGATGCGTATGCGTTGATCAAGTTAAACGCAGTAGCTAGTGGTCCAGTTTCTATGGGGTGCTGACAATCTCGAATTTACAGCAAGTACGTCCATGTTCGGGAATTGCGGGAGTGAATCTCTATAAATCGTCTGGGAGCGTCTTAATTGTATGTTATTAGTTTGTACTGATCTTCCACGCACTGGATTCCCCTCGAGCCAGCTAGCTTGAAGTTCTTCACCTCGTTCACACGGTACACTCGAAATTGTTTATGAGATCGAAGCACTGAAAGTACGGGGCCAGGGCTGAATACATTTTGTTGTCGACGAATTCTGTTGTCCCCTGTGAAATCATCGAGCTCGTGATATCTTCCTTTTTCAGCAGTATATCATTGGTGAATAGTCCTTCAGTGAGTGGTTTGTAAAGAGTTGTGTTGTCATAACGGCCCGTGTGGGTGCCTTCGGCCATCTCGTGCTCCGAAGCATTGCGAATATGGGAGCACGAAAAGTTCTTCAAGTGTCTAAGAAATTTCATATAGTCTAGTATGATATCTTAGGCTGGCAGGTTTCAATTTTTGACAGAAGTAACTAATTGTGTTCTTTTGTGGTACAATCATGATATTGCACCGCAGAATCGCTAGAAATAGGTGGTAACATGCTAGGTGATTGTTGTCGTCGTTCTATCTAGTATCCTCGAGGATGGGATTAACGAGAAGATGTCCATAGATCTCAAGACTGATTTTAATCGCCAATATATTGGGGGATAAGCATGGGGCTATTCGCTTATTTTCATCAACCGAAGCTCGCTGCTCAGTGAAGTTAACAAGAATTGCTAGATCGAGGTTATAAAGCGAGGCCAAATGACAAATGTTTTCCTTCGCGGCTTCTGCTGAAGTGACTGTGACTCCTGTAGAAAGCTTTATGGCGATATATTTGCCTGTATCGATGATCGCTGATGGTGAATAATCTCGGCTGACTTCTTCCATGGCTTCCGACGAGGTGTTGATTGAGTCGGAAGATAGTTTCGCGACGGCGATCCTGCGCAGAAGATGAACTTTGATCGTCAGTCAAACCATCACAAGTATTCGCAGACTCAACCCACAACGGTGTCCGATCGATTTCCAGAATCATTGTGAAATTATTATGAGAAGATGTGACTTAGCCAACCTTATTTCTTGTCGCGCCGATCCAATGGTGATGATTATGACAGAAGTAAAACCCGCATTGAATAAAAGAAATAATCTAGCAGAGCGAAGACGATTCCTTGCATAAAGCTTGCTAGCGCGCCACGTGACAGTGAATATTTCCGTGGTTCACTTTCGCGCAAACGATGTGAATTTGAGATCGCATTAGCACTCATTTCAATGCTAAGAGCGTGCATCAAAAGTTTAGGTACACCGAGACACTTTGGCTATAGACAGTAACTACCCTTTTTAGGATAAGAAAATAAAATCAATTCTCCTATCCTATCTAGGATGATCAATTTTATTCCTCTAAAATTTTAAGGATAGTTTAGTAAATTGTCTTATTTATCTAGAAGAATTAAAGAGCAGTGTACATAGAATTTTACCTAAGTTCTTACATCATAGTAGAACACCACTTCGAGGTAAACACATATACCTATGTTGAGATTTCCTATTTTGAGTAAAATCGTGGATTTATACCAAGGTCAAAGCACAACAATAATTGCTGTTTCAACTATGGGTATGGACTCCTTAAAAAACCATTGTTCCTAAAACCTCGCTAACAAAACGATAAAAAACACAGAAAGGAATCCCTTGAGAGTGGAGCATGTAGTCGTTAAGTTGGATTTTATAGACCGTGGGAAGGAGGAAGGGTAACAATGCTTGAGCTATTTGATCTGACGGCAACCACCGAACTGCCTCTTAATCCTGCGCCGTCCTTTTTGTGTTTTAAATCAACGGCTCCATAGCGATCGCTTCGGTCGTGTCGCCAGAATGATCGCTTATTCAGGTCTTCACGGCGGGTCCGAGTGTTCTTACGCTCGAAGCTTTGTTTACACAGCAAAAGAAACTTAAACTAGCACCATTGGGTTGATATAAAAAAAAGGGAATTTTTGTATGCGCCATAGTGTGACTCGAGTTCGGAATTTGTACATTGAACATAATTTCGCTGTGTACAGATGAGGTTATGTTCAGACAACAACAGAGTACATAAGAAGCTAGGAGACTTACCAATTCAGGCTTATGCGTTATCATCTCTAATATTCTACACCCTAAGTGATCTTTCCTGCTACAGGTGCAAAATCCTCGGTACGTATGGTGAGATAGACTACCATTCTTTACTCCCTCCAAACTCAAATACGAACCTTCGAACCACCGAGAGACCAGAAGGGTTCGACCCTGTCGACCTAACATAGACAACAAACATAGACCACTCAAATTCCACCTGTACCTTTCCTATCTCCTCGCCCTCCCATCCCATCAACTGATCTACCTCACCAACACCACCCCGCAGCACCGTCTTCCTGAAAATCCTCTGTCTTAGCCTCTCCCACACAGGAAAGTACTCCCTTCGACAAGCCCTCCTCGACTTGAAATACACCGACATCTACCGCTTCTCCTCCATTACCAACGAGAACCCGTTGGATACCTATCTGTGGGCACGCGCTCTCCAATGGAACATCTACAATCGCAGGATCTAAAACAAACCTGATTTCGACGCGCTGCTCAGTCAATGCATGAGATATCTGATCATCCGTATTTGGTATTCTGTGAAGAGTTATTGACGTAATATCCAGATGCGAAAGTCATACTAAGTCTGCGGAATAATGAGCAATTGTGGTATGGTAGCTTCATGGGGACGATCTGGCTGGTTGTGGAGAGGTACGTGTTGCCTGATGTTAACATTTTCCAATGACTCTGGTGGGAGTTTCTTGATACGGATCTGCTTTTGATGATATCTCAGTTGCTGTGTTGGTATGTGGATGGGATGCACTATGAGTTGTTTTCATGAGGAAAGGGGTTATATAAAATTCATAATGAGAGGGTTAGGAGCGCGGTGCTGAGGCGGAGGTTGTTGAAGTTTAAGCTTAAGGAGGGATTGGGGTGGAAGTTGTATTGGCTATTTTGTATTTGCAGTGACTAAGGTAGGGATATGAGTAGTATATATCCATTGAAGATAACGGAGAGAGAATTATCATAGTAGCAGCTCAAGTAGATTATAAACGTTCAAACTATGTCCTCACGAACGGAAAATACCCACTCCCCACTCTTATATCCGACGTCATCAACCCCGGCTCCGATCACTAAGTCTTGGCACCCCACACGCCGACCCTCCCCGAGTGCCAAATCCCAGCAAACCGTCCCAGACATCCGTCCACCTCGCGGTAGAACCACGGGCCGACACTTTTACATCTGACCCATGTCAAGAATTACCCCTCCATCCTCGGTGCCCTCAATACCTGGTACTAGACCGTATTGAGAGTAGCGCAAAACCTATTTCGGACGACCTCCAAACCATCGACTGTGATCGCGAAACCAACGGTCTCTGTGAGCTACTTCATCCTAGCTGGCATACCAAGCTGTGACTTGCGCGCTCAAGATTCGATTCTGGATGTGCACTTTCCCACTCAAAGTTATCTACTTCATTTCTGAGATACAATAGGAATCTGATTGTATGGTGTATGCGATAAGTTCAGCTTTGAGTTTATTTTCAGAAACCCGCGCGGATCCGAACCGCCGAATTATGACAGCGGGGTGGGTTCGCCTCAGCCAGTGGATTGGTATCGGGATGATGTGGCGAATATGCCCCTTAGCGCATTGACGACTTGAAATGCGAGGGGTTTGCCCTTCAGCTCGAAAATAGGCTTCTGACATGTTTACGGGAAAGCTTTGTGTCTCAGATGCGTGGGGTGTGGTGTTTTGTTTCAAGGCCGTTCGCTCATCCTTCGAATTTCAATCGTGAGATTCGATGTGGTGTGCCTGAAACTGTGCACCCTAAGAAAAGGAGGGGGTCTCGGATTGTCTAATCTCTTTTCATTGATGATAGGAAATTCCACACTAGTTATTGCTTTCTTTGTTAATTTGTTTGCTTGTGTGTGTATTCATAATGTGATCATTGACAGTTCACCATTCCCTTCCATCCATTTTGACACCCAATGCCCCATACCCCACAACCTAATTTCCCCAAGACACGAGATTCTTAGCAGAATATTCCCATCCTGAAGTCCGCAGAGTGATACATGATCCCCCGTAGCCCCATTCCATCTTCCATCCACCAAACATTTGACAAGGAAATAAGCCCAGATTAAAAGCAGCAGAACGTGCAAGAGCCAAGAAGCAGGCAAAACAATAATCAACAACCAGAGCAACCAAGCAAATACAGAACAAAAGGAAAATCGTCTAGAATAATCATCCGTCATCGTCATAAGGAGTGTGCACTTTAATCTCCTCACAGCCCAGCATTCTTTAAGAGGGTCAGATATACCAAGGGCTACTGCCATAGAACCAATTACAACAAGGAGATACACGATCAAAGTTACGCAGAAACATGAACGCCTTGCAGGTATAGTCGCGGAAACTGTATGAGACTCTTGAACGCCAGCCACCTGGCGAATAAGTCGGAGTGGAATGTTCAATGAAGGAAGTTTTTTGATAGAAGCACCGAGAGGCGGGGAAATGTATAGATAAAGTGCTGGCGTAAAAGAGGAACTGTTGTTTTGCCGATTAAGCCCTCCAAAATTCTCAACAAACTTGTAAAGTCAATCATCTCTTCCTTTTCTTGCTCTTATCCGGACTGCCCGGACCAGCCATCAAAGTGGTCGGAAGGATCGGAGTCTCGACTGTAAGGTCGTCCTTTTTAACCGGAACTCCCATATGACGTCCATAGCGACCTTTACGCCCATTGCCTTCATCTTCGCTCACACATTGGTCAGCGCTGAGGCCTGCATCCTTGCATCGTTGACAAGGTCTCTGGCGATCACAGCCCTTCTTACTCTTTCGGCAACGTTGACAACGGGGCTTCGACGAGAGGTCTTCTTCGTCTTCACCAAGCTGGTGCTGGAAGTTCAAGGCAGAAGCATTGGAAGTCTTGCGTGATTGAGATGGGAGCGACGTCGGGGAGATAGGTTTTGTGCTTCCAGGGGCGCTGTTTGATTTCTTGGATTTGACAATCTGACCAGGGCGTGGAATTTTGGATTTGCTTGGCTTGTTGACCTTTGCACCTGATGCACTAGTACGAGGTTTGCCCATGATGGAAGGCATGCTCTTGGACTTGGGGATCTTGACCTTCTGGTCAATGTCCTCAACGACATCTCCGTGATGATTTGGCTTGAACTCATAATCGGCTTCATCTCCACTTGGCTCAGTGCTGTCTTGGCTTGGTAAGACATCATCCAGGTGCGGCCTGAACTTCTTGATGGCAGCAGGAGGAAGGATAGGACTGGCCTCGAGCTTCTGGCGACGGGGTGGAGGTAGCTCATTCTCACTCTCACTTTCTTCGTCACTGGTTGCGCCAGTAGAGGAAGCGGCATCTGCTCTTCCACTAAAAGTGTCATCGAGAGTAGAAGCTGATGTACGGCCATGGGAAATGTTTGACATTTCACCCAGTCTCATCAATTGTAGAGCGACATCCTTGTCTTCTTCTGACATACAGCTTCCAACGGTCGGGTCTGGTGTAGGAAGTATGCCCGAGCTATTTCCCGGTGTGGTACCAAATGATGGTCGAGAAGGGTAGCCACGCCCACGGCGCCCTTGAGTAGCAGGTGTAGAATACATGTTTGGTTGCCCAAAGCCATTGCTGAAGCTTTGTGGTGAGTGAAGTGCTTGTGGATTCGAGAAGGGGTGTTGAGACGGGTGAGTGAAGGGTAGTGAAGCTCGTTGATGTTCAATGCGACGTGCTGGAGACACCGAGGAGTTCGAAGTTGCCGCTGGCATTTGAGGAGGTGCGAAGAGAGGCAGTTCCTGGAAGAAATCATGTTAGTGCTTGTTCCTAACTCATGCTGGTGTATCCTCGAAACTTACGGAACTCTCAAACTTCGCTCTCTTGCGACGACCACCTTCCACAATATTGTCGAGACTAATCTCGGTATTGCCAATATGTTCACTCTTGGTTCTGCTAGACACAGATCCAGGAGCACCATCCCCGCTACTGTATCCATTTATGCCATCACTGTGACAATCGGCAAAACTGCCATGTGCGCTTGATCCACGACTCTTGAAACCTGAGCGAGAACGGCTCTTCTTCATAGGAGGTAGGTTAGTGCTAGCAGAAACACTACGACGGCCACGACCTCCATTAGGAGATACACTGCGCTTGCGAGAAGTTCTCGAATGCGGCCTGGAGAGTGGTTGCCCATAATTGAGCGCTTGTGCTGGTTGTGGAGGTGGCATCTGAGTTCCATCACCAGGAAAGTATGCCTGTGGCAGTACCGGAGAACCCGAGTGATAAGACGATGGTCCATATGCCGCAGATGCTGGCGAAGGTTCTTCAATGACCCGAACGTATACAACCATGTTGTTTCGAAAGTTCTCATAGCGAGCAATGAGAGTGTGTCCTTGTTCGTCCTCGAAACTCACACCTTTCGCCCCACCGGGACCAGCATATAAACCATAGAAGTTCTTAACTGTTGTAATGATTGAGTCCGTTGTATCATGAGGAAATATCTGTACTCGCATAGGGAGGCGCGCGCGGTACTGAGGTGACTCGGGAAAGAGTAGCTCAAACGCGACACTCTTAGGAGTGGGACTCCCAAAAGGAGACATGTTTGGATTGTGGGGAGTCGTAGAATTTGACTGGCCGGCAGAGTATGATGCTGGTGGTGTAGTCATCCTTTGAGTTCCAGTAGACATATCCAAGCCAGCCATTGTGTTCCGGGTCGGGTACGAGTGTGCGCAAGAGGGGGTGTGCCGATGTTGAGAACGTTGAATTTGTGCGTTTTATGGAAAAACGGCCGATACAAAATCGGCAAGATGGCTTGTATTGTGAAAATGATTGTTCTCGAACGATTGATGATACTTGCGATCAAGTAATGGGTATTGATTGCTGATGTTGTGGTTGAGCGCTTTGGCGGAGCGGGCGGTTGTCGCAAGCAGGCCGATGAACAAGGAGAGAACGAATGTCGAAGAGTCTTTCGAGCTGGCAGACGGCAGATGTTAGTAATGATGAAGATAGATATTACAATGATAATAAAGAGCGATTTGATAAATAAATGAGGGTTTCGATGGAATTGTGGTCGGTCCAGCGACACCTGGGCGCTTCCCAGCTGACCATGGGAAGGCAAGAATGCAGAAATGACCACAGGTTAGATGGAATCAAGATTGGCCCTTTTACTTGATCGCATAGTGTAGATGGAGAGATAAAACTTACAAATGATCGAGACAGGTGCCGTTGGGAGCCCTATCGAGGCATTTGGAGTCGTTGTCCGTTGGAATTGGCGACCGAATTCCTGTGATGGGGAGCGGTTAGAAGACAATGGGAAGGAATGAAATCGACGTTGTTGATGGATCGCAATGATCTGAGAGATACTAGAGATGGATTTCGCACTCACCAGGTGTTTCTGTTTTGTTGTGGTTGCTCTTTGAGAGTGTTTGGCGGAGTAGAGAGGAGAGAAGTACGAGAGAGAGGTCGGTCTCTTGACGTGCGTTACCCAGATTGCATAAAACCTAGCACCCCGACATAATTTTGCTTCACTACATATCTTTCTTTAAATTCTTATCCAATTATCTCAAACTAGAACTAATCAAGCATCCTTAAATACATTTTAACATTTCAAGGTTGTATTTCTTCCCAATTTATGGCAGCCCTCGGAGTATTTCCCGCATGCTATGCTGCCACTGCCCGCTTTGCCCTCTGTCACTATATCGAGAGATGCGCAGCCGCGATGAGGCAATGGAAAAGGATCGTATAGAATTTCATCTATCAGGAATTGGGCAGCTCTCCAAAAAGGTGTCGGAGATTTCCTTCAGCCTGTGAACATCATCTGCTGTATTTTATTCGAGTCTCCTTCCCATTCGTCCCGTTTTCGGAGTCTGTTGAGTGCTGTCGAGTTCTAACCTACTATATTGAGCAGTACGCAACCACCATCAGATACCCCGGACGTTAGCAGAGATTCTGCACATAGCTCGCTCAACGGAGGTATCTGCGTCTCTGTGGAGTATAGCAGCACAACTTGTCACTGAACAGGGTCCCCGAGCGCACGCGACTGGGAAATATCTCTCCAAGTGTCTGCTCTGATTTTTGGTGCGGTCGAGACAACAGACAGCTCCTCCTGATGCAGTGGCCAAGTGCTTGATTAAGTCAGAACCAGCCAATGGTACATGCGCCTACGTCTGGAAACAAGGATGCGGAGGATGATCATGGGTGTTACCTTTCGACTCGATCGTTTGACAGTTCGATATCTTGTGAAAGCGCTCGAGTAGGCTCACAATCCCAGAGCATTCGACAAGAGGTTACTGTTATGTCACATCCGGCCAGCCGCTGTGGCCCATATACTTGTTGTTCCTCTTCTCTAGACGAATGAGTTGCAACGTAAAGAGAGAGACATATATGAGGGGTAAGTATTTCGGTTCTGTATTGAGAATTGCGCCCAAGGATGTTGGTATGCGCTGGCGCAGAGTTTCAGTAATATTCATGCCTCTCACAGCTGAGAGATTTATTCTCCCTCGAGCTGGTGGACAATAGATTAAACTGTTCTACAGAATGTCGTATAAACAACTCGATTCTCTCTCGAGCTGGTGAACAAACGGCAAAATTGCTCATTTGATGACTGATGGCGCACTTGAATAACCATATCGCAGCGTCGATGCAGGTGATGAATACTCTGCTAGCGGATTCATCAGTAGTCACGGCTCTCATTCGTGCTGCCTCGACTGGACGGATCTACATATGCAGCAAGTGCATCTTTAGTCGCCATCAGGATGCAAGCTGTTTACCGGCCCAGACTTGTGAGCGCGAAATGCGGGTTTTTCATACATAATAATGGGTAGGGACATTATGATCCCTTGAACTTCAATCCAGTTTGCGATCCAGATACTTTCTCGCTGGCGATACTCAGATATGAAAGGTAATGCGCCTTGTTGCCTCTCCTTCCAGTTGTTGCAGGGTTGCGATGCCTCTCGATCCGCAAGTTTGAGAAATTGATGACGACGACCCAATGGACTTCTAGGGATTGTGAAAACCCCGAACAGCCCTTGGCCGCCAGACCGCAGACCATGACCTTGAAGGCTTGAAGACAACCTTCTGGCCAACAACAATGAGACTTCGAGACGGTAAACAACATGCGCGGTCACGCAGCTCCTTCGCCGGTGTGAGGGGTTTGTGTGCTGATAGGAAGGAAAGGCAGAGCATGTGTTGCGATGATGCGCGCCATCCGAATGCGCCCAAACGTCGGTAGGGAAATCCTTAAAGCTGCGCTGCGCCTGGCAGGCTTGGTTGGGAAAGGGACAGACAGCAAAGAAAGACAAAGGTTGAATTCCAACGTGAGAAACTGACAACCAATCGCGGAGCAACCAGCAGGCCAGTCTTGCCGTGATGATACGAGCACGACTTTGGATTCGTGGGGTGGAGATCGGGGAATCAACTTTGAAGCCCTTTGCATTCGTGGCACACCGTTCGCCGCTCGCTGGGAAGAGTCCAGACATGACAACCCGCCTTCCGAGCGGCTAAGGTTCCAATCGATCGTCGCAACATTCCATAACAAGAGGAAATTAATCGCTGCAGCAAGCGCAACAAGTGAGAAGCAAAAAATATGCAATTTGAAAGATGGTGCAAACGAGATGTCGTTGAAGATTATTCCAGATGAGGGTCGAAATTGTGTCATGTGATGTCGTGATGTTCTCGTGTGGTCAGGGGTAGAGCTTGGCTGGAAATAGAGGGTCCTAGTTAAATAAGTCCTGACATATCGCATGTATTAAATATGATGAAAAAACATATTTTCGTCCATTTTTGGTAGTTTTCAAGTTGACAGGCACTCAAAAATAATTATTTTGTGGAGGATATCAACTTCTATCAGTTTTTGTTGATTTATGCGACGCGCCAGGAAGACGTGAAGGTAAACGAGAGAGGCGCCATTGCGCAACCGGATCGGCGTCTCTTTTCTCCGAAGAGTACAGGGGTCCTTGACGCAAGGGACGGCTAAGGCTTATTCGGACTGGCTCTGTTTACATGCAGGGATCAATGCTCGAGACCGTTGTTGTGGTTGCCCCGGTCGTGATCCAATGTCCCAGAGCTCCAAGTCGACTTTGTTATTGCTCCATCTCGCATCCTCTGCTCATCATCTTCTCATACCCAACACAATGCAGTGATCTTTTTTCTGCATTGCCTCCCGAAAGTGCATCACAGCATAACGGAATCGCCTCAAACTTCACCAATATCTCGAGCACGATCGCAATCAAACACATTCGACGCCCCTTTATGTTTTTTGGGACGCGATTTTTTTGCACCTCTCGACTTTGAGCATTTTCAAATTCGATACTTAGGAACAGTATTTGCATCAGATTTTGGCGATCAGCTATCGTAATTTCCAGCATCGACTACCAGCACAGCTACCACAATGGACGCAAGGGTAAGTGCTTGTTATTGTTCATTGTTCTGCAGCTTCCTATTGAAACCACCCGCCCGCTCACTCACTCACTGGCATTTCTGCATCCACCTTTCACAACGTTTCCTCAACAACCTCAGCTTCATTAGAATTTCCCCATATTCCGATCTGAAACTAACGTTTTTTAAATTTTCGATAGCCACAGCGCGGAATCCGACCTCTTCGTCTTCCAGGCGATGAGAATTGCGCACCTGCACCTTCGAAGCAGCAAACACTCCACCAACGTCACAAATCTACTGGCACACTCTCCACCATGTTGCAAGTGGGAGGTCTCAAAGCAGCAGCTAAAAGAACCGCGTTTGGTGACGTGAGCAACACCGCGAAGTCCCTGCACATCCACGACGACTCGGCCATCTCAACCAAGACCACAAAGGTAGAGATCGTGAAGCCGCTTGCATACCTAGAGAAGCCAACAGCTTTACTCCGACCAGCACAAAGGCCACTTCAAGCAGCACCAGTCAAATTCACCAACCAATCAGTGCTTCAGGATGAGCTGATTCCAGCTCCTGCCGCATCCAAGGTTACTCTGAAAGAATCCCGACCTCTCGCACCTGCTCCATTACGAAAGCTCTCCAAGAAGAACACCATCGTGTACCAAGACACCAGTGCTGGAGAAGAATCAAAGCCTCGACCATCCACTAGCCATGTCGTCGCGCAAGATATCGCTCCTGTTGCACCAGTTCACCAAACACTCGAACCTCGACACCACAAGAGCCAGCCACAATTGAATGGGGCGCGAGCCACTGTCGAAGAAATTGAACCTGAGAAAGCCCAAGAAATCCCTGACGTTCACTCAAACATCACCCCAAATGATGCTGTCTATGAGAATGCATCAGAGGAACAAGGTCTCACTTCTGGTGAGGCTTATGAGAAGTATTTACAGATGGTCGAGCGAAAAGAAGAAGAGGAGCACGCTTTTGATGAATCTGCATGTGTGGTCTATGATAGAGAACAGCAAGCATTGCCAGCTCCACCACAACGTCCTGAGCCAGAGGAATACTGGGAGGATGAGGAGGAGGAGGTTTATGATGAGCAAGGCTATACCACTGCACACTCATACAGATCAAGAGGAGACAACACCACCAGCGGCGCTACCACTGTCCTCTTTCCAAAGATCACCAACAAAATCAAGAAGGAAATAGCTGCTGCTGCGGAAGTTGTAGAGAATGCTCGCACACAAGATGAAATCGAGGACGAGGCCTGGGATACCAGCATGGTGGCTGAGTACGGCGATGAAATCTTTGCTTACATGCGTGAACTGGAGGTTAGTTCTTTCCCATTTATATCCTGCTTGGTAGATCTAAGCTATTATTTACACATCATCATTCCATCTCTACGTTATTGGGGGACTTACTAACCGATTGCCCTACAGCTTAAGATGCTTCCCAATGCACACTACATGGACAACCAGGCCGAGATCCAATGGTCAATGCGCTCAGTCTTGATGGATTGGTTGATTCAGGTTCATCATCGATTCTCTCTGCTCCCTGAGACTTTGTTCCTCTGTGTTAACTATATCGATCGATTCCTCTCTTGCAAGATTGTCTCTCTTGGCAAGCTTCAGTTGGTCGGTGCCACGGCCATTTTCGTCGCCGCCAAATATGAAGAGATCAACTGCCCATCCGTTAGCGAGATCGTCTACATGGTCGATGGCGGCTACACTGTTGACGAGATCTTGAAGGCTGAAAGATTCATGCTAAGCATGCTTCAATTCGAACTTGGCTGGCCTGGACCAATGAGCTTCCTACGACGTATCAGCAAGGCTGATGACTATGATCTGGAGACAAGAACCTTGGCCAAGTACTTCCTTGAGGTCACCATTATGGATGAACGATTTGTTGGAAGCCCACCTAGTTATATTGCCGCTGGTGCCCATTGCCTTGCTCGCTTCATGTTGAAGAAGGGAGACTGGGTAAGTCTGCCCTGCTTAATCGATGCTGAGCACCACTAACCTGTTCATAGAGTCAGGCTCATGTCTATTACTCGGGTTATACCTGGGCACAACTCCGGCCACTGGTCTCGATGATGTTGGAATGCTGTGACACTCCACGCAAACACCACGCAGCAGTCTTTGAGAAGTTCTCTGATCGTCGCTACAAAAGAGCATCCCTCTTCGTCGAAGGAGAGATGAGCAGAGGCTTCGTTCTTCCATCGATTCAACTCACAAACTCGAGACCCTCCTTGCCCTCTCTTGAAGACGTTGCCGCCCACATGCCATATGAGACAAGAGATTCATACAAACGCGCAATCCAGCTCAAGGCATAGTCTTGGAAATAACACCATCACTCACTCCTTCAATTCTCTGTATATTATTGGACCAGATACGCGATCAGCACATCGTTGATTATCGCTATGGTATTTCATACCGAGTATCTGGATCCACTCTACAATACCACAAAAAGTTAATTAGATTGCACTGCTTTTCCGGTGGTTGCATTGCATACAAATATCTGGTTGGCGTCAATGGCTACATACATTTCACACATCACGAAGGTCGTCCACCCTCGACCGGGCCTCAACTCACCAACAACACATCTGCTTTTAGCGTTTATGATGTTCACGAACATGACGAGACCACGAACAGCTTCGACCTGGTTCGCTCACGGAGCTTACAGGAACTTCGGGCAAAAATAATAAAATAGGGCGGTGTAATGCTTTGTTCTTCAGGGACGATTGTAAGGGTCGTTATTCTCTTTGTTGCCTGGCAAGGTCGGCGTCCATGGTGTCTGCAAGGGGAGGAATCGTGCTTTACTTAGTCGAGTATTTTCGATACCAATACAAGAGTATGAAATAGTAATTTTATAGTACTCATAATCTTGGTTCTTTCTTTTCTTGTACATTGTGACATGAGAATGATTCTGCCATTGACGGTGAGGAAAGGGCGGTGTTGAACATATGTAAACAAAGTGGGTTGGTCACTGTACTCGGCATCGCGATCCCCTAAAGATTGATTCTCGTGAAGCCGGCGCAAATCTTCCCTTGTCAATCTGCAAATCCCCCACTTGAACTCCGATCATCCTGCGTTCTCCGATCACGTGTGTGTATAATCATTCTTCCGCCCCGAGATCTCATCTGATTTAGGAAGTCAGGCGAGCGGAAAAGCCAAGACCTTGCAAGAGTGGAATCGATTCCGATTTTTCGCCGGGTCAAGTGGGACGACAAATTTCAGCGCCCTGAGTGAGCTAATCGCGGAAGCTGTAGGACAAAATTATTAGAGCTCTTCCGCTCCTCCTTTCCTCGGAGCCCCCGACTTTTCCCCAGATCAATATCAACATCTACACTCCTCTAGACTTCAGCGGCAGACCTTCACTCAGTACACTTCCCCGCTCTGATTTCACGATCTCCAATTGCATGTCACCTTGAATCGAAAATTACGCACAATTGAGACAGGCGCACGGGGTCATAACAGGCATTTACTTGCTTCTTTTGGCGTCTCACGGGAGCGGGTTGTTGTTCAGACCCCATTCTTTTTCTCCAGCAACAAATCGCGCAGGCGTTTCTTTACTTTTCGAGACGATCAAACAGCTCCAATTCGACGAGCAACAATAATCAAACATTGTTTCCGGCTGTCGCGACCGTGCGTATTTGGTGTTTTGGCTGAGGATAGGACGAGATGGCGACCGATGTTACGACTGTGGAGGTGGTCAAGGAGAAGCTACTCGGTACTGAGGTGGTTCAAGATCTGAAGCTCTCGGCGCAATCGAGAGCCACGTTCGAGAAGAATGCGAGGAAGGATCCTGAAACTGGGGAATTATTCATGGGTGAGGAGGAATTCGTCAATGCTATCGCGCCACCAGGGGAAGATTACGTGAGTGTTGTTTTGTACACTCCAGTTGTCGCACAAGAGATCTCGAGCCATTGACTAACAATACGGTGATGAATGTAGCATAAAATCAAGCGCGAACAATATGGCATCCTTTTTCGAGTTGCGGACCGGAAGGATACGGGCAAAGTCAACCTTCAAGATTGGGGGACTTTCGAAAACCTCCTCGCCAAAGCAGACGCCGAATACGAGATTGCTTTTCGATTGTTCGACGTAGAGCGAACGGGCTTTGTGAAATATGAAGATTTGAAGAAAATGTACGAGATGAACAAAGGTCCGGAAACTATTCCCTTCGACTGGAACTGCGAGTGGGCGACATTATACAGCGGTGGAAAGAAGCGGCGCCATGATCTCACATACCCCCAGTTCTCACAGATGTTAAGAGGCTTGCAAGGAGAGAGGATAAGACAAGCATTCCACTACTTTGATCGGGATGGCGATGGATATATTGAGCCAGAGGACTTCCAAAGGATCATTCTTCAGACGGCAAAGCACAAGCTTTCAGATCATTTACTTGAGAATCTACCCACTCTCTGTAACATCTCTGCGGGTGCAAAAATCTCGTATGCTAACGTGCGCGCATTTCAAAACATGATCAGGGAGATGGATTTGGTAGAATTGATCATTCGACAAGCAACGGCGCAGAGTTCTGACGGGAAGATCACTCGGACGGATTTCCTTAATGAGGCCGCCCGTATTACGCGCTTCTCATTATTCACTCCTATGGAAGCCGATATCCTCTTCCACTTCGCTGGGTTAGATGAACCATCAGGGAAACTAGGACTCGGCGACTTTGCCAAAGTCCTCGACGCTTCATGGCGCGACCCCTTATACAATGCTTTTAGCCAAGCGACAAGCGCAACTGTCGAGAAGGCGAAGACTACATCTCAAAATGTCTTACACAGTATTCTCGAATCGGCACATCACTTTGCCCTTGGTTCCTTAGCAGGTGCTTTTGGTGCGTTCATGGTCTATCCCATTGATTTGGTCAAAACACGAATGCAAAACCAACGATCTTCTCGTGTGGGTGAAATGCTCTACAAGAATTCTTGGGACTGTGCCAAGAAAGTCGTTAGAAATGAAGGCTTCAAAGGCTTGTACTCTGGAGTTTTGCCCCAGCTTGTTGGTGTTGCTCCTGAAAAGGCTATCAAGTTGACGGTTAACGATCTTGTTCGAGGGCATTTCTCTGGTGCTGATGGCAAGATTTGGATTCCTCATGAAATCTTGGCAGGTGGAACTGCTGGTGCCTGCCAAGTCGTAAGTCATCCTTTTATCCTCTGTGATTTGGAACCTACTAACTACTGAGATAGATCTTCACCAACCCCTTAGAAATTGTCAAGATTCGATTACAAGTTCAAGGAGAGGTCGCCAAGAATGTCGAAGGTGCTCCACGACGATCCGCGATGTGGATCGTGAAGAACTTAGGTTTAGTCGGTCTCTACAAAGGAGCTTCAGCATGTCTTCTCCGTGATGTTCCCTTCTCCGCCATATACTTCCCAACATATAACCATCTCAAGCGAGACATGTACGGTGAATCACCCACGAAGAAACTCGGCATCCTCCAACTCCTCACCGCCGGAGCCATCGCCGGTATGCCAGCCGCCTATCTTACCACACCTTGCGATGTCATCAAAACACGTCTCCAAGTCGAAGCCCGCAAAGGTGAGAGCTCATACACATCTCTCCGCCACTGCGCATCGACCGTCTACCGTGAAGAAGGTTTCAAGGCGTTCTTCAAGGGCGGACCAGCGCGTATTCTTAGATCATCACCGCAATTTGGTTTCACCCTTGCGATGTACGAGGTTCTACAGAATCTTCTACCGATGCCTGGGACGCATAAGGAGGAGATGCCGTTGGTACATAAAGGGGTTTCGTCGACAAGTGAGGGTTTGCCGGGGCAGGATGGCCCGATCAGCTTCTTGAGGAGTAGGAATGCGTTGAAAATCATTTTGGATCTGGATGAGGAGTTTGGGAAGAGGAAGATGCCTGGGGGAAGAGAGGGATGGGCGAGTTTGCCGAAGATTGTGGGTGGGAAGGCGTGAGTGTGGTAGATGATCTTGGAGAGGCTAGATGGTAGATTTTCTAGAGGGGGAAATACTTTAGATTGGTGATGAGAGATATGAGTGATGTGGATGGACGTGTATGTGCATAATGGTAAGCATTTTGGAAGAGGGTATTGCATTCATATGGGTGCTACTAGGACCAAATTCATTTACTTAAAATGATAGAAAGCGAAAACAAAGAAAGAAATACAAATAAATAAATAAAAGGAATATATGCCTGTTAACTCGGTACAAAGGTTGCCTTGATTTTTTTTAGTTTATTTCTTGATGTGGAGGCAGTGTTTGTGGGTTTAGGCTTGTTTAAATGCTCTAGTGGGGTGACGAGTCAATTACAGGTTACATACAAGTATGTAAGCGTTTCGCAGGACTTCCGCTTCAGATTCATCATCGCCTGGATATCAAGAATGGTGAACATCACTGTAGAAGGCAATTAGTGTGGAGAGACATAAACTTGCCTTCCTAGGTATTACGATCCTCGTAGCTCTATTTACCTCTAGTAAATCTATGGAGCTCAGAAGAACAATTTTAGTGACCAAACAAAAACCGGAAAAGAGACAGTAAGCACCGCTCACCTTATCTTAATTGATTACTTATCCTAGATACTATAAGCTGTACACATAATAAATAACTATTCTCTTATTGCTGGCCTCTTCCTGCTACTATATAGGGTATCGACGGTAGTCTTTCTTCTCAGGATTACATTATTACCAGATCTCTGAATGAAGTGTCGGCTAGACAGTGCCATGAGTATGCCAATTAGAGGTAGATGGTTTCACTCTACACATAGTTTGTCACTATGCAAATTTCAACCAATGGTTCAGTATGAGTTTTCATGAGTGCAATTTACAGCTACTAGATAGAGTAGGTGCATTTTGATTTGCTTGCGACTACCCTAATACCACCACATGCGTACCTCAAGATCTCTTTCGCCACAACCATGTATTATAGACTAATCAATCCAAGCACACATATCAATCCCAAATATTCCTGATGCGGGGCCACTTTTCAAGAAACTACAGACCCGACTTCTCGCCTGGGTGTTTAATAGATCTTCCTGCCTTCCAGTCAATCATTTCATCATCTCTCTAGAGTTCTCAGTCAGTATCACATGAGTATTCCTCGGGATCGAACTCAAAAAGACGATTTCTTGCTTTCCGAATTTCCCAGTATTTTTCCTCCAGAGTAGTCATCAGGCTTTCAAGTTCGGAGATACGGAGCAGTAAGTTATGCACAAATATATATCTATAATTGTACCTTTGTTGCCTATACTTCTGGAGAAAATTTCTGAGCTCTGCGGATTTCTGCGCTATTTTGAAGCCCCGATGACAATTACGTATGACTAGAGCAACCGAGAGATATAATATACAGAGAAGCTCCGGTCATCATGGACGAACGAATAAGGAACTGAAGACTCTTTCTCCTGCTCTTGTGGCTCTATTTTATGATATTCTTGCGTGCCTCACACCAACACATATATAGGTGTAACCATTTTAGTAGTGTGTCTGTTAGCTCTCGAACCATTTAATGTACGACAGGAGCGGTGAGAGCGTCTCGAAAACAAACTCGGTAATTCCCATCGTTGTCATGAGTTTCTCAAGCTCAGCTGTGGCGTCAGGGAGCAAGGTGTATATGAAATGGTCTTCTGTTGAGAAATAAAGTTTTTCGTAGATCCGCCAATCCTTGTGTTATACAGCATCCCCAAAGGAGTGGTATTTCGAATGAGAGCACGTTCAACGTCTCGTAGCCGCTTACGAGGTTTGAGTGGTAAAAACAAATCGACGTCGTCGAAAAGCGTAAGGGAAGTATTCGAACGCTCAGAAATGCCATACGAAATAACAATTATTTAGATAGACTTGAGATGATGCCTGGTAACAATTCGTCCGAAGTGACTAAGTGCGAAATATTGGGAAAGGGAGAGTGTATTGAAACCGTTCTATAGGGCAACTCTCTAATGCCGAACATGATTGGCTCCTTAATGTTCCTCGAATTGTGACAGAGAAGTGAGATATCTCATCAGAGGTGAGAGAAAAGGGACCCATTTCAGAATCCGAGAAAGGAAGTTAGATAGCCATAGGATCCAACCAAAAATGCATTTTTGCGGTTAAAAACCTCAATTACTTTCGCATGTACTTTCTTACAAACGAGCAGCATCGCTGGCAATAGACCATAACTTGGCCAATACCTCCCTTCCGTTTGGTATCGAGGTATTTGCCATCTTGTGCTAGTAGGAGCTCGCTTCTCCGAGCATTGGATTGGCAAGTAGATTTTCACGTAGTCAGATTCTCTACTACCAAGGTTATACTCACAAATAACCATGAATCTCGGATTACTAAGCTCACACAAAATCAATACTCATCCTATATCCAAAATCAAGAAGTTCATGTGCGCTCCTTTGGCAGTCATTCCCGAATTGTGAATAGTTTGACCAAAAGGATGATGATAAAATCCGAATTCCATAGCACCACACCCACACTAGACGACAACCATGACGGCACGTTCGTTTTCTTTTCATATTCCAGAACTCCAAAACTAAACCTCCTCTCCTTATATCTACAATATTTTCTTCCAAAGAACCACTCTTCCAACAACTTCCATCCTTTCAGGATCTTCCAACAACCTCCCATAAACCAAAAACAACAATTTCTCCCCCAAAACTCAAAACCCAAAACCCATGAAATCATAGCTCACAACCCTTGTTTTAAACCCCTCCAAATTGGGAATGGCTTCACTAAAATCCCGAACACACGGTACCATCTCCACATATGACCACTCTTATGACGGCACCACATCTTAATTCTGGAGCAAAACTCCGTCCAGGCTCATCCATCTGATATAAATCACCCCATTCCCCACAAAAACCCCCTCTTTACCTATCAGCGCCATCACTCATTTAATCACTCACACAACAACACCAAAAATCAATACAGAATAGCCTCCCTCTGCCCTCTACCTTCTACCCACCATACCCCCCAAAGAAAACAATGTCCATCACCCACCCCCTCACCACCTCAATCAACTACCACCATAATCAAGGAACCTCCACCACACCGATCCCACACCCAGAACGAGAAAATTTCTGGGACCGCCCTTTAGGCGACGCGCAAGTATTTCTGATCGTAGCTATCGGTGTTGCGAGTTTGATAATCATCGGTACATTACTATTAATATCCCTTGGCGGAGTTGGTGATAGGGGCATTTGGCGCTGATGATGGTGGTGACATAGGAGCGATAACCATTTGGATCATGCGATGGCGATGGAGATGTGAAGATGAGACGGGGAGACGGCAGGGGGAGAGGGACGAGGGTAAGGCAGAGGAGGATAAAAGGGGCGAGGTCAGAGAATCGTCTTCGTCCACGACTCCCCGGACGGTCAACGATCAAGACGCTGCTGAGTCCAGGACTTTAGGGAGCCGACATGTGGTATCGAGGATAGAGAAAGGGCCGGGGATAGAAAAAGACAGGGTAAGAGAGCCATAGGAAAGAGGTTTCTTGAGATAGAGGATTTGACTTTGTATACACTAATAATCATAATGTTTAATCATCTTCTTTTCTTGACTTTGTCATATGACAGGCAGCCTCACCTGACATTGTCGTGCCTTCCTAACCAATCGTCCACTAATTTGAGACATACCAACATACAAATATCCGCTAATACCAATTACACTATCCATATACAAACTTGCGCCTTGCAATGCATCATTCGCTCCATAACTGTGCCTAGACTCCCAAAAACGAGTATAAAGTTACATAGCACAACTAACAGTGTACAAAAGAAACGAAAGATGAATGGAGTATCGTGGAAAAAGCCGAACGTCAAAATCCCAAGCGCAGGGCACTACTAGCCGTCTCTTCGTACACCCAAAAACACATTTTACCATCTCGTGGTAGGTCTGTGACTGACCTGTCTCTCCCAGCCCCAGGTCTTCGTCTTCCCCGACTCGAAGCTCTTCTTGAAATGCTCATTTCTGAACATCTCGCTCATAGTAGGTTGGTGCATCTCTACCATCTGCGCCTGAGCTTCATACGGCATAATGTTCCGTGGTGCTTTGGTACTAGCACGTGGCTTCCTCGGTGGTGGTTCAACTTCGGAAAGCTTTCGCTGGTCTTTGATAATTTCGCGCAACTCTTTGTCATCAGCTGTGATTTGAGCACGAAGAAAGTTGACATCAGTGTTCGAGCTGAGAGACTCCATGACAGGCTTGCGAGGTGTGTAGGAGATGTGGGAGAGCTGAGGAGGATCGTGTGAAACAATTGAAGGATCGAGGTAGGCGGAAGGTTTTGTGAGGAGGGTCATCATATCTATCGACTCCCCGTGTGGAATCTTCTCATGATGAGATGGTGTAACACAGTCCATGTCTACCTCTTTGCGCAAAACATGGTCGATATCGACTGCAGAGAAGTATGCGCATGACTGTGGAAGATCATTGATTCCAACTTGTTGTGAGAACATTGCTCGGGTCCAGACATTGGCGACCTGCAGAGCCATTGCCGCTCTGTATTTATCATCCTCGCGCACGAGATAGCGGATTTCATCGTGAACAGTAATTGCTAAGCGTGCGTCGACATTAAAGCGGCGGATCAGGTAATCCATGCTGATGATGAGAAGATGCAGATAATCGACACCTGAAGACTGAATAGCCCAATTGATCCTTGAAGTCATGAAACCACCTGAATTAACATACCGACTCATGAGGGCCTCTGTGATCCCAGCACCAAGAACTGGTGTTCTAGGTTTCTCTTGTTCAGCAAATTCCTCGAGCTTGTTGAAAACGAAACTCTCGGTTCCACCACGCCAGAATGACTTATTATGAAGTGTCTTTCTGTTCGTCTTGTGACCCTTTGTTGCCTTGTAAAGGTTCCCTGCAACCTTTGTCGTTTCCTCTTCCGAGAGATTAGGATTAAATTGCCGTAATAGCGTTGACGCAAACTTGAGTCCAGCTCCGTAAATGCGTCCATAATTAAACACTTTAGCGTCGTTTCTCGTGATCCCGAGGATCCCCGCCGTTCGAGAGTGCAGGTCGGTTCCTGCTATCTTGGTACCCTCCAATGTCATGAATCCAACTGCGTTGCCTCCATGAATCTTGAACTGTGAATCACCAACAAGACTTGCGATCCATAGTTCCTCAGAATCTACATCAGCCCCTACAAAACAGTAACCGGGAGGAGCCTTAACCATCGATTTGAGCTCAGACCCAACCCTGTTCTTCTTGGCGTTGCTTGCGGTGAGCCATGTATTCTCGACCGCACGACGAGTGACGGTGCCCATCGGAATAACTTGTGGCAGAATGTAACCAGTCTCTGAGGTAGAGGATCCATAGGAAGATGCTTTCGCCCCATCACTCTCGTAAACAACCATTTGAGACATGATTCGATTCCTAGCACTAATCCAGTACGACGTCGAAGCGTTCATCTCAAGTGCTTCTTTGGCGTGAGGGTACTC
Organism: Hymenoscyphus repandus; assembly: GCA_001414415.1. Lineage (NCBI taxonomy): Eukaryota > Fungi > Ascomycota > Leotiomycetes > Helotiales > Helotiaceae > Hymenoscyphus > Hymenoscyphus repandus. The sequence continues at coordinate 230,479 of LLCE01000006.1, read as the reverse complement.
GGACGAAAGGATTCCTTTCTCAAAGTACGGCAGATAACTCTTCGCCATTGGGTTTGCACATCGCGCTGTCGGACCATCCTTGTGTGGGACTTTGAAGTAAGCTCCGCTATTATCGTCTCGTAACTTCATATCCTTCTCTTCGAATGCTAGACACTCCTGCATCTGTTTCTGGGTGTACTTGTGCGCGTCTTTCTTCGGAACACGAAAAGTCCATCCGTATTTATCTGACCATACGAGAGGATGGCCGTACCATGATAATCGCAGCAAGAGTGGCGCAATGCGAGTTCTTACAGACAACGAAATCGGGCCATCCTTCTTAGGGTGAAGGTCTTTATACCATTGCGGCATTCCAGGGAGTTTCTGCCTCGCAGCTGGCCGCGGGGGATCATTTTTCTTCTTCCCTTTGACCATCTTGATTTCTTGACCTGACCAGTCCAATTGTCGAAGCCATGGATCGTTACTATACTGCTCTGAATCATCCTTGATAGCCAGCGCTTTGTCGGTCAGATCAACGAGCCGTTCTTGAACAGCATCAGATAATCTGTGATATGTTGCTTCGGCGTTTGCAATATATGCTTCCCACGTCTTATCCACTGGTAGAATAACAGATGATAGATGCCGCATTGCCGCGAAGCTCACAGGATGCGGACAGGTTTCGAGAAAATTTGGGAAGACCTTTTTGTAGACACGATGGGTGACGGCAACATCCGCAGCACAGTAGTCCAAAAGTTCGTCCAGTTGTTTCCGTACCCCTACCCGGTCCAACTCTCCAAAATACTCTCTCTGCGCTTTGTCGATTGTTACATCTAGATGGAATTTGGCCACATCACGCAAGGAATTGACAGAACTTCGTCCAACCCATAGCTCCTCCTCCTCTTCCGTCAATGCTTTGTTACCCAGTAAAGTTGCCAGCTCAGCATTATCCGTTTCACCGGCTATTTTGTCCCTAAGTTCGCGATTCTTCCTGTGTTTCATCCACGTTGGTCTCTGGCGTGAGCACATGCCATTCACTGCTACATGCAATGACATGGTATCCAAGAAATTATTTTTCGACTGTTTCAGATCGTACTCTTCCGCAATTCTTGCACGGTCATATCCCACATTGTGTCCAACAATAATTCGGGCTTGAGTTGGGTCTCCCAAGGGTATGAGCTGTCGATCGTTCTCCGTCTCTCCCAATAACCAAGGCGATAACCAAGCATACCAATGCGTCGGACTGACGGCACACGCCATTACGGCGAAGGAGCTTTCCTTCCACATTACTTCTGTATCGAAACATAACATGTCCTCCTGTGGCGCATCGACTGCCTCGGACGTTCCATCACCATAGTACTTGGTCCACCCACTTCTTCGCACCCATTTCCTCGGCTTTGGGGGGGCATTTGCTCTTGTAAATTGATTCGCTTTTGATAAGTATGGTTCCGCTGCATCGGACCCGAGCTTAAAGAAGTGTTCGTCGAGAGTTTGACCTTGGAGCTCTGGCAGATCGAAGGAAATCGGTGGCGTATCATCTGTATTCTTTCCCAGCAACTCATGGCGACGAAGATGATCTTTGGATAGTTCGACTAGATTTTCAGGAGCGGGAGTGGCGGTATCTTTAAAAATTTGAGAGTAGACATGACTACTAAGTTGTTGTACCCCTATTTCATTGAATCTTGCCTTAGAATCTGCATCGAATCAGCAATATTCTTCGCGCAGAATAATATCAAAACTTGCCCAACGAAGACAAAGAACCCTCAGCGCCAACATCTCCGGAAGCAGAAGTTTCCGTGGCAAGAAATCTACATTGTCGCAAAACATTCGAAGTCTCTGGACGATGCGCGCGGTGCTTAGCAAGACGCACAAAACTTGCGCATGGCCGGCCGGGACGACTTGCGCGTATTGAAAGAAGCATAGATGCTGTCGTGCGCGGTTGGTATTACAACATGATACAGCAATGGCAGAAATGTTGTCAGGAACTCGTTGTACAATTGGTTCTTCGTGCTCCGTTCTTCTCGTCGTGACGTTCTCGAAATCGCGAAAAGAAGTCTACTGTAAGAAGAGGAACGAAGCTTAAATTTTGACCAATGAAAAGGGGCTAAAGCGAACAATTCTCAGCCACATTTAGGCATTTCCAAGCATTCCTTCCCCTAAATTCCGTAATCGATAACAGCCCAAAGCAGCTAGCTACCTCCAGCCTCTAGCCACAGCAAGACCCCCCTTTAGTCGCCTTCCTACCATAATACCTAGCTGTCATCACTGCAATTGCCCTATTCTTGTCACTCCTCGTCTTTCTCCGTCACCACCGACCGAGTGACACCATCGCCAACACCACGAATTTCTAATCCCCTTCATATACTTCCGTACAGTCTCCTGTCTTTTCCTCCTTGGACATGCGCTGCCCAATTCGATCTGTATTCACCTTTGTTACGATTTCAACTTCACAGTAACCCCTGTAAGAGTAATATCAACCCTCGTAGCGATTCAGATGGCAAACAGACCTTCGCTTCCATCATTCCTCCAAAGATTGCCACGGTCACAGTCCTCGGACGCGAATGTTTTGAACACCACCACCAACAACAATAACAACAGTAATAACCAGCCAAATGTGAACTCGAATTCGAACTCACCATGGTCTGGTGACGAAAGTCGGAACTACGAGGATTTGACGTTGCCTCCAATAAATTTCGAAGGGGACGCGGAGCCTAACTTTCAACTACCACCGATATCCAACAACCCTCAGTTTTTCGGCAACGGTTCTTTGTCTCCCAACACCTTACAACGACTTCCGTTTGACTCGCACAATAATCAGTTAGAACAACAACGCGAAGCTGATCGTCAGCCTTACACATCATTTCTGCAAAACCCGTTCTCCAGTTCACCAAATGGATGGGGTAGCTTCATAGATCTGGACGACCTCGAAGAAATACAAAATATCGCAAATTCTGGGTTCGATCCTTTTGAAGACGTCCAACCACGAACATTATCTCCTCCTTCCAACATGCCCGCCCGAACCAGAAATTCAGCTCGTCGTGAGAGCGTTGTTGATCTCACAGACTCCCCCACCCAACCAGTTGCACCGATCACACGCAAACGCGGGGCAGGTGACCAGGGAGAAGGCAGAGCAACAAAATCTCTTAAGGTGGCACGCCCCGATGGTCTTGGTAGTCCTGCGGCGAACGAATCAAAAGTTGAGGACGTGGAAGTTGTTGATCTGGGAGATATTGAAGGCGACGAAGAATACAAGAAACATGCGGCAAAACAGGCAGCGGAGTTGATCAAGAAGCAGGCTCAGGATGAGGCAACGAGACCTGTGAAGTTGGCACATTTCAACTGCATCATTTGTATGGACCAGCCGACAGATCTGACAATCACTCATTGTGGTATGTACTTTGCCATGTTCCAAACTCAAGTTAACCTATGCTAACTCTCATAGGTCATATGTTCTGCTCCGAGTGTCTCCACCAAGCTCTCCATGCTGGCGACAAGAAATCCTGTCCGGTTTGCAGAACGATCATATCCACAGCACAAACTGGAAGGAGCAAAGCGCAACCGAAAAACGGGTTGTTTGCCCTCTCGATGAAATTATCTACAGCCAAGAAGCAGGGCAAAAAGCCAGTCCGGATATAAAGATGCGAGTAACATAAGGATGAAGGACTTTACGGCGTTTGGGGACTTTGGTATGGGTCTGAAGTTCGATCTGGGCGTTAAGGACTACACGTTGATACCAAATGATGCATCAAGAGACGGCGTTCTCGTTGTGTATATTAGGGCTTCTGCCTTGCTACGACAATATCTTCGAGGGAGGCAGGAACATCTTCAGCCACAGCTCTCTTCATCCTGTGTTGTGGGATCTTCCTTGGAAAAGGTAGGAAACCACCACCACCTTTTTTTCTGGCATGTTTATTCTCTCTTTCTTAATCTTTGTGGTTGTATGCATCTTCCAGAAATGATACCAGCACCAAATCTCCGCAATACCCCAAGAGGGTTGGAAGTGAGCCTTGGAGGCAAGTACGACATATCTTCATTTCCATCCGGGTCTCTTCTCAAGAAGGGAAGGACACGAAGTTGAGAATAACATGCCTCGGAAAGATCATCCATTAAGAGGTAGGGACAGCCCAATATAGCCCTTTCTTTTCAACATCACATAAATTTGAACTCATCCAACCTATTGTTTTCCAGCCCTTACCCAAACGAGTATTCCACCGACCGTAAACCTCCACTACAGGTAGCCCGGTACTTCAGCCTCGGCACGTGATACTCCGTATCTCAATATTTAAATCACCTGACACAATGACGACGTCCTGGGCCAATCAATCGCCTCCCTCGTGCCTTCAGATCCCAATAGTTTCCACACTTCCACACACAGCCTCATTCCCCAATCTCAGAACTCCCCTCGGTTTCAAATCATCTCATCTCATCTCCCTGTGACTCAAAGTCTCCAAATAAAAGGGAAAAAGGACACAATATCCTCACGCCAACACGAGGACTGAGTCACAGATCTAAATCCTAATTTCCTTTCACAATAGCCCAACGTGTTCACTTCAGCTATTTGCGAGAGTGGAAGAAGTTATAAATAGAGAGGCTTGGAGGGGAGGAAGGTGAAGAGTTAAAAGCAGACAGAGTAATAGGACAACATGAGCGGCACCATAACACCCACACCCACACCCAAGAAACGCGATATCGTCGTTTTTTCTGGGGGTAGCGCGGCGAATAATCTTGTAGATGTTTTTGAGAGGGTAGTTGAAGGGAGGGGATGTGGGTTGAGTTAGTAAGTATCTCCCTTTATCTCTATCCTGTTGAATAAATCTGTGTTTGTTGTGTTGAGAGGAAAGAAACAGGTTGCGAGGAAGAGAGGACGTGAGGAATGACATGCTGATGCATAGGATATAGCATCATCCCGATATCCGACAATGGCGGCAGTTCAAGTGAAGTAATCCGAGTCTTCGGCGGCCCAGGAATCGGTGATGTTCGAAGTGAGTTCTCGTTCCACTTCTCCCACATCTCGCTTCACACCAATAGCCCACCCATGTCACTTGCACCCGTCCATCACCCCCCTATCCTAAGCGAACCTCCTTCCCAACCCTTCTAACAAACACCCACTCACTCTAGGTCGACTAATCCGCCTCATTCCCTCGACTCCAACAAGCAACCCCTTAACCCCCCTCTTCACCCACCGGCTCTCCCCTATCCCCCCCCTCGCCGCCACCGAATTTCACACCCTAGTTTTAGGCACCCACCCCCTCTGGACGCCCATCCCATCCCCGACGCGCGAACTCATCCGCTCCATCTTCAACTTCCTCAACCTCGAGATCCTAAAACGCGCGCGTCCATCCTCCTCCTTCAACTTCCAGTCCGCTTCCGTCGGAAATCTTTTTTTAACAGGCGCGCGGTTATTCACCGGGAGTTTTGAGAGTGCGATCTATTTACTTGGAGCCATAACGGGCGTGGAGGGGAAGGGCGTCGACGTGATTCCGAGTATTAATTCAAATTTTAGCCATCATATCGCGGCGGGTCTGAGCGATGGCTCTATCATTGTTGGCCAGAATGAGATTTCACACCCTTCTCTCCCCACCGCTGCGCCTGCGGAGCCACCATCCCAGTATGAGGAACCCGCGAGTCCGCTATCTAGTATGAGGAAAATGTCACGCGACATCCACGCTCACGACAGTATCGAAGATGCCAACCTCCCCGGCTCCCTCCCCTCCCTCCGCCGCCCCAACATTGCCTTCGCAAAATCAGACACCCCCGCTCTCCCTTCGCCAATCGAGCGCATCTGGTACATCAATCCGTATGGCCAGGAGATACGACCAACTCCCAACCCGAAGGTACTTGAGAGTATTAGGGAATGCGGTGTGGTGATATATTGCATTGGGAGTTTGTACACGAGTATCATCCCAAGTTTGATCCTCCGTGGTGTTGGGGAGGCTGTCAAGTCTGTGCCTTATAAGATTTTGATACTGAATGGGTGTGTGGACCGGGAGACGAGCAGTGTTTCCGAGGGTCCCTATACGGCAACTGATTTCATCCATGCTATTGCGGCGGCTTGTGTTTACTCCACTTCCTCTTCCTCAAACAACACGTCTCCAACACTGGAGAAATCCGCATACCGCAACTACGTCTCGCACATTATTCACCTGCAAGGCGAAGGCACACCTCGGGTCGATAGAGAGGAGTTGGCAGGCTTGGGGATTGAGTGTGTGAGGCTGTATGGACGGAAGAATGAGGGTGGGGATGGGGGCATGTTGTATGATGGGATGGCCTTGGGACAAGCGCTTGAGGCGGTGCTGGGGAGGAGAGAAAACAAGGGAAGGAGGAATACACTGAATGTCAGTTAGCCGTTTCACGAGAAGGTGTAGCAGGTGGATGTAAGAGGAGACTGACAGAAAATTGTTTGATCACATTGCTGCTAGGTTGGTCAGTCTAGACGTGCTGTAAAGTAGAGACAATCAGTAGTCTCTTACACCGGATAATTCGTGTCACATTACCACCAACCTAGGATTATATTTCTTTTCATTGGTATCTAGAGGCATCTCTTTATACATGAGTTGAAACCTAGCGCCATCCGGATCTTCTCCGGACCAACCTAACTCCATGGTATTGCCATTGTCATCCTTACCATCTACACATTATACCCCTGAAGTCATAAGTCGTTGCCAAATGAAAGTACTTTTACAAGTTCGAACTCGTTCAAATGTGTTATGCCCTATGTTCATAATATACAGAGCAGGGTCACGAAGTGCTAAGAGAATACAGCCAGAAAAGTGGCTGCCCCAAGTAGTGCTATCGACATCCCGTATGAATTTGAGCCTGTGGTAGGGGCAGAACTCTTCTTGTACACTGTCTGATTGACAGTCTTGTTGGTATCTGAGCTGAAGAAGTAGCCATTTGCAGCGGTACTGTTGCCCGTAACGATGGCAGGATCCGGTGGCGTCACTTGATCAGGAATGGCGCAAATCGCTCCGGTTGCACTTGGATCTTTGCATCGTGCAGCCCAACTCGATTGCCTACTACTCAAGGACGAGTTGAAGTATCCCTTGACATAGCCAACCGACATTGTGGCGTTCAAGGCAGGTGGACCAGCAGACCAGGTAGGATTTCCATTGCTCCAATGCGTGAGGATAAGATGGCCTGGTTCATATGGTGTGATAGGACCAGGGAATGCATGTAGAACTTTGCCATCGCCATAGAATACTATGTTGCCAGGAACATAATCAATGCGGTACTCGTGATAAGCGGTGGTTGGGTTGAAAGGAAGATTGACGACTTGAAAGTTATCTGGACCTTTGACATAACCTGATTGGACGGTCTTCTCATTTTGAATTACCAGATTGACAGGATATGTGTTGTTCTCTGGAACGAATTGTTCTGACAAAAATTCGAGATCGATCTCTTGGCTATCGTTAAAATACTGTTTGAAGGTTAGTAAGTATAAGGACGCTTTTCGCATCCGTCCAGGGATTCGATCAGGAGGTATATCTCACCCAAAAGAAAGCGCCGCACGTCCCCACGATTGGAGTCAATTTGAGCGATGCCCTGTAGGTACCCCATATCATGTCTGTGCGATTCGAATCCATCGATCCAGTATCAACAAATCCATCTGCCGGAATCCCGCCAGTCACAGTCAAGCCCACACCAGGGTCACCACCGAGTATTCCAGGTCCAGTCCAATTTTTCACATCGAGTATGGGATTCGAGACAACATTTTTAGTAGTGAAATTAAATCCTAAATGGCCGCACAATTAGCTTCCGCGCCATTGATTCTGATCGTGTGCTCTGTGCAATCGCACGTCGCCAGGAATGGAAATCACTCACCATATGTACCAAGGGCGATTTCTGCTGTCACGTTGTAGCTCTGCGGGTGCCAGTCCGTGTCAAGTGTAATATTAGGTATGTGAAAAAAATCAGATTCGATTACATCTGTGAAGAGGTAGGTCGCAGAATTGTTGGAAAGAACGGAGGTTGTATAACCACACTCGCAGTCTGCGCAGACAATGGCAGCGAAAAAAGATAACAGAAGGAATGAACTTGACAACATCATCGCTGAAGCGTGAAGCCTTCGAGCGCGTGGATTCGAATTTGAAAAGAAGGTGGTGGGTGGTGTTGAACGAATGTTGTGGTGGATGTGGAAAAAGGGAAGTTCGGATCGTGAGATGAGTTGAGCAAGAAAAGCCTCGACTGGGGTTAGGAAAGACAAAGTCCAAATTTGCATGAACCATTGCCGGGGTATTGCTGGCAGTGATACTGAAGATGTCCTTTGGCGGGGAAAGAATGACGGGTGCTCGCAGGAAAGGAGGGACAAGAATTCGAATTAGGAAAGAATATGACTGCAAGTCTTGTTGCACCGCTGTTGCACCACAGCCGTTGACGATGTCATGCTATCAACCTTTTATATAGCACATGATTTAGCTCCGCGAGAAATGCTGTCATGACGAGCTAAGTTGTAACCAGAACTTGAAGGTTAAAACCTTTGGAAGTCAATAAACTTTGTGCTATAAAGTTTGTTGAATAACAAGCCTTTCATCCTACTATCAAATGATCTCCAAGATACTCTGCGATACATTAGGACTAACCACAACGCTGTCAAACACAAGTGATGTCACAATACCTTTTGATGCTTCCATCTTGTATTTGTCCAAATTACTAAATTGTTCCGGTCAGTCTACAGCAACCTGACTATTGGGCAGAGACAGGACATTAAATGTTGAGTTCACATCAATCTTTTCCTAGCAACTCACATCGATAATTTAGGACTGGTTGACCTGCTGCCATCTGATGACTAAACGTAGTTTGAGGTTCACCACGAGGCCTTCTCCTGACTTTAAGCCAGATCTAACAACCCAGTCAAATTCAAACGTTTATATCCCTCCACGGTGTTTTTCCATGCACCCATGACGATGCTTTTTTTGATTTTCGAGACAAACAAAGCAAGACGTGGGAACTCAGGAGGACTCTGACTCTCGGGATTCACAGCATTTCCCCTGCATGATTCTGCATGGAACGCCAGAAACAAGCAAATATAAATTGCAGATGAAACAGACTTTTCGTTTCCACCCGCAAATACCCCGTGAATTAACCTTCATCTCTGCGGCTCTTGCGTTGCTGTTCAAGGAGCAAGGACAGGCATTGTTGCGGCTCAACATGGAGATCCATGAATGCCATGCAACTTTCCCCACATCTGCTCCGGCAGATCGCTGCGCCACCAGCATGCTTGAAAGTGCCGGCAATCGATTGAAGAGAGGAGTGAGCATGAGATAGCATAAAACGTATGTTGCCGTTCTTTATCAGTATGAAGCTAGTCGGGCAAAGAATTTTGATTAATAAAATGTGCCTCCAGCCACTCGATCTCCAGCGACATAATCGACAGAAGAACCTGGTGCTAATACCTTTGCAGATGAAGAGATTGTAGCTCAAGAGTGATCTGAGTGATATGGTTAACTCTATCCCTTTCTTCAAGAATCACTTCTCTCCGAGAGATAGGATATGTCTTGTCAAAAAGTACACTGTACAAACATGGCTAGGAGGAAAACCTCTTTCCAGAAACCCTTCCTCAAAAGAAAATCTACTAATATAGATAAACCCGTTAAAATAGGGAAACTGTATCCCGCAGGAGAAACATTGATCAAATGTTTACTCTGCTACGAAGTTCAATCTTGTAGGTTGTAAGACCACAGGCCAAAACTCTACGTAAACCACTCCTTAATCCTCCTAGATATTCTAAGACAATCTACTGATTATCCTTTTATTTCTAAGAAATGATCTGAAATATCCTAGACAGGATAGGATAATAACTTATACTTTCTTTCCCTTAGACAATACACCTAGTCAGAGTCTCTAGACCAGTACCTAGAGGTCCCTAGCGTTTTGAACCACGATCTTACTTTGATGAATCTTCCACCAAGGCGCTGCTGTACTAGTGGCAGATTACCAGGCTGAATTAGGTTATATGTGGAGGGTGGGGGAAGTGTGATGCGTGTTGTACATGAAAGATGGAGCTGTAGTAAGTGAAGCTGAGCGGAGTTCTCCTATGATCCTAGTTGAGCCTTCGACTACAGCCCTTGCTGAAGATGTTCGACATGGGCCCAGTGAACGGCTCTCACGCACTTGTGTTGGAATCCATAATTGTCCTCCAGGTACTCGTCACCCAAGATTGTTGCTCCGACTTCGTAGAAACACTACCTTGGCTAGAGGGAACTTCCCATAGTCCATCTCCCTCTTCATCTCTAAGATTGCAGACTTTCCTCAATCCTCTCGCGCAACCCTGCTTCCTACTTCCATTTGTGTTATCTTCGTGCCTTGCGCTTCGACACAGCATCTCCATCTTCCCTTGGTCTTGTTTGTTGTTTTAGAGCATGCACGCGCCCGCAACCGACATTTGTGGCACCACATCGAGGAGGCTGCTGTTATTTTTCAGCCCCATGTATTTTCCGCATGCAAATGAGCTCACTCTCTTTAATCCAATTTCCGTTTGTAGGTTGGTCTTCCATTGTAAATAGTTGAATGGTCTTTCCCCGCCCCTCTTCTACCGGTTCCACTGTGCTATTGTCGTTTACTGCTTGTTTTGCTCCATACTTAATTTTGTTCCCACGATAGGGCTCTCTCCATGTAGCAACATTACATTCTCTTGTTCCTTCGAGAGTTGTGGTGTCGTATTTACAGAGGAAGCTCAATAAACCCTTTTCAAACTTTATCCAGCTGTCTTGGCATGAGGTTCTCGTATTGTCGTATTCGTATTAGATACAACTCCTCTTTCCGTCTTGGACTTGGAGAAGATAAAATTGATGATTGATTGTTAATGGGTAGTTGAACCATGCTCTATCTAGAAGAGGAGTTATGTCAATTTCGCAAATACCTCAGGCAATTGGAAGACCCGTCCTCAATTTGAAGAACTCTTTTGTAGACGGTGAGCATCTTCTGTTGAAAGCTAATGAAATTTCAAGAGTTATTACTATAACAAGGAGACTATCCTTGAGTCGTCTAACACCGTGGAGCGCGAATACAGATCAAAATATTTTGCAGATATCTCGAAAACCACATTCAGGCGACTATCCCTCGACTCTTTGATGCCGTGCATTTCATATCAGCTAACAAAGCGCGATGCCTCAGCTACCCCAAAGTATCACCGCGGTTCTCTTTTAAGTGAGCTGCGACACATAGTAGCCCACTACCATTCTTTGGGCCTTTAAATACTCCATTCAGTTCCATATAATAGGATAGAGCATCCTGGAAAAGCATCATATTAATATGGCTCACCCCTCATGGCATGGCATTCGTCAAAAGCTGTGAGTACATAGAACGATAACTCAATTTCGTTTCTTCTACGACGCATTGTTGTTGCGTCTCAACACTGAAGTTGTTGAAGCTTCTACGAATATTCCCAGGTGAGGCAGAGTAAATATGACGTCTGCTGTGTATCGAACCACTGAAATGGAACGCGGTGCTGTCCGGAGTGTCTCTGAACCAATTCTTTAGGCATCATATATAGTTTGTTGAAATGTACTCTTAAGTCGTTGTCCCATTCCGAATATAAACACTCAACCTATTCCCCGCACCACAATACTGCAACTGATTCCCCGTACACAGCATATTGCAATCTCCATTCCCCACCAAATTCGACCCAACAGCAAAACTATTCGCGCACCAGCATTCTCGTCCATACTCAGCGCCAGCATACATGTAGGGTGTCTGTCCACACGCAGCCACGCAAAGCTCAATCGTCTGCGCATCTGTAGGGTAGAATGCGGAGCTGAGAGCGCGGACTCCGTTCGGTTCGGTGTAGCATCCTACGTAGTTGTAGGGTCCGGCTGAGGCGACGATGCTAGGTGTTGGTGCTACGGTCAGGGAGGTGCTGGATTTTGTGGAGGAGGTGGATGTGGTTGAGGCAGAAGATGTGGATGTTGTGCTGCTTTCGCTTGTCGACGTGAAACTGATCGTGCTACTTGAAGTGGCTGTGCTGCTTGAGCTAGATTTGGTTGTTGATGAGCTACTGCTGCTCGATATCGAATTTGTAAGCTTATATAGCTCGAGTCTATTGCCTGCTCCACAGTATTCTACGGGCGATCCAGGGCAAATGAAATTACAGTCATTGAGGTTTGCTAAAGTTGAGGATGGGGCAAGTGAGTTTCCGCAAAAGCCTAGAGCGAAATATCAGTAAGTATTCTCAAAAAAGAGGGCGGAGTTAGACTTACATTCACCGCCGTATTCGACACCCCAATAGACAAATCCGGCACAATTAATCGCGCATATCTCAAGTGTCATTGCAGGATAATTGTAAAAGACAGCTCCTGCAAGTGCTCTCACTCCCGCACCTTCAGTGTAGCATCCTTGGAACGTGTAATATCCAACTACAGGTTTGTGACCAAGTGTAGGAACAGGTGATGTCGAAGATGATGTTAAAGAAGTACTTGTAGTCGAAACACTCTTACTGGTGGAAGTGCTACTGGTAGTAGTCGTGCTCACAGATGACTTGCTAGTTAATGATGTACTTGTGGTTGATGATACCGTACTGCTTGATGAGGTACTTGTTGGATCTGATGACCCCAGTGGAGCACATGTTGCACCAAGGGATGAAGCATCTTTGAAGTCATCGGCAGAGGCGCCGCTTGACACTCCAAACTTTGTCCCGGTAACCGAGGAGATGATATAGCTGGCGCTATAGATGTCATATAGTCCCACAGTTGCCCCTTTCAGCATAGCTGCTGTTGCATTCGTAAGTGAGGGAACCGGTGTTGCCGCAGCTCTCGGGAACTTCTGGGTGATTCCTAGGGTCGGGGTGGCGGCTGTGCTGCGGACCTGGAAAATGTTAATTACCTGAACACGATGAAGGCTAATACAGAACTTACGGCTGCAAAGACAGTCAGGTTTCCATTGCTCAAGCAGCTCTGAGGAGTGAGAACCATGACATCGTCTTGGACTGGAAATCCCGCACCATTATTAGAAAACGTTGTTGTCAGGCCGCCTGTTTCTGATACTGTGACTGTGAAAGAGGATATCGAAGAAACGGCAGGGATATTCGAGCTGAAGCCATAGAACTTATAACATGGTTAGCAAAGTCTATGGCCTGTAAGCAATTCACCTACCGTAAAGTTATCATCGAATCCACTTGCAGTGCCTGCCACTGTTGTAGTGATGGTTCCACCAGCCCCCCCAAGTCGATCTTTGTATGTGATTATCACACTAGAAACAGTTCGAGTAGTCGTTCGGACCCTGATATCCCCAGAGAACTTGATCTGTGTCCCTCCACCAAGTAAAGTCAATTGAATCCCACTAGGTTTGATCTCATACGGTGCTATGATATCCGAAAGCTGCACATTCAATGGAACTGTCTCAATCATCCTCTGCAAGATTGCGGAGCAGACCGAATTGAAGGTCGGAGCCCCTGTCATCGTCTTTATTGTGACATTCTTGTCCGTATTAAAAACCACAAAGTCTGAGTTCCTTGTATTTCTCACAGATATCCCTGTCGAAAGGGGATCCGAAATAGGTCCATTGACGTACTGAACAGCGATGAGATTATCGAATTCGAGTGTAGTGTCAAAAAGCTGATAGCCATTGGGTGCACTTCCGACAGGAACAATTTCCGGAAAATTTCCAGCATGAACACCTCCGATAGCATGACCACATGCTGTCATCTGAATCATATCTGGGATACTGAAACCCATGCGCGCGAATTGATTGACAAAGACGCCTTGCCCATTCTGTGGTTGTGGAACTCCAATTGGACCCGCCTGGGTGGCATCTATTCTCCCACCACGCATTGGTATAACCGGTCCACCACACCCACGTACAGAAGCATGCACGCCGAGGGCTATCAGGTCGGAGATAGACAATCGTGTGTTGAAGAAGCTAGAGTATGTTGTTAGGGAGGTAGCGAACCCGGCCCCTATGTTCTCCCCGTTTTGCAGCTCGAACGCTATTGACCCATCAATACCTCCATGAGGTTCAAAAAAGACATTGGTCGTTGCCATATCGTGGAAGCCAATTCGTAGCCATTCTGCAGCTGTTTGCCGTCCTACTCCAAACTCGGAGAACGAACAAGGTGATATGTGCGAGGAGAAACCTCTGCTTTTGTAGCCGGTATTCAAGAACATGACATCCTCTAGCTCGTCGATAGCAGCAGGCCATGCTGGAGCTGCCTGTACCAGTCTTGAACATACAACGGTCCATTTCAAGAGGGTATAAGCAAGCGTCATCATTACAATTTAAGAATATATATCATACAACAAAGTTGCGAACGAACAACTAACTGCACTGGCAGGAAGAAGGGCCAAACAGAAGCAAAGGTGGAAACATAGAAGGCCGCGATACAAGAGAATACTTTAATACTTCTTCCGATAATGCGGTCTCAGCCGCATACTGCAGCATGTGGCCAGCAGGGAGGTGCATAGAAGCCTCGTATCGAATATGAGGGTCTCCTTGCACGAAACCAGTCACAGGGGGCTGATGTATGTATTTGTGGGTGCAGGGGATGGAGCGATCCCATACATACAGAGCGAATCAACAGCTGACCGAGTATGCAGAACACAGCGGTAGATGCCGCCTATAGATAAGTAATGGTAAAGATCAGATTCGCTGGTATTCCCCGACATTCGACAGAACAATATGTGATAATGTGAGGCGGTCCTCATTGAACATAGCGGCATTAGCGGCATTAGTTTGTTGGTGGAATCCCGAAATGGCGTTCTTGTCATTCTCCTATTTATGTCACCCTTGGGGAACGCGAAAGATACCAAGACGATCTTGATATTCAATACGGATTGGTTGGCCATTAGCCTGTTGGTAGAGGAACGCCGCAGAGCCGTTTTAGTAATGGACATCCGGGAGTGGCGGTGTCAACATATAGCTTACGAGGTAGTAGGCGCGACTAAGTCCATTTGAAAGGCAGTATTGCAGTCACCTGGCAAAGGGAATCTTCTAGTGTCTGAACCTCGGGTTCCAGGATTAGAGTAATGTGCATTAGGTGACACCAATATCTTGGATACACTCAGATGTGCATCTCGTGCCATCCAATCCGGCATGAAGGTATACCGTGTGGATGGTAACTTTAAGTAGCTCGGCGAAAACTAAGTTGTAGCGTAGCCGTATTGAAGCTTATGATTCGTGTATGACAGAACTCAAAAATCATCTCCGAGTGGACCTTATGGCGATCAGGCATGCACGAAATTTGATGTGTAATAGCGTTCCTCCGAAGGGGTTAAAATTGATACCGATTTTGGGAAAAAGAAAATATTGATGTTGTGCAGGATAGGTCGTATTTGACAGGGAATGAAGTAAGTGCGATTGTCAGATGCGGTCAAAAACGACCTCGCTTAGGTATCCCGTGCAGGTGCCAATATTGATTTTTTGCATGAGCTTATCAAATTAGATGAGTTTTCATGTGAGTTTTACATTAGATGACATGCCTTTCACTCAAGGTAATGGAAATTCAACGATTTGAAAGTATACGGATACGTTCAAGTAAACTTCACAGAATTAACAAGTGGGCATATGAGATGTAGACCTCCGACAACGATTCTAACTAACCTTGGCGCTTGAATCCTTCACCTCAAAACATACTCTGCAGCAACTCATCAAGACCAACAAGTTTTTCACCTCAGCTACCACATCTCAAGCCTCCGTGCTCTCGAGGCATTAGACACCAAGAAAGATGAACCCCGCACTCTTGTACCTCTCTGGCTCGGCGCCTCTCTTCCAAGACCCTCTCAAAACTCTCCTTCAGACCTACAATGATCTCAACAGCGCCACAATAACGACGCTTCATGAAGTCCCTTCGCCTCTTGAGTTTATGCGCTTCGTCGCGCTCAATCGACCATTCGTAGTCCGTGGCGGAGCTATAGACTGGAAGGCGACCCGGGAATGGGGAGTGGAGAAGTTGAAGGAGGTGATGGGCGGGATGAAAGTTAATGTTGCTGTTACACCAAAAGGGTAGGTAGGCTTGATTTATTTTTAAGTTTGAGATGACGATCATGTGAGGAGAGTTCTACCAATTTTTGGCTGCTTTTGTGGGTGCATCTGCAAGAAGCCGTGATACTCATCGTACAATGATCGCATCCCTTGTTATCTTCGACAGCTGCTTTGTTTTGCTTTTCCTATATGTCCTTATTGATTTGAGTCTTCAAAATGAGGAATGATACACTAGGATACCTTCTAAAGTAGTCAAGTGGCCACAAAGAATAATGGAGTACCGAAATATCTGAACAAACGCTTCTCGCTTTTTCGAAATTTATCACATATGCAATTGAGAACTTGTGTTTGATCTTAGTCGAGTGATGTCCGAGGACAATTTATGTTTGGTTCCTCCTCTCATTTGATGGGATAAAACATGGTGGGACCGAAAAATCGGTTTGAACATGTTTATTCGTGGTTTTCACTACAGAAAGATGGCATAGAAAGAGCCAGTTTCAAGGTATGAAGAAGATCAATTTCATGATATCAAGAAATCAAATGTTGGGCAATTTTACATACCCACGTAGGTCAAAGGTCTCAAAAAGACTAATACAACACAGAAACGCAGACTCCCCAGCCTTCTCCCCCAACGGCGATCTCCTCTTCGTAAAACCTTGGGAAGAAGAGCAAGACTTCACCACCTTCCTCGACTTCATCATCACGCAAGAAAAGAATGGCCGCCTTCCCAACCAAGAAATCAGATACGCACAAACTCGTACCTCCTTCTCTCACCCATCCCTGCCCCCTTACTGACAAGAGTCTCAGAAAACGACAACCTCCGCAACGAATACTCCCCCCTCTACCCCTCTGTCCCTCCAACCATCCCATTCTCCCGCATCGCTCTTGCGCACTCGCCAGAAGCCATCAATCTCTGGATCGGCAATTCCCATTCCGTAAGTGCATTGCACAAAGACAACTATGAGAACATCTATGTGCAGATCCTCGGACAGAAACACTTCGTCTTAATGCCACCGCTGGCCTATCCGTGTGTGCGGGAAAAGGTGTTGAAGAGCGCGAATTATGCAAGAAGTGAAGATGGAGAAGGTTTGCAAATTAAAGAAGAGGGAGGGGAAGGTGTGCCGTTTGCAACGTGGGATCCTGATGTAGAGGAAGATGAGAGCGATGAAGATCGGGAGATGAGGGCGTTAGCGAGGCCGATGAGGGTTACGCTTGAGGCGGGTGATATACTGTATCTTCCTGCACTATGGTATCATAAAGTCTCGCAGTCATGTAACAAGGAGGGGATATGTTGTGCGGTCAATTACTGGCAAGTTATTCTCATGCATCCTACCGTAATGTTGAATGTTTGCTAATACGATTCAAGGCATGATATGGAATTCGGCGGTAGTTTCTATCCACTGTGTAACTTGGTCCGGAATCTTGGTTTAGAGAAAGAAAGAGAGAAAAGCGCAGAAAGACCGTAGAATCACCAAGATAGTAAAATCAAGATATTTAGAAGACCAGAATACCTCCATCTCATAATAGTTTATCGATGAGAGAAGAAACCAAGTTATTCTTCCATTCTAGGTAGGACTTTTGAGTTGAGTGTTCTATTATTTCAAGCACAATCTGTTAGATTATAATTGAAAGTACAAAACAACCAATGAACCGTACTAGGTGGTGTATGACGAGAAAGTCCCCATAATCTGCCTTTGGCAGCCCACTTAAAATCTAATAAGTCATCAACACTAGAAATCGACATAGACCGGATCTAGCCCCAACTAGGGACACTAGACCTCCTGACTTCCACACGTATGGCTAGACCACACATCGTACTCACCAATTAATGTATTAATTTGGACAGTGAACAGTTCCGCACAATACACCTGATGACTACCCAATTAATCATGAACCCACTTAACGAAAAGTAAAGATTGAAAGCAGAACGGCTACTCAAGGGCGTTTTATTTCCAAGGGGATATCCAACTCGAAGTTAGGTTATAACACTCCTAAAGAAAATCAACCTATGGCTCAATACTGTGGGGATTTCTAGTATACCTTAAGTGTTGAAAATGGGGATTTGAGATAGCCAGGCCTAGTGAGAGCGCGTGTCAAAATCTCTGGATACACCCAGGCATTAGTCTGAGAACTCTACTCTCTCGTGCCTAGTTCTTATATGAGAGAAGAACGTTGATATCATTCTCTTATCATATTTAGAATATTTGACTTATATAACCATGATCAAGCAGATTGTCTTATAATATATTGGAGAATCATGGAGTGGTGAATATGGAATTTTGACCTAAGTTTTGATACATTTAGTCTGGTATTCTCTACAGAGCGCTTTAGGCAGCTAAGAGAAGCATCAGGGAATATTGTTATAAAAGGCTTCATGTCAAAACGTGATTGTTCAATTTCAATATTCACTGAGAGCCTTAGAGTATGTCGAGTCTCGTTTTGCTATGACCTATAAAATTACAACCAAAGCATGCATATGCACAACATTTCTCCTCCATTCCCTTTCTATGCCCTAGTTCTGACCAAAGAGCCACAGCCAAGCCAAGCCAGCCACTGCTGACAGGTGAAGGAAGATGAGAAGGCAAAAATGGTGATGGAGACGTCAAAGTGGAAATTTCGTTGTTGCATCTTATGATTGAGAGATCAAAGTACTTTTGGATAGAGAACCCACCCCGATACGTGCGCACCACTCAAAGATGTGACAAACAGAGCTGTTGTGATATAACATGCCAGAAAAGACATGTTCCCGTGACAACAGCGCAGGAAAGACGAACAATCCCGATTGCAACATGCAATACTGTGTTTGAAATAAAAACATTTTTGTGCAAAGGCCGCCCATATGCATTCTAAGTGCAGACGTCCGTAGAGGAGATATGGCGACCCGGGGTCAATGTTGGTGACCCGGACCAGCAGAGAGATCTAGAGACATTATCAAGAAGATCCAACGCCAAAAGAAAGTCATGTCGAGAAGAGGAGAGGTGAAAATGCGAGGGGTGTCGAGGAGCTCAGCCGTGTTATGTTTCCTGAGACTAATGCAAAGTTGGCATTATTCGCTTGCTCCAAAGCATTGCCGATTCGTAGCAATATGTCGTACAATTATCAGCAATCAAGAAGCAATTGCACGCGAAGCGTTACCTCCACGGTTGTTCTTCTTTGGTTTTGAGACAGTGCTCCAGCCATCTTCTTCCACAGCTTGAGTCTCAGTCTCAGCGGGAGGTGGCAGAGCTGGGCTGGCAGGTGATGCTCCCCCATTCATGTCTCGTCTTGGACCTCTGGGCTCATCATAATTTCGTCCGCCACGTCCTTCACCTCGTCCTCTACCACCACGGCCTCCTCGTGGACCACGTGGGGCATCATCTCTCGGGGTAGGTGGTCCTCCAGATGCTCGTCTCCAGGTACCGGTCTCGACTGGCTTAGGTCTGGCATCTCTGACGATTTCCTTTGGCTTTACAGACTTATCATCGACAATGTTACCATTGGCGCTTTCGGTCTCAATTGTGCTTTCACCCTCTCTTTGGAGAATCTCAACCTTCTTGTCTGCATCAGCTTCTTGCTTTTCGGCTTCCTCAGCCTTGGCCTTGGCCGCAGCCTCCTTTGCCTCAGCCTTAGCCTTGTCTTCGGTGTCCTTCTTCTCTTTGATTGAAGCCAATCTCTTCTCTTCGATTTCTCGTTCCTTGGCGGCAGTATCGATAGGACGAGCGCCACCAAATGGACTGGCCTTGGAGTCTCCAGACACTGAAGATGGGGATGGGAGGTCTGGAGCCTCGGAAACAGTTCGCTTCGCAAGATTTAACCTAGGACGGCCACCTACAGGGACAGCAGGTGCAGTGGCTGGAGAAGAAGGGGCCTCGCTTCCATCACGGCTAGGCACAGGTGACTTGCCAGCTGGTGCGTCAGGTCGCATCTTGGTACGCCATTGATTATCTTGCTCAGCAGCTGTTGGAGCACGCTCGACAGCAGGACGTTCCTGGAAATCGCGGCGGGGTGGTCGTGACCCATCTTGTGAACCTTGTGGACGACCTTCACCCCATGCGGCAGGTGAAGCTCTCCGCTCTCGGAAACCCTCTGGACGTGGGCCATCGTTTGTTCGTGGACGACCTCCCTCCCGTGGACTAGGGCGCTCTGGCTGAGGGATTGGCGACAAAGGTCCCTTGCGTTCCCAATTTCCAAAGTCGCGGACTTTGCCATCACCCTCGGGGAAACGCTCCTTGCGCTCGCTGCGCTCACTGCGCTCGCCCCCAAAATCACCCCCAAATCCACCACGTCCGGAATCTCGTCCTCCTCGGGATGGTAAATCTGGCAATGGGCCTTTTCTGCTCCAGTCGTTAAACTCTCGGGCTGGTCCATCTCTGTCCTTTGCTATACAAACGCCTATGTCAGATATTGAAAGAATGATTACAGATACTTGCACGTACGAGGATCAGCTACACTAATTCTGATGTTGCGTCCTTGGAATTGAGAGCCATTGAGAGTCAAAGCTGACTTCAATCCTTCGAGTGTGGCGAACTCGGCATAACCAAATCCCTTAGGCTTCATCTCAAGCTTGTCTTCGATGATTCGTACATTTGTGCACTCGCAACCAGCAAAGAAGTCGGTGACATCGCCATTAGTAGCGTCGAAGGAAAGGTTGCCCAAGTGAACGGTATACGGTGGCTTGTCGGGAAGGGGAAGTTCCTCACGAACAGAATAACCTTTGCGAATATTAGCTCCAATTCTTCCCAGGGGCAAAATTATATGCCGCAAACGAACCTCCACTGCCAGCACCTCCATAAGCACCTGTGGTGGAATTATATGTACGGCGCTCTTGACCATATCCAGTTCGAGAATCTAAAAGTGTCAGCTATCGTTCTCTTTACGGCGAGGTGATAATATGACGCTCTCAAGGGAGGCTGAAAGCAATTGACATACCGGCTGCGAGATATATGTTAGCAGACCTTCGACTCAGAGGAAAATTTCGCACTTACAAACTGGCATATCCTCCATCTCATCAGCCCATGATCCCATTTCTACGTCCCGTCAGCACCATGCCCGTACCAACGACAATTATCGAGATGTTCTTACTCTCGTCAGTCAAGAAGGCCCCGAGGGACATCTTCTGCTGCTCTTTCTTCTTGGGAGCTACGCGACATCTGTTAGCACGGCGAACAATAACAAACATACTTGTCTAAGTGATCAATTTTTGCGGTGATAGACCGATTAAGACAATATGTTCACAAGGCTTACCCATGATTGCGGTTTTTTACACAACGGCGCGAGACTCCTAGTCCTGCGCGTTGTCGTTAAGTTGCGAAAGAAGGATATCGTATCCTTCGTCGTGTCTTCGCAAAGGTTCTCGATGCAACAAATCAAGTTCTGGGACTTGATTGAATCGCGGTGATTTTCGAAGTCGTCGTTGTTCGGCGGAGTTCCTGAGCCCTTCACAAGTTTTGAAGTGCGCTTTTCCTAAAGTTTTGCCTGCCTAGAAAGGCGAACAAGGGTTGGGTGATCAACCGCTAGTCCTGATGAGGACTCGATATATGTCACGTGGAAGAGCCTCGTTGACTTCCGTTTGCAGTGCTTGGCGAACTTCTTTCAACTCCTTGTCATTCTAGTTGATATATCCACGATTATGTGTGAGATACACACAGGAGGTGAATCAGATTAGATTTCGGGCTTTTTGTCATGCAGCCCGCCAGACATACGGCGGAGAATTTGCAGGATGATACGTCCTTGAAAAAAGTGAACGAAGGGGCGAAGGGGGAAGAGAAGCTAGCGAAATATGATCAGGCTCCCTCAAGAAACCTTTCTCCCAATGTGGATCTTATAAAACCAGCCTTGCAGACTGGCAGTCTAGCTGGTAAGTTGTCGTTCATCAGTGTTTCGCATGTTGCTAGCTAACCTCATCCAAGGACTTTCCGGTTTGATCGTTGGTGGATTTACTGGTGTTCTACGTTCTAGCCAGAGCCCATTTGTATCCGCGACTGCTACTGGGATCCAATGGACTGCTTTCGGGACCACATTTCATGGTATGAGTCTCGTGGAATCATTAGTGGCTAAGTTTTAATGTTTTAATTTAGCTTCAAGAAGTTATGTGTTTCACGTGTGGCGAAAAGATGAAGTGAGTCCGCAAGACAAGATCAAGGCTAGCGCCATTGCTGGATCTGCGGGCGGATGTGTAGCTGGTCTCTTACGTGAGGAGCTCTCAGATTTGCTCCCCTTTATACTCTGGCTAAAATATAACAGGAGGCCCAAGAAGCATCATCCCAGGGGCCATAATGTTTAGTCTCTTCGGAGCAGCTGGCCAATACATCTACAACAGAACAGACGCCCAGCCCTCCCAAGCACCTGAAGAGAACAAACAAACCTGGCTGAACTCTAGATGGAGTCCCGTCAAGGTGTTAAGCGACGCTGAGTACGATGATATGTTACGTGAGAAGCTGCTCTCAGTGAACGCACGAATAGCTCTGCTTGATGAAAATATTGAGTCTCTGAGAGCAGAGGAACGGAGAATTTCAGAGGCAGCACAGGAGAAGGAAATGGTATCTTTACCTGTGTTACCAGTTGTGAAGAAAAAATCTGAATCTCAGAAACAGCCCAGGACAAAATCTGGGTGGTGGTGAAATGCACTGTATATCATGTAAATTACTGTACAAAGGATATGTATGTCCTGGCCTATTGATCAAAGATATCATACCATCTGTCAAAAATAACCAGCTAAGAACGAATCAAAATGCCCATCGTAGTACCGCACAGTTCTATTCATTGATCTAAAAACTACGGGGGAATGAGTACATTAAGTGAGAAGTATCTCTATGTCACCAGACAAGAAATTCCTTTATGTATAACCAAAGAACAGCTGATAGCTTATGGAAGTTTAAAATAGAATGCATCAGGTTCTCTTCCAGATCAAGAGACTGAGATGGGAAGCGATGGCAGTGAATACAAACCGCCCGTTTAAGTAACTGCGAGGAAACTGTCATCGTTCAATCAGCCCATCTGTTTATAGCTTATTTGTTTATTTACATGCAACTTATACACAATAAAAACTCTATGTCTTCAGACTTTTAGGTATCCCAATTCCATGCGCCTCCAACAAAATATATCCCCATTATGCTCAATGCCGACAACTCTCTACTCCTCCTCACCACCCGCCCTCTTAGCACTCGCAGCTCTAACCCACTCCTCCGCTTTAGCCTTCACCTTCTCCTGACTCTTCTTGTCACCGTTCTTCTCCTCCCACTCACTCCACCGCTTGAACCACGCCTTCGCTCCCTTCGGCTTAAGTCCCTTAGTCTTCATGACTCTCTCGAAAACTCCTCGGGTGATGTCCTTATCGCCTTGTTGGATCTCTAGGTCGAGAAGCTGGTTCCAGATGTCTAGTCGCTTCGGAAATGTGGAAAGAAGGCCTTCAAACATTGTCCGTCCACGTTCAGGGGATCCGGTCTTGACATGGAATTCGAGAGCAGCGAATTTTAGTGTTAGGTTGAGATGGGTGTGAGGGGGTAGTGATTGCGTAGCACGAGGGAGAAGTGCGCGGGCACGATCCGGGGCGGAAAGACTGCTGTGAAGGAAATGTGCGTAGTTATACCAGACTGTGGGTGACTGAGAGAACTTCTTGATGATTGTTTGAAAGAGCTCATCAGCTTTCTGTATATTTCGTTAGCATGCTCATTTCTAAGGAGTGTAATAAATTGGACTTACATCATGTTTGCCAGATTGGATATAGATACTGGCTAGCCTCTCATGAATTTCTTGCGGATCATTGTATTGGCATGCTCTCTTGAACACCTCATCAACTGACTCATCGCTCCCATACGCAGCCTCCAAATTGATGAGAGCTATCCAGACATTCATCTTCTCCGTCTCCTCTCGTATATTGATAGTCCTAATAGCTCGCTCGGCCACTTCTCTAGCTTTGCCAAGCTCACTCAGCTGCATCTGGAAAGCCATGTATTCAATCCACAATTGAGACGAATCAGGTTGTCCTAGCAGAAGCCTCTCAAAATCACCAACAGATTGGGGCCCATTTGCATCCAGATCACCCGTGCGATCAATCTTGATTCCACCATTCTTCCGCTTTTTCTTCTTGGGTTTCTCGTTTGCGCCATCTGCATCCGAATCTGCATCGGAGGCTTCACCAACACGATCCAACACCTTGGCTGTCCAATCAAATCCACCTGCATTGAGCGCCGGTAGAGGTGCTTCTTCATCAACACCGGTCATCTCAACGTCAGACTCGGAGTCTGATTGTTCATCCGCGGAGCTTTCAATATCCTCAACATCAAGGTCGATTCCACCCTCATCATCATTGGATGATTCATCGCCGGCACTGAGGCGAGCTCCCTGCTCACTGCCAGCATCTTCATCGTCATCACTATCATCCTCTGAATCCACCGAGCGATTTTCAAAATATCGAGCCTTAAGCCCAAAACTGACTCGCTTCTTATCTGCATCGAGCTTTATGATCTTTGCTTTGACTGCGTCACCCTCCTCATACAGCTTCTTGACATCTTGAACGCGCTTCTCAGCCATTTCGCTCTGATGGCAAAGACCACTAACATTCTTAGAATTGTCAATCACAATGAACACTCCAAAATCTTCAACTTTTCTGATCTTCCCCGTAACGATTTGACCGACTTCAAGATCTCTGAATATTATTGGAGCAACATAGTTCTTGTCGAAAGTAGAAGCCTTCAAGCTCATTTGGATGTGGTTCAAATCGGAATCAACGTGGGTGACTTTCCCTTTAACTAATTGATCAACTTGAAACTCTGACTGCCAATCTTTGAGATATGAATCAGAAAGGTCAGACACTCGTATGAAGGCTTTAAGGTTTCCACCAAGGCTGACGAAGACGCCTTTCTCAGCCACCTTGCTGACGAACCCACGAATAATTTCGTTGGGCTTAACTTGTGATATGGAGGAAATCTCAGGATCCTGAACGATTAGCGAAGAATCTAACACTCTGGATGGTCTAGTCGATAGTCGAACTTTCTTGTTAGGTAAGTCCACGCTAACAACACAAACTCTGACGATATCATTTTTCGCAAAGCTGCTGATATCAGCTTGAGAGAAGTCATCAGCAATATCAGCAAGATGAATAGGTGCAGCAAGACCCTTACACAACTCTACCATAACTTGACGCTCGGTGGCTTTCGTGATTTTGCCAGGAACGATCATGCCCTCTTTCAGAGTCTCCAGAGTGAACGTCTCTGAGGCTTTCGAAGAGCGAGCAGTCAGATCCAGTCGACTATTCGCACGATCAACATTTTTGACACGTACCCTGATAGCTGATCCAACTGGGAAATTTGTTTCGATATCCTTCAGAAGAGACACATCATCTGAAAGCTCCAAAGCTTCAATTCGTCCTCGGACATTTGGCGTTAGACTTGCCCATGCGAAATTGTCGGCTACATTATTGATGTACGCAATCCAAGACGAACCGACCTTGACATTGTCTAATGCTAGAGGCTCCAGCGACTTTGCCTCTCGATCGCTTTGCTTTGCGGATAATTCCAGAACAGATGTCGTACCAGATCTGTGACTGAGTGGAAGAAAACGGTGATTACGGGCGTCGAAGGTTCCCATCACGCGAACATCCAAGATCTGCTTTGGTAAAAAGTGACTCAACGGGCGTTTTCTGTCCTTGATTTGGTCCCAAGAATCAAACATATGGGAAACAGCGATTCGTCCTTGGGCGTTATCCGCTAGCCGCACATTAAGCTGGGTGTCTTTTACCGATACGATTCGTGCCTTTGTCACAGTGCCAACTTTCAAGTCGTCCAATGTGGATAATTTGTCATCGACGGGATTGATGAGTTTGACGCTTTCGACAGCATCTTCCGACTCCTTCGAAACATCTACCATAGACACAATAAAAGTACCTTGCTCATGATTTACAGATGTGATTCTAACCACTATTGGCTGAAGCAATTTCAATCCAAATTCTGGAAGCGAAATGATATCATCAGGCATATTGCTCTTCGGGAGATAGCCAGACAGTCCACCTCCGAATTGGACGAATACAGCAGTGGTAATGATGTTCCTGACAAAACCTTGCGCTAACTTGTTCTTTTGGACATCATTGAAAGATCCAATCAATGCACCGGACTTGGCAGCCTTGACCAAACTTGGCTTGTTCGTCAGAAGAATGGTGTGTCTCGACTCACGCTTCTCGAGTACCGCAAGATCTGTCAATGATTGGCCTACTCGGATTTTAAGAAGAGCAGACGCATTTCTTGACGATGATCTGTCCGTGAGGTGCCCAATAGGTAGCGTCGCAGGTAGACTGGCACCTTCAATCTCGAGGGAGACATCATCGCTCGATTTGCCGGTGACAAGAGCAGTAACAATACTACCAACCTTCAGAGCGACGAAAGCAGTCTTTTGGGCAGCACCAAATGCTGAAGGATCCTTGCATGAAACAACCATTTTCTTTTCCCCTGGATATACCTTGAGGACGTGTACATTCACAACTTGACCCACGCGAAAATGCTCACTGGGATCTCGGATATATGCCTCGCTCATCTCGGCAACAGGCAAGAACGCCCGAACATCGCCGTAGAATTGAACCACTGCACCAGTCGCGAGGACGTTGACGATGGTCCCTGGACTCTCCATCCCGATAGTGATGTTCTCGTAATCCAGAAAAGGTGAAGCTTCCGAATTGACAAGAGTCTTCTTCATTGTCAATCGGATTTGTCGCTTGCTTGGGTCTGTCGAGAGAACCCGCGAGACTACTGCCATTCCCTCTTTAAACTTCCTCTCTGGGTGACGCAACTCAACATCTGCCATATGAG
The DNA here is from genome assembly GCA_001414415.1 of Hymenoscyphus repandus. NCBI lineage: Eukaryota > Fungi > Ascomycota > Leotiomycetes > Helotiales > Helotiaceae > Hymenoscyphus > Hymenoscyphus repandus. Next base: position 203,819 of record LLCE01000006.1, on the reverse strand, counting down.
CTGCAGGTACTAGACCAGACATGCCATCGGCAAGCTTGACAAGCACTCCGCCTACGCCTTTCGCATTTAACACGATTTTCTCCACTTTCCCTTTTACGATTTCACCGATCTTAAGATCCTCGACTTGCAAGAATGGCTGCTCAAGAACACTAGCCTCCAGCGATATCAGATATGTCCCGTCGAATGGATTATATCCGATTACTCTGCCCCGGTGAACAGAGTCCAACTGATAGGCACCAGAGGACTCCGAGATGGTTTCAATCTTACCATCCTTAATCCTTGAGATATGAACAAATCCGGAGACACCCTTAATGCCAATATCGACGAATAGACCATGCGCTGCCTCAACCTTCTGGACCGTAACTTCCTCTATAATTGTTGACAATGGCAGAACATCTAGAGGGTTCTTCTTCTCCCCATCGTGGAAGGTTTGTAGACGAGAGAGTGTCATAATATGATCCAGAACCGAGACACCCAATTTCGGAGGATCAGCATTAGGGAATGTACATATGACTCTGCCCTTAATCTTGGATCCAAGCTTGAATCGTTTTTCAAGATCTTTGCCTGGTTGAGCAGTGCCAGAATGCACAAGATCTATAGTGACATCGACCATTCCCATGACCTTTCCAATTACACCCCTTGGGGTAACATCCGCCACCAATATTTCTACCACCGTGCCTGGCATGAACGCGTCGACCGTGGGAGCTTCAACAAGATAACTCAACTTTTTCGGGTTGGCGATCTTTTGAGTGTCTGCTGACAATTTGATGATTTTCCCATTTGAGCTTTTACCAGTGACCATACACAGAAGTATAGCGCCTTCTTGCACACTGGAGAACTTAAAGCCGGAACCAATGTCTTTCGAGGACATAAACCCTCGTACCGTATTATCACTCAGGCCGAGATCCATGACTAAACCGTGATCTTCCACACTAGTAACCGTAGCCATGAGAACATTGTTCGTAATGATATTTTGGACCGTTAGAGTACTGTTGGACTGCTGTGGTCTGATAGAGAGCTCGATATGCCTCTTTGGCTTCGTGCTAGCCGAACTGGTTGAGTCGTCAGTGGTGGCAACTACACAGGCTCGTAGATATTGTCCAATGTAGAACAACTTGGAAAGATCCAGTTCTTCAGCATAATCTTGTTCACTTGCTCCATCCTTCTCGTCAGCCTCCGCTAATTCCTCTACCCTCTTGGTAATCTTATCTGAAATGGATGTAATGGGTATGTAACCAGTCAAGTTGTTGGGCAGCGAGAGAGAGATATCATGGTCATTGATTTTTGAAATTTGGCCGAGGACTAGTGACCCAGGAACGAGGCGCTGCAGTTCATTAGCTATAAGAACGATAGAACCGAGGAGATCTGAATTACCCTGTAACTCAATCCTTCAACTTTCACTTTTGGCTCCTCTTGATCCACTTTTGTGGTATTTCTACTTCCCTTCGTGTTTGTTTTGCTCCTCTTCTTTGTTTGCGGGTCATGCTCCCCTTCCGCCTCATCTATCTCTCTGCGAGAAGACTTCTGGCCTTGCTCGAACAAAACATCATGAGTTGCTTCAATTTGTATTTGCTTATGTTCCAGTGGGGTCAAAACGCTCGCACCACCTCGAGGAAATGCAACTTCTTCCTCGCGCACCTTCGACAGTTTGGTTGCTGCTACACTGGACTTCTTCTCGTCATCATCTTGTCGAGGTCTTTTCGCGGGCCGGCTTTCTTTAGTTGATGGGTTCCGAGAACGCGCGAAGGAATCGTTGGTCGGAGCCGTTTTGCGTTTTTTCTCAATATGCGCCATGTTTAATGATCGAATTCGTGGCGACCTAGGATCGAGAAACGTAACCAGACATTGTCTGTTGAGTTTTGTTGCTTAACATTTTCAAGCTTCGACTTTGGATGGAAACTTTTTTGATGCGGGACCCGAAGATTGCCCGAGATTCCCCAGGATTACAAGGCTGCCTGTTTTTGTTTGCCATGCGTCGTACTAAGAAGACTACACCCAAAGCAGCACCAAATTCAAAGATATACCTAAGTGGTTGACTGAAAAGGATCACTCTTAAACCGTGGGTATAATACAACTTTTATTATCTCACCGCGATGACGAAGTGTTGTGATTAAATGGCAGCCTTGTCTTTGATAGCCATCTGAGTCCCTGTTAATCTGACATCACTGCACACTGCCAGTGCTCGCGGGGCGCTTCTTTGATACGCAACCTTCTTTAACAACTCAACAATAACAACAACTCTATGTTACTTCGCACGACCACAGCCTCGACTCCGAATAGACTGTCTTCTCCTTCAGCAGGAACCGCCATCAAAACAGCTTACCCAAGTTGGTCTTAATGAGGCCGTCACGGAAACGATCGAAGCCTAACCCCTCCAGAGTCACCGATTCCAAGGACGCTATACCAAAGAATCAAGTCAGCCAGGTGTCAAATGGGACACCAGGAGAAAATTCTGAAGCGGCCACACTGAATGTAGGTGGTAGCAGTTCTACGGATACAGCTTTGGGAGGAAGTGGCACTACTGTGTCAAGCACTAAGCAACCGGACAACAGAGTCTCCAAACAGGTGAGCGAGCGCCCTGAGTGGCAGCAAGGGCTAAACTCTGACGTGATTTTAGTTAAAGGAGAAGAGCAGCTGGTATGGAACTTGGCCCCGTAAATCCAGCGCATCTACCCAAGTAGCAAGAGAGACGATCTTAGCAGACAAGTCACAGAATGGCGCCGTTTCCTCAGCGGATCTGAGTCGTTTCGAGCCGAAAAAGTCCACGATAACTTCAGTAGAGAGGCCGCCGTCGATGGTTATTGGAAAGAGTAAAGAAACTCTTGATGTTAATATGGGTGGAATATTAGAAGATACCGGTCCCACAATCGAGAGCGACTTGGCGAGAAAGAATATTCTCAAGACAGATAACGCCCAGAAAAAGACTAAAGAATCTCAGAAGCTTGAAATAGTTAAAGAAGGTAGCTCGTCAGCCTCTCCTGATGGAGGGTCAGAGGTGAAAGAACCGGTGAATACAGGGCAGACAGAGACCATTAAGGAAGATTCCAATCATGCCCAGAGGCCAGCTACTGCCTCTGGATGGTTTGGTGGATGGCTTAGCAATCCCTATTCCCAAGATCACGACACATCTGATACAAATCTATCAGTACCCAAGAAATCTGACCAACCAGGTGGCGAGACCGGTAAGACACAAGCCGCGACTGATTCAATGCCTACCCAAACACATCTTAACCAAGCAGGAACTGTATCGTCTTCGTGGTTTGGACTGTGGTCGACAGCTCCGGCCCCAGATCCGGTTGAGGCACAAGTACCTGTAAAAATAAACGAGGGTGGAGAAGATACAACCATGGAGGACGCGCCTACTTTACCAAGCGATCCTACGCCGGCAACGACTTCTGGTAGCTGGGCATTTTGGTCAAATGACATCGCCAAAAGGTCAACCATATCTATGAATACAGAGAACGAAGTTGGTCAGGTAGCAATATCTGGCGAGCCATCTCAAAATCGTCCCGAGCCAGCAAAGCTCATGGCTCCAAACCCGGCTACAAAACCGAAGAAAACATTGTCTGGTAAAAGAAACCGACCCCTTTCCACGGACATTGATGAACAAAACAAGAAATCAACCCAGCCAGAGACTTCTACCGAGCCCGCTACCGTGGATGCTACAGCCACGAAAGCCCAGCCTCCGAATTTGTTGATTCCTTCTGTGAGACAGACATATCGGCTTGTTGAGAACCCATCAATATTACAGCAAATTGCTCGATTGCTTTTACTCAACCACCAGCCACCAGCAAAACATGTATACTTAGCCAAAGAGACACCTAAGATCAAACGAGCATTAGCAATTGGGTAAGTAACCCTTTAACAATGAACCTCTCTTTTGAGCTTCTTGACCAGCGCTGACTGAACACAATAGCATTCACGGTCTATTCCCAGCTCCTTTGTTGAGAACTGTGATTGGCCAACCTACAGGTACCTCTATTCGGTTTGCAAATCATGCGGCTGCTGCCATTAGACGCTGGACTGATAAGCATGGCATTGTCGAATGCGAAATTGAGAAGGTTGCGTTAGAAGGAGAAGGACGAATAGCTGAGCGAGTGGACAACTTGTGGAAGCTCTTACTAAATTGGATTGATCACATCCGAAAAGCTGACTTCATTTTGGTGGCTTGCCATTCACAAGGTGTGCCGGTAGCTATCATGCTAGTTGCCAAACTCATCGAATTTGGTGTTGTATCGAATGGTAGAATCGGAGTATGCGCAATGGGTAAGTGATCATTCCGGGCCATCTGGGAGGCATTAGGATAAATTTTCAACACCACAGATCATTGCTCAATTATACCGCTAACTACATCACTACAGCTGGAGTGTCACTTGGACCATTCCCAGATTACAAGTCGAGATACATTAGCGGTTCTGCTGGCGAACTATTCGAGTTTGCAAACCCTGAGAGCGCGATATCGAAGAGGCTTGAAGATTCGCTTCGTGTAGTTCTTAAATACGGCGCGAGAATCACATATGTTGGTTCAATTGATGACCAACTAGTCGCAATGGAAGTACGTCCATCTAAATACCATCCAGTTCGTTTCATCTTGCTAATGCCCCCTCGTGTAGTCTGCAATATTCTCGCCTGCTAGTCATCCTCATATTTATAGAGCGGTTTTTGTCGACGGACGCATTCATGCACCAGACTTGTGAGCATCTACTTGGTCTTCCTAAGGCCCATTCAACTAATAGTCCTACTTAGTCTTTCCCATCTTGTGGGTTTTGCTCTAAAGCTGCGCAACCTTGGCGTATCTGACCATGGCCTCATACGTGAACTTTCGGCACCACTTGCAGGCAGCTTGTATACTGGCGAAGGTCATTCGCGACTGTATGACGACGGAAAGGTTTATGAGTATGTCTTTGTTTCCCCGGCTTCCTTATACGATACTGATACCTTGCAGCTCTGCCATTGAATATGCCCTAGAAACCACCTCCGCGGGAGATGTACCGCTTGACCTGAAGAAGTACGAAATCCCCAGCACAACAAACCCATACGTCCTCCCATGGATTATGCGCGGTCTTCTAGAAGAAGAATTCGTAAAGACAGAACTTAGCTCTGAAACCTCAGAGCTATTAAAGCAATTCGATGACTGGAAACCAGCAACCAAGGTCCTTAAGGACGTGAAGTATCGCCTCGAAGCCGTAAGGTCGAAATTATGAATTGAGATGCTACGAAGTGCGGAGTAGGATAGGCTTGGAATTCCGTGCAGATATTGATAGACCAATCACTTATTGAACTTCGAGCTATAGATTTTATACGAAGCAATAATATTATAGATGATACCCTGATAAACTTTCTGCAAATGCCCACACACTAAGCCTCTGACTTTGCTAAGCATGTCAATGCTGATACTACCACGTGGTGGTTGGTTCTCTAACATTCCTTCGGGATTACTCCACTCTCCTTCTAGAAGCACGCTAAGCAAATCAAAGCGGCGACTCATGCCGCCATGCATCGGGTTCATGCGAGGCTGTCAACTTTCTTCCCCCAAACCACTCCTATCCTATACCTAAACCTCCTCAACAGAGCTTACATTCGTTGCACGAACATATCCTAGAAACAACAACATAACATACATATATCGCTTTCACACCACACTCACTATGAATTTCGGTGGCAAGAAATCTAAAATCGCGGCGCGCCCCGCGACAATTCGCATTGTTGCCTCGACCGTCGAGAAAAAAACCATCACACCCTCAAAACGAGCTACAATACAGAGAATCGAGACATCGCGCTCGCGCGTGCATATTTCGAGCGTTAGGTCGCCTTCTTCGAGTTCAAGGAGTAGGACTGCGACGCCTTCGAGTGAGAAGAATGGTAGTGCGGGCCTGAAACCGCCTAGGAAGGAGGTTCAGCGGAGAACCTCGCCGGCGCAGCAGAGGGTGTTTTGGGATGATGGAGATGATGAGGAGGAAGAGAGGCAGGAGAGCTTTTCGAATAAGAGGCAGAAGGTTGATCGAAGGGAGGAGGATACCAGGAGGCGGTTGAGATCGAGGAAGGCATTCTCATCGGAAGAGGGAAAGGCATTCAAGATGATACATGCGGCGGATCTTGTTAAACCACCGCTGGCTGCGGTAAGCTCGTCGAAAGCTGTAGATAAAGACCTCATTGTGGAATTCCAGTACCCTAGTGCTTCGCAAAGAGAGAGGTATGTACTCCTGGTTCGAATACCAAGGCACCGAGGCTGACACTTATGTTTTTTTAATTTTAGATATCACTTAAAATCCGGCAAGGACGTGATAGACTCGAAACAGGAAATTATTGATATTGCTAAGATTGTCACCGATTTCTACCTAAACGACAAGCAAGCAATACCTTTCCGAGAACCAAATAGCGGCTTAATTCGACAACTTGAGAGAGCAAAAAATATCCTGACCAATCAGAAGAAAGGGACACCACTGGAGGAATTTTACAAGGACTTCAAGACCGCTGTCAAGAACTACAATACGGCCATAGACCGACTTCGAGATACAGGTGCGCTCTCTGAAAACTTAGATGACAAACACAACCCGACTTTCGATATGGTCCGAATGATCATGACCCAATGCTACGATCGAGCAGTCTCCCCTCGTGTCGATAACCTAAGAAAAAACATTGAGAATAAAGACAATACGTATGGCGAATTGAGGCCCAAGCTCATATCACATGTTTTGCGAGAGGCAGGTCTCCAATCGGACAAAGTCTTCGTGGACTTAGGCTCTGGTGTTGGAAATGTCGTGTTGCAGGCTGCCCTTGAATTTGGTTGTAAAAGTGTAGGCTTCGAGATGATGCAGAACGCTTGCGACTCAGCTGAGGCAAACAAGAAAGAGTTCGTGGCTCGATGCCGGCTATGGGGACTTGCAGCAGGTCATGTCCAACTTGAACAGGGGAACTTCCTCGAGCACCCGAAGCTATACGAAGTCCTGAAGAGCGCAAATGTCATCCTGGTAAACAACCAAGTTTTTGCACCAGATCTCAACATGGCACTCATCCAACACTTTCTAGACCTAAACGATGGTTGCAAAATTATCTCTCTCCAGCCATTCGTCCCACCATACCACACCATCACAACCTCGAATATAAATGACCCCGTCAACAACCTGATACCAATCGAGGAAGGCGTCTACTCTGGTGGAGGAATCGATGGCGAGGCAGTTAGTTGGCAAGCCGGGCCAGTGAACTACTACATTGCCGAGAAGAACTCAGAACCGGTGCAGAAGTTCTTGGAAAGTCAAGCGAAAAACTGAATACGACCCACTATCAAGGACGGTGTTTGGAAAACCTAATCCTGGATAGATTTCCTGTTAGCGATAAAGCGTATATGCGCATAATAGAATACCCACTCAGCATATACAATGTCCATGATGAATCTGATTAGAATATGAGATTGCTAGTGAGATATTCAAGGAGACTTCATGTTGTCTACTTGAGCGCATCATTCATAGCCTCTGCCTCTCTCCCTTTATAGGTCATCCATCGGTCGATAAGCTCCTTATTTTCCGATCTGAGCTTCTTCACATCTTTCTCCGACATATTAAGCTGTATGTTTAAGGATATAACCTCATCTTGAACATCCTAGATCAGTGTCAATACATCCCTTTCAATTCTAATAAAGCTTATGCATACGTCTAAAAGCTTTGCCTTGCCTCTCAATTCCTCATCTCTATCCTTCACTTTCTGCGCAAGACTACTCCTTTCTCTTGATAATGTCTCCAGGGTTTTGGCATCTGCCTTATTCTTTACTCTAAGCTTCTGCGCTTCCGCCTCAGACGTTTTCACCCTTGTTTGAAGTGTATTGTTTGACCGTAATGCAGACGCTAGATCCGCTTTAAGCTGCGGCGAACCTTCTGCAACATTCGTGCTTGGTGCCGGAGACGGGGATGAGGACGAGGGTTTTGGACTATTGCGCGAAGATGGAGAGGGCGAAGTAGAGTGGTTGAGAGCTGCTTTCTCGGCTTCAAGGGCTGCAGTGCGGGCGAGGAGGTCGGTGACTGGGAGGGTTTTAGTAGGGAATGTGGGGGAATATGAAGGGGCGGGACATACAGGCGTTTATGAGATCATCAGTTATTATTGAGTACGAGGCTTTTTGGCGAGAGTCTCGGTCATGCAGAGCTTGGCTGTATTCGTCGCGCCAGGACGACATTGCTGCGGTGGATATAGTGGTGGTTGATATGGGTTTGGAGGGGAAAGGCTGTTACGAGGCTGAATGTATTGTGTCTTTGATAACTGAAACGTGAATTTCTGTGTTAACGACCTTCACAATATTTTGAGATGGAGATTCAAAAAACCTGATTAAGACTCAAATTCATATTATATTGATATCTGAAAACAAGTCTAGACTCATACCCAAGTTGCCAACAATAAATGACCTATAAGTGCGCACGAGGTTCCCAGCGGGGATGCCGCTTTTGTTATCTACCAGCCCCCTCTACCACGGCTCTGATTGGCCGAAGCTGCGCCCGCTAGAGACCTCATATGGGGTCGCTGAGGTAGCTACCTACATACAACACACAAACTTCCCATCGATTCACAACTACCACACGGGCGCCGAGTTACCGCCAGCATATTCCAGTACTCCCTGTGACACTCTCTTACGAACAGCATTTTATATTGCAACACCTTCGAGATTACAGACCGCTAGCATTGTTATCGCATCCCCTCCGTTCAAGACTACGACTCGAGAGATCATGGCGTCTAAGAAGAAGGTCCTCTTAAAGGTATGTTTGTCCTGTGTGGATGGAGGCTGTGGGAATTTAGGATAGGAGACTGATCGGAGGCTTAGGTCATAATACTGGGAGACAGTGGTGTTGGAAAGACGAGTTTAATGAACCAATATGTACGTTGGCCGCCTGGCGCCCACGAGCCTTTGCCTCGCAACACGAAGGAGAGGATTTAGATGACGAGGGACTAATTGTTGGGCAGGTCAACAAGAAGTTCAGCGCAAGCTACAAGGCTACGATTGGCGCGGATTTCCTAACGAAGGAGGTGTTGGTCGATGACAGACTAGTGACAATGCAGGTACGACAAAGCCCACCTTGCTTGCCCAAATACGTTAATTCTGACTCGATTGCAGTTGTGGGATACAGCTGGGCAGGAAAGATTTCAATCATTAGGCGTTGCGTTCTACAGAGGGGCGGATTGCTGTGTGCTTGTCTATGATGTCAACAATTCCAAGAGTTTCGATACACTTGATAGCTGGAGAGATGAATTCTTGATACAGGCATCGCCGAGGGACCCGGATAATTTCCCATTTGTAGGTTGAATTGCTGCCACAATCACGGTGCTTCGTTAATTTGGACGTAGGTCGTTCTCGGCAACAAGATTGATGTGGAAGAGAACAAGAGAGTGGTATGGCTGATTCATCACCAAAGACGCGCAGACATAGCTACTAATTAGTCTACAGATCTCCTCGAAACGTGCAATGACCTTCTGTCAGTCAAAAGGAGGAATTCCATACTTTGAGACTAGTGCCAAGGAAGCTATCAACGTTGAGCAGGCATTCGAGGGTAGGACAATCATTCCATTATCAGGTTTGACGTTGCTAATTTTGCGGTACAGTTATCGCAAGAAATGCTCTCGCTCAAGAAGAATCGGAAGAATTCAGCGGCGATTTCTCGGATCCAATAAACATTCACATCGAAAATGACAGAGACGGTTGTGCATGCTAGATGAGGCTTGCAGGAATCGTTTCCTTTCACGGGACATACTCAGTTGAAGTAGTTGAGAAGTTCGTTCTTCAACTGGGATTTCTGCATCTGGATCCCAGAGAAGGTATTGAAGGCAAATTGTGTACATATGGATCGTTCATGGCGCTTTGGCGTCATAATCCATTAGTCTTGAGGTGTAGAACTCTATAATTTGAAAGTTCTAACACAGATAATTCCCTCTTTCTTTGGAAGTGAACTTGCAGTATCTCCGTTCGATGACATAATTGCTAATGTTTTGATTGACTAATATTCATGTGCTGTTAGTCTTCATTGATTCATACATACGAAACATTTAATGTGAACAATTATGAATCTAGTTATTCATGTAAGAGTCGTGGAGTCGTTCCTGCACTAACTTGTTTATTGTCCTGAGGCTACATTAGATCAGGGGTAGGTCGCCTATTTTCGGAAAGCCCAGGGGCGTGGCTAGGCGCAATGTCTTGGCAGCATGACATCTTCCAGAACACGATACGCCAACCCCAATCCAAGAGACACTTCATTCACCTTACACAACAAACACCGTGAATTGCCGTTCCTCGACACGCCCACTATATGCTGATGCCGACAGCATACCTATGTCTACAACCTCCATGACAGAAACTCGATAGCAGCGTTCGCGCCAACAATTACCACCGAATACACTCGGGTCGTACAGCCTCAATCCGAAACAATGGCACCACAGGAACCGCCAGTTCCTTTGGCGGCTGCGGAAGGTTTTGGACTCATCACAGATCGACTATCGCCGCCTAGTGAGCGGACGGAGCGGTTATCGATATCCTCTTCACGATCGTTAAAACATGGAGGTGGGAGTTTTAGGAAGGGAGTTGGGTTGGAAAATGTAGCCCGGAGGACACTTGGGATAATATTACTTCTCGTGACCGTGTTCTTATGGACGAGCTCGAATTTTCTTGCTAGTGTGAGTACTTAGGGGTATATGGGGAAGTGACTAGTGAATAGTTAACTGATTGAAAGCAGTACATTTTCGCAGACAACACATTTTCAAAACCATACTTTGTGACATATATCAACACGGCTTTCTTCGCCATATCGCTTGTGCCTATATTCCTACGGATAGTACATAAACACGGAATAGCACATGTCCGTACGTCCGCGGTCGAGTACTGGAGGGGTCGAATGGATGGATATAAAGGTGTAGGCCAGAAGAATGCTGATGAGGAAGCGGAGGATCCTATGACAGCATCGCAGACGAGGTTGTTGGTCGACGAAGACGACAGCGGCCCAGCGCTCAGTTTATCTGGTGACCCACAGCCACCAAAGGAGGGACAATTAAGTGTCCCAGAAACCGCCTGGCTGAGTCTGGAATTCTGCTTTTTGTGGTTCATGGCGAATTATCTGGTCGCTGCATGTTTGGAATACACAAGCGTAGCAAGCTCGACGATCTTAACGTCCTTGAGCAGCATTTTCACCCTTATATTTGGAGCACTATTTCGAGTTGAAGCTTTTTCATACAGGAAACTTATTGGCGTATTAGCCTCCCTAGCCGGCATTATCTTGATCTCCACGGTCGATCTCTCAGCAAAGGATAACGATGAAAACCGCGGGAATTTTCCACATAAGACAAGGCCTCAAATTGCCATTGGCGATGCAATGGCGTTTGGAAGCGCGGTTATGTACGGCGTGTACGCCATCGTCATGAAGAAACGCATTGGCAACGAAGATCGTGTGAACATGCCCTTGTTCTTTGGACTTGTGGGATTATTCAACTGTCTACTTCTCTGGCCGGGCTTCTTCATCCTTCATTTCACAGGCGTAGAGAAATTTCAAATGCCCCCTACCACTAAGATCTGGCTCGTTGTGCTCGTAAGTTCCTCTTTCCCTATCCTTTCCAGACCCAAAATCTAACACATACAGGCCAACTCAGCGTCCTCCTTCATCTCTGACTACTGCTGGGCCTACGCGATGCTCCTTACGACCCCACTCGTGGTCTCCGTCGGCCTCTCCATGACCATTCCGCTCTCCCTCGTCGGCCAGATGATCCTCAGTAAACAGTACTCGAGCGCACTGTATTGGGTGGGTGCGTGTATTGTGCTTTTGAGTTTCTTGTTTGTGAATCATGAGAGTAAAGATGAGGATGAGGTGAAGAAGGAAGTGGACGATGATGTGCCTGCGGGGACGGTTTAGATTATTTTGCATTTGGTTGCATTATTTACAGGAGTTGTGTAGAGGAGTTATGGTGGTTGTTTGTTTTTGAGTAGATTGGAAGTGTTGGTTTAATGATACCCTGGTTGAATACTACCTATGAGATTATCTGAGTGCGAATTTCTTTGGTGAATTGATATGTGTGTTTGTAAAGAGAGATCCAGTAAGATGTTAAAAAGATTTTATTAAACCTCGCATAGGTCTCTTACCGTATCTCCTTCATTTGAATCAGTTCTAGTGGTAGAATTCTAAAGATTTAGTCAGGTGTTAAATCATATCAATGAACAAGAGATCGGATGGTAAGTTTTATTACATATCGCACTTCCTCCTTGCCATATCTTATCATGTCTCTTATCGTCAAATTTGAAAGTCTTAGGCGTGCGTGGTTAATTGTTCTATTCAATAGATGATTGAAGGATAAATTCTGGGGTTGGCAATTGCTTCTTATCACGTCTCCCTTCATTTCTATTATCAAAACTTCAGTGTCTGAGACGGGTACAAATAGTTAGATCTCCTCTCATATGTCCTCACTCCTGAGAATCCGGGTAGACAATTTTCGTGGCTAACAGCATACCGGACGAGAGACCGGAGTTTTGTTGCACATCGCAACACCCACCAAGGTCCTCTTGTCTAGACTGCGTCTATTCCACGGATAGATTCCCAAATCTCTGGAAAAGCTGCTGAGAGTTATTCCAGGTCATTAAAGCTTGAAGGTGAGATTGAGGCTTTGTTTAACAACGCAAACGTTTGCCGCCAATGGTTTTGCAGTCTCTATTTGAATCGTGGGATCGTTCTTCAGATCTCCCTATAGTAGTATTTCTCGTCATATTGTAAGTCACAAGGTAGACAAGTCTATTCATTTGAGACATTTAGAAAAGTATATTTAGAACCTATCCTAAACTCTAGTCAGAAGCACCAGTATTCTCACCTCGCCCCTATCTACCAATCTACTAAGAGTCGAACGCCAACCCGGAAACTTTATCATGTATCGTCACATTGTTAACATATGCTCCAGGCTCAAATACCCCTTATTTCTTATTGCAAACTCCAGACTCCTATAGTGATACCCATACTTTCTATGCAGCGCTAGGCATGTACAGCGCCAAACACAATGTGGTTACTCGCCATTGTATGACCGGTGATATTATGGCTCCCCATAAACCAAGCTGCAAGAACAACCATAACGCCGAGGGCTGGTACGGCCATGGCTACACTCCACAGCAAAAGCATATTATAGTCGTTGTGCACGAGGCGGGGCGAGGGGTCAGCACCGGGTGTTGGACAGACCGTGAGCTTTGTGCCTGGGACATACTTGCGCAAGACCCCTAGAACTCCTGTACTCTTTGCATCTTTGACCGGTGCACTCTGGTGATCGATGATAGCTCGAGATTCCCCCGACTTTGAACTTTGGTAGAGTTTCGCAGCTTGCATATCAGTCTCTGAGGTTCCCATCACTATATCCAAATCGGCGATAAGTCCGAGCATGAACTTGAAGATTTCCTGCGCTTCTGTGACGATATCTTCTTTCTCTTGAGAAGTGAGGCGAAGTTCGATCTCGGTGTAGCGTTTCTTGAAGTCGATTTTAATGTCCTCGCCATCCTGGGATCCCGGGAAAGAGAAGAAGCCAAGCCCGTCAGAAGGCATTGGTGGCGGTGATCCTTCGCTCGCAACAGGTGGACGTAGGATATCCTCAGGTTTTACCGGTGCGAGCTCTCGTCCCCAGAACTCCGTCCCAGAACCGCTGGCAACTTGCAACACGCCACGTAATATCCTACCCCCAGAGAAAAGAGCCATGTATAGCACCCAAGTATAGGCGAGTAACACGTGGGGTCTGTCCCTGATAGACTTGTTCATGTGTGAGATGAAGTCTGCAAGATTACCTATGCTTGAAATCCTTCCCAACTGTTCATCTACTGCTTCTAGTGGTGTTCCAGTAAGGGAGAGTATATCGTCTCGTAATACGCCTGCTCGAAGGAGGTTGGGGAGATGCAGGAACGAGAGGAGGGAGTGTATCCGTGGGTTGGTGGCCGTCGGGCTGATCGGCATGTCTTCATGTTCAGAAACAGCCTGGTGATCCTCCACGCCGCCATGAGCCTCCATACACTTCTCCCACAGCTCCTCGTCTTGACATTGCGCCTCTACTACCTCTTGCCACAGAGTCTCGAAGGTGTGATATATTGGCGCAACGTGGTACAGGCCCGTCACATATGCGGAGGGCGTTGTGCTATAAGGTGGGATAGCAAGCGGCAATCGAGCCAGTATCTGTTTATTCAGCTTTGTGTGTAAGGAGCGAGTTTTGATATTTACTAAATGCAGATCAGTATTGTGACGCGCAAAAAGTAAAGCAAACAAAGCTCGCGTACATACTTTGTTGTGAAAGAGTGTCCGAGGTCACTGCTGGAGCAGCAGCAACAATAGGCATGTTTTGGTCCATGATCTGTTTTAGAGTATCACATACTGATAATAGCAGGAAGGCTGATTATATGAAAAACGACGGGGCACAAGGCTACAATAGCAAGTCTCAGACAATGTGACTGTGTGTCCACGCCGCCTTGTGAATGAGTCTCGCGGAGGCAGCACCTGACAGTGCCTGTTGACCGAGATCAGGGATGATAAATATTGCCCGAGGATAAGAGATGCGCCATTAAACAGCCATACTGGTACTGCTGTGGAAGAAAGAAAGTATCGCGAGGGACTAAATAGGTGGTACCTAACATGGCGGTACTAAGGAAGAAAATGTTGTGATCTTATCAATTCATCCTCAGAGCACGAAATTGGTGTCTCGTCTCGTTAAGGTTAGCGCGCTCTCGTATGGGAAAGATAAATCCGGTCTGCAGCGGGGTCTTGGCGGCGTGAGCTCGTCCTGTCACGAGGCCCGTGCTTGCCGATGCAGCCCTTGTTGATCGATCTTCAGCACCATGTTGTTGGAATGCGCTCCGGCTTCGCACCACCACGGCGATCAGATATCAAAAGCTTCATTTGTTTCCGAAGAACTTCCAGGCTTGATTACTAGTCGTGCCGTTTCATCCGATGGGCTTATATTGACTGATCTTTATTCTGAAGCTCGTTTCTCAAACCTTCACTTGAACTCTAAAGGTTGTAAGACCTCAGGGCAAAACTCTGCGCATACTAGTTCTTGATTTTCCTAGATATTATAGATTGATCAGCAGGATTGCCTTTTATAATTTAGGAGAATAAGCTTAGATGCCCTGGATAGAATAGGAGATTGATGAATATTCTCTTTCCTTATATAAGTCACTGGGTTAGGTTTCTCCGGTGGTATCTGGGTGTATATAATTTTGACCCACGCTCTTACTACTATTCTCAAAAATTTTCTCCTCTTTCAACCTTCAGCCAATACAAAGACTCTACCAATACCTATACATACCCCAGCTTTCTTGTGCTTGGATGATGATGATACGCCGTTGTCAGAGCAGCTTGAAATATCTCATTCTGAACACCATGGTATCGTGGTTCCATGGTCAATATTTATGATTGAGATTTTGCTATTTTCTTCCTCCTGTATTTGTTTATCAGCGACTACCTTATGCCTATCTGGAATCCTCAGATACAAAACCTCATCGTTGCGCCACGTTTCTAGCAGTTTTACGATACCGATGCTACCTTCCCCTTGACCGAATAGCTTCTTATTTTGTGCACTCTGCGCTTCGCTTTCATCCAGTGAACTGTCACTCTTTCCCTCACATCATTCTTCAGGCTGTTATTTGCATTCACAAAATCAAGGATCTGCGGGCTCTAACCTATAATTATAATATGAGCTCGTCTTTCCTTGATTAATCCAAGGTTCAGTTGGCGAAGCTTAGATTACTGATCTCAATCCGTCCGAAGCACTCACCAAAACTTCTACTTTCGAGCCACACACAACCTGCCCCAGGTTCCATTGGTACAATGCTTCCGGCTTATTAGCTTAAGAATACCAGTGTCCCCTTCCCGTCCTGCGTTGTTGATGAGTATTCAACTGTGGCTTCACCTCCCTCAATTTCATAGTATGTATTACTTGCTCCTTTCTCCCCTTCCGCCTCCGCTTCACGCTGTCCTATTACCTCCTCTAAACAAAGTGATAATTACTCATTTAAAGCGCGAGACTGACACTTTCCATCTAAGTGGGGGCTCCCCAAAGCACCGACCAATTACGATGCGACTATGTTCAACAGCGGTTTAGCAAGATGGGACGCCAACATAACGCTGAATCCAATCTCTGGTGGTGCTGAAGTAAATGCAACGTATAAGATATCAGGAGCATTTTGCACCCCGAACCATGTTGGAAACAACGTAGTTCTAATCGCAACACATGGATTTGGCTTTGATCGGAGGAAATGCCACTGTTTAAATAGCCCTTATTTCACATCACAAAGCTGATCGATCTTGTAGCTACTGGAATCCAAAGATTGAACTAGTGAACTACAGCTTTGTAGATCACGTCATCGCTAAAGGATACTCCATCTTCTACTACGATAGATTAGGCATTTCCAAGTCCTCCATGTCAGTTCCCATCCCTCCCTTTTTAAACAATATGCGCAATCGTCAAAGTGTCTCCGGTTATGCAGCCCAAGTCTCAACCCAAGTGGCAATTCTCAAGCAAATAGTTACCCAAGCCCGAGCTGGAAAGTTCTCGGTGACCCCAAAGATAGTCGTGCTAGTTGGTCACAGCTTTGGCAACGTTGTCTCCAATGTTCTTCTTGCTTCGGATCCAAGTATTGTGGATGGTGCAATTCTCACAGGCATCGGCTACGATGTACCAGATACCGCCGTGGCATTCAGTGCGTGGGCACCGCGTCTCGCTCGACTCCAATCACCAGCCAAATGGCGCCATCTTGATGGAGGTTATGTAACATGGGTCGACATCTGGTCGAATGCAGGCACGTATGTTCTAGCTTTCTAATATTTTATCTTCCATGGCGTTAGCTAATTGAATTCAGATTCTTCAAACTCCTTTTTACGATATCAATGTCGTCGAGTACGCCGAAGCGAACAAACAACCATTCTCGTTACTCGAAGTAGTCACCTTGTCAATCACAGATCGCCGTGCACCAAACTTCACAGGACCAGTTATAGTAAGCCGTTCCCCGCCCCCTACTCTTATACACAGCTAGCTATCTTCTGATTCTAGAAATAGGTTATGAATGGTGAGTACGACCTAGTTTTGTGCAATGGGAATTGCCGAGGAATCCTTGAACCTCCCGCCAAGAAGATATTTCCAGCGTCGAAAGAGCTAGAATTATATATACAACCGTGTCTGGACATGGTATTAATTTATCGGTGCGTAATGGTTGGGTTATGCGAGATGTTGTGGCTTTTGCTGACGAGACTCGTAGTTGAATGCAACAGGATCTTTCGAAGTAATGACGGGATTCTTGGGGAAGTGAGGGCTGTGATTACAATGATTGTGGCATGCTAGCTTCGGAAAGATTATCACAATTTGGAGGTTGTGTTGCTCAAGCGTGATAGGGTAGTAAATGAGCCTGCAGTTTTCACCCAGAGAAAGAGTCAATTTTGTGCCTACCTCCCTGTCGGAACGCGTTCTTGCTTGAAGATGACATATCATACATGCCAAAACTTAGCGAATACGCAGAATAACCAGCTTAGTTGTTTGAGCTGTCTCCTTCCGCCGCCCTCGGCCCGCCCAGGGAAGTCCACTAAGCGAGGAGAAGCATATACTGTGCTCACGAAGAATTTCTCTCACCTAACTATGAATTACAAATATTCTACTAACCGCTATAGCGTACGCAAGCCATGTAGTTTTTGAGTTGTGTAACACAAGATGGGGCGGTTCCGCTGGTGCAAGTCCACTTTCTGACACCCCTCGGGAATTTTCTGACATTACTAATCCTTGTTGCAGTCCCCTCATCTGGGTTTCTGACAACAACTGATTTCATTCTGACATTCCTTTTGTAAGAAACATTCACTGGTGAACTGTATATCGATCCATCATGATGGAAGATAGTATAAAGAAAGGTCGCGCTCATGGAGTGAGTGGAGATTTCGTCACAACAACACCGTTCTTACAGCATAGGACAACAAACGAGCTCTTCTTCAAATTTTATCATAGTAACATCAAGAAATCCCTTTTAAAATGGCGCCTCGTATATTCATGACTGGAGCTTCGGGTTACATTGGAGGCCAACTCCTCGAAACTATGACTGCAAAACACCCCGAATATGAGATCACTGGTCTTGTCCGTACCGAAGAACAAAAGCAGAAGATAGTCGAGAGATATCCCGGGGTCAAGATCCTAATCGGCGATTTGGATTCAAAGGAGATAATTGTTGAGGAGACCAGTAAAGGGGATGTCATTTTCCGTGAGTAATGTCATTTTAGGAGGGGAACTCAACGTCCTAATTATGAAATAGAAAGCGCGGATTGCGACCACGTCGAGGTATTAAAGTCGATCTTCGAGGGGATTGAGGAGGGTGGAAAAAAGGCTTCCTTCATCCAGGCATGATATCTCCTCTCAAAAAGTAATGATTTAAATCCTAAAATCAATGCACAGGTCTCCGGCGCTGCCAACACCTTCTCCGCCACCAATGGTTTCGGCAATCCCACCACCAAAATCTGGGACGACATCACGGATCTCCAAGAGATCTCTCATTTCCAGCCTCCCATCTTCCATGCTATTCAAGATCAACTTGTCCTCAACTCTGGCCTCAAAACCCTCGTCGCGTCCCCACCCCAAGTCTACGGTGTCTCCTCGGGCATTAAGAAGGATAGCATGGGTCTCCCATGGCTTATCGAAGGCACCGAGAAACGCGGGAAGGCTTTCACGGTGGGTGAGGGAAAGAATGTGAGTTCTTTCATCCATGTGAAGGACCTTGCGGATGTGCTTGTCTACTTCGCGGAGCAGGCATTGCTTCCTGAAAATGAGAGCCAAATAATCTGGGGCAAGGAGGCGTATTATTTTATCGAGGAGAGAGATTATGTGTGGGGGGATATCGTGGATGCGCTGGCGAAGGTTTTGAAGAGGAAGGGGAGGATTGCGAGTGTGGAGGTGGACAGGTTGGGGGAGGAAGAGGTTAATACCATTCATCCGTGGGGAACTTTGGCTTGGGGGAATAACATGAGGTGTCGAGGAAGTAGGTTAAGGGGGCTTGGGTGGGTGCCAAAGCAGGAGGGGATTTTTGAAAATTTGGGGGAGATTGTTAGGTGAGGGGAAGTAGCTAGATTGCCATGGTTCGAAAGAGAATCGATAGATAATTGGAAGTATAGTATAAACCAAGGAGTATCCTTGATTATCATGCTTTCAATCGCTTCCTACTTTGAGTTACACTCTTGGTACTCGATGTGTAAATCCTCTGAACTTGGTCAAGTCTTAGGTGAGCTTTAGCTGATTATTTGGATTATCTGCTAAATAATACAGAAAATTGCAACCCATAAGAGACCCGACCAAACACCAAGATCTCTCACTCTCGCCCTCATCAACCTGTACTACCCACAAACGTTCCCGTCGATGGTGGAAAGTGGACCTTGGCGGCTGTAGGAAACTATGACATAGGAGTGTTTTCTTGCCAATTTTCGAGTTAGCTCCCTTGCTGCAGGTTGACGAGAGTGTAATGGTTACGGAAAAGATACTAGTAGTGGGGGTGGTGGGTTTTGTATTTAAAAATTGTGTTTATAGAGCTGGAACTAGTTGGAAAGCCTTCGGACAGGTACTTGATGGTATGCTTTCCCTTGTATCAGATCAAGTGTGAGCCCAAGTACTCGACCAGATAAGAGCGCGTGTTAAAACTCTGAGTACGCCTGGATAATTTGGCCAACCGTACTGTATAAAGGAAGAGAATAAGTAAAAATCTCTTATCCTATCTATGGTATTTAAGCTTATTCTCTTAGTACCTTATGAAAATCCCAGCGGGTTATCTTAGAATACCCCGGAGAATCAAGGATTATTGTACGTAGATTTTGGCCTAAAGCCTTGCCAGATCAGGTAATCCGACCAATTGCTCGAGTAAGTTGCCGGAGAGCGGCCTGTAGAAGCAATTATAGTTGCACACATACTTGATATGCTTCCAATTTCTTCAATTGGAACGTCAAAGCAAAGTGTAGTTGGTAGACTACATAACAGGGTAGAACGGCTCGCAACCATAGTATTTCTCGCCATCTTAAAAATAAATTAGAAAGTCTCAAGACAGAAACAAGAATGCAAATATTGAAAAAGAAATACCACAAAATAATATTCGAGAGAGATTCTAGAGAGCGTAGCATATCAAGATATAAGTAGTTGAAACCCCGTAGTTCTCAAGTTGCTTTGGCCACAATCTATATGTTCCTGAAATATTGCAACGCCCATTTATATTTTATGGTGAAGAGATGACATCAGTGCTTTAAGCTGAAGGAGTCAAAAATGGACGAGGATAGCTGACTTCGGTTCAAGTGGAGAACTATAAAGACAATTGAACATCGCCTATGACCTTTTCATCGAACTAACTTCCAGACGTTCTTTCGTTCTGGCTCTCACAATATAAATATCGCGTCTACTGACGGTAGAGTTTGTTGCCGGTCACTTGATCCTGAGATCTAAAGGGGTGTCAAAAAGTAGCCGCGTAAAAGCGAAGGCTGAAAATGGATATTCAGGGGTTAATCACAATACCTTCTTAAACCTCAAAGTAGCCAATCATGTCAAGAGCGTGGAATTGCACTTGATCAAAGCACCACTAGATGTCAGAGTTGATCGCTAACAACAAATGAGATCACACGACGAATTGTAATCAGTAGCTCTCTACCTCCAAGTATTCATGAAATTATTTTCTTGAAAGTCATCATGACTTGAACAATGATCTGATGATTTGAAGTTCATTTTCAAATGTTCTCGTCTATGCTTTCAAATGTGGAGCACCGTGGCGTAGCCTCGTCCTTATTACAGCTCCATGAAGGTCGCTTGACTTGAGTAAGTAACACACCTCTCGTGCGAACATCATATTATATTCTAGCTCAGATTAATATTTGAGATCAAGTTCCTGGAGCTTGGAGACCGAGTTCCTTGATGTTTAGTAGTTATTTGATGAAGACCATCAAATCTGACAGCTAATGGTGAAGTGTCCGTAGCTGAAAGCACTTAGATAGGGAGGGCAACTATCTAATTTGTTGATAGGTACGGTGATATCCGTGAAGAAAAGCTATTGATGTACTACTCGGAAGCCCCGGCGGGCTAACCGATGGAAACTCCGTATGGCTAGGGCTACAGAGAGATATGATATATATAGAGAGGATCCAGCTTCTAGGACAAGTGGATGGAGAATGATAAGAAAATTCAAGACTTTGCCTCCTGCTCTTGTGGCTCGATTTATAGCATTCTTACGTGCCTCATATCAACATAATTTAAAGGGAAGCCATACAGAATTCCTAGCTTCTGTAAGATGACTACTTGTATATTTTCTACCCTCCAAGCTCCAGTTTTTGACCGTTGTTTAGATTGCAGATATTGGCACAAGGCAACGTACTTTTGCGGAGGGGTGATCTCCAGCCACATAAACTCAGTCAAATTATGTTTGGTGAAACTTGGACCGTATCAGGGCATAGAATTTAATTAAAGCTGTCTACAACTGATTTAGTGAAGTTGCGTTGGGGAGGTTAACACGTGACAACAAAATGCTTACCAAGGTACAGGGCGGAAAATATGAATCTGCGCCTCAGCTTACGAGAAGAAAGTGAGCGAGTGACCACAATATATTGCTTTCCAAAGGGGTGAGGGAAATCGCATTCGCATCGCAAAAGTGGTCGCGTCACATGACAGCCCCCTTATCAAACCCCTAGAAAGTCCGATATCGTTCTTAAAAAGACCCTCAAGACACCGTGCCACCTTCAAAGGTTTCCGTAGACACATTTTCTCGTTCAAAAATTACCAAACCTTTAATACGTCAAATCACACCACACACCCTCCACAAATTTTAAGCGAATGCGGTATATGTGGAGCGGGACTCCCTAAGCCTCCGAGTCCGCCAACCAAAAGGCTGGAACCGTGAAAATCGGAAAGTGTAGGAGACGGTTCAGATGAAAGCTTCCGAGTTATCAGATGGTCTTAGGGAATTCTGGGGTAATGGAAATTGGGAGGAGTAGGTATTAGTAGGTTGGGATGTATTTTTTTGTTAATGTAATATCTTTGTCTTTCTTGAATGTTGAGGAGTTGGATTTTAAGATTATCCTTTGATAATGGTGGATCAGGCCACTATCGATGTCTTGGTCTCTGATAGCACAATAGAGAACAACGAAGCTATTAACGTCATTCATTCCCTAATGGAAACATCGCAAAATCCAGTGATCTCTCAACAAGATATAAGCCAAACAGGGCCAACTGTCGAAGTACACAATTACGATCTGACAACAACCATCAAGCCACTAGAAGGATGGCGACTTCTCATTGTAGACATCACGTATGATACTTCCTGCCCAATAACATAGACAGCCTCCTAATCATTTACTTAGGTTGTGTCTCGGACTATTCCTCGCTGTGGTTGAGACTTCCATCACAGCTACAGCTTTAGTCTCCATAGGCGAGCACTTTAATGATTCTTCCACAGTACCAAACCTTCATTATCTCTTCGAAAGGAAATATGCCAATTTAAGACACAGATAACATGGATCGTCCTCGGTTATCTCCTCTCCTACATGGGTATTCTGCTCCAGCGCTCTCTTCTCCATTATTGCTTATACTAAACTCAACAAACAGGATTCTCCGTAATCTTCGCCCGCGTATCAGACGCCATTGGCCGTAAATCAGCCATTCTAGTAGCATACTTCCTCTTTGCCACATTCTCTCTAGCCTCTGGGCTTGCTACGTCTCTAGGACAACTGATTGTGTTTCGAATCATACAAGGTGTGGGAGGTTCGGGATTGTATAGTATGGCCATGATTGTGTTGCCACAAGTCACGCCCGCTCGGTTCTGGGGTATCATGAGCGGCTTTATTGGTGCAGTTTTCGTGTGTTCGAGTATTGTTGGTAAGTAATTTCAGTCGAAGTAGAAGTGCGGGAGGCGTGTGAATTTAACGTGCAAAGGTCCCGTACTCGGCGGTGTAATCACGGAACGAGCAACATGGAGGTGGATCTATCTCTTCAACGCTCCCGTCGTAGCGGTAATTATCCCTTTATTCCTCCTTGCCTGGCCAAAGAATCTGAAAGAGAGGAGTGGCAAACGAACACTTCTATTCAACGAGCTTGACTTCTTCGGTGCGCTTCTACTTCTGGCAGCTTCTACATTACTCGTTTTCGCTCTTCAACAGGCTGGTAGTCATCGATATGAGTGGGGAAGTGCCACCATCATCGTCAGTCTTGTGGTATCGGGAGTGTCTTGGGTAGGATTTGTGGTGTGGGTACGATTGCTGGAGTATGGCAAGAGTAAACTGAAGATGAAAGCTATATTCCCAGTTTCGCTTATTATACAGAGACCTGTGGGGCCTGTAATATTGTACGGCTATGGACACCTCCTTTGTTTTGAAAAATTAGAGCCCCTGCTGATGAAGAAACAGAATGGCGTTTCTCACCGGAATGCCCTTCTTCGTTGTTATCATCAATCTTCCCACTCGCTTTCAAATCGTCAACGGGGATAGCCCGATCCTCAGCGGTGTTCACATTCTCCCACTCCTCGGTGGATCGGCTGTCGGTAGTGGGATTGGAGGTGGATTATCCTCTAAAAAGAATCTGACGTCCTACTCCTTGGTGCTAGGAGCTTGCCTCATGACAATTGGTAGCGGGCTTCTCTCTACCCTAAAGACTGGTAAAGAAATTGAGGCGGTCGGGTATGTGTACCAATGTATCTTGGGCCTAGGTATTGGAATTAGTATGGCATCTCTGACATTGATGGTTGCCATTACCGTAAACTTCGAAAACGTTGGTAGGTTGACCCCTAGGCGAGGATGAGTTGATTCAACCTGATCCATTGTCTAGCATCAGCGCAAGGCGCAGTGAACCAAGCGCGAGTTCTCGGTGGGTCTATAGGCCTCGCAATTGCAACAGTTCTATTCAACCATCTAATCAGCACATCTTTATCGGACTTTCTCACCACCATCGAGCTGGAAAGTTTACAGAAATCTGTCAGCACAATTTCTATCCTCACTCCATCTCAACAAGCATTGGTTGCGAAGACATACGGCCAGAGCTTCAAAGATCAGATGAGACTTTGTTTGGGGGTAAGCGCTGCGAGTATCTTGGTGGCAATTAGCACATGGCAGAGAAACCCCGTCAGTGTCGAGGAGAGCAAGAGAAAGCAACATAGTCTGATCGAGGCATCTGGGAGTAATAGAAGTGAATAATAAAGTAGCATATAAAGGGCAAGAATGGTGCTTAATTCACCAAATTAGCGGACGCTAAATGATCTTATCGAAACATCTGGATATCTTTCTACACCCGAAATAGAAAACACAACTTCGGATTCTGTAAAAATACTCGTCTCAAATGGAATCGATCGAGCAGGCTTTCTTCTTTGGTAGCCGGCCCCGCCATTTGGAAGTCTGAGGCCTTCAAGTTTGAGTTTAATAACAGTCCATGTCAAATCACTCGTTCTTATGGTTCGATGATTCTAATGTTTTTGCGGCTCCTCCTACAGAGTTTATATTGATATGTTTGAACGTAACCGATAAAAGACTGTTTCTATAGCTTATCAGATGTACTGTAAAGATAAATCGCCAGCTAGCATGTGAGATACGCCATCATCAACTTATATGCTTCTATTCTACTGTATAATCCTTCGTTGTGGATCACACCACTAAGAGAGTACGGCCCAATGCGAAGAGGAGGTAGTAAGAGTCGTCGAGCAGCTCCAAACACTGACCTGATTCCTAAGATTTCATTGAGAGCATTTCGAAAAGGGCTGCTACGCCGAACAATTGTGTTCCTAAGTTGGGTGTCTTACGTCGAAGAATTCAATGCTATAAAGTTCAGAGCCGTTAATGAATTCTCTTAACCCATCGAACAAGTCCTAATGTTGATTAGAAAATGGCCATAGGTGTTAGAACATGAACTATTTCCCACACAAGGAAATAGATGCAAAGTTTCTCTATTATTGGGCGTAAGAGTACCTTCATGGGAAACAGGGAAACTGTGCATTGAAATACTCTATCAATCTTGAGTAAACAAATTAAAATAAGGGTACCCACCTTTCGAAGCAGATCGGAGGCACTTGAGAATGATGCTAGTATGTTGTGAGGTATCGTGGGGCTGTCAAGTGAACGAAACTGATCCTGAAATTTCTGGCGTTGAAAATGTGACAAGTTTGTTCGGGGATTGACTAACTCTACGTGTATTGTTACTGAACACATACTAGCTATGAGAAGAGGGGATAGACGCTCTAAGTCTGGATACTTTATCCTCCATCCGCACAAATTGACTGTTGACCGAGCGCGTAGACATGCTCCTAGCTTCAGAAGTGGTTTTGACATAGTCCTTGAATTCGTTCGGCCAGATAATCTTCGTGGCGCTAGACAATTCGAGCTTTGGGGTTCGACCCTGCTACTGGTAGATAGCAATGAAAGAATGGATGCAGATGTATTGCTTATGGTTTGCGCACCAAAAGTTACGCTTTGTTTTGGGTTAATATGAGCTGACGCTCGAGAACTATATAGGAATATTGAGACTGCGGAAGGAGCCTTCGGCTTACTTACGGATGAGGATCAGAAGAGGGAATGAACCACAGTTATATAAAGGAAATTGGCTCGAGATAGTAAGCACTTCATCCTTGGCCAACCATGACCTCCGATAACCGAAAACTAGCTAGATTTGTTTGATGTGAGCTCTACAGCACACATTAGACGTTAAATATCATTACCACAATACAAGGGCTAATTTTTGAGAAATCACGTGGGAAGATGGTAAGAAGTTAGTCTTCATTTATGAGCTTTAGAACGATCAACTTATACATTTTTCCCTCGGAAAGGTTAGGAGATCCCACTAGTATGGTCTCAAACTTGAGTATCTAGCGACAAGATGCCTAGGTGGGCTCTGTTTGCCATTTTTTAAAGGTTGAATGCAACACCTATTACTTCCTTCGAAAAAAAGGCCGCTTCACCACGCTCGTTCTGCGCCTCGAAACTCATTTTGGCGATCACATCGATTCCTTCCGGTGAGAATCATAAGACATTTTAGATGATGTGGTTGACAAGTGGCGATGAAGACGCGTTGTAGGGCTGCGAATTTTATCCTAAGCCGAGTACCCCAGCAATACGACGATGCATGGTTCCGCCAAAATTGGCCAATAACACAAATTGCTGTTGCTGAATCAGTCACAATGCGCCTGGCAAATCCCCTCTTGAAAACACTACCTTCTTTGAGCGTTAACATCGACGTTTCGCTTCGAGATCCTGGGAAACAGTCGAAGGCTCTCAGTTCACGATTTTAATCTCAACCGGGGGAATGTCCTTTACCGCTGCTTGGAGAGTCGTGGAATATTCTGCTAAGCTTCTCCACAGCCAGAACTGCGGAAAAGTCTTCTTGTGGATCAAACGGTGACGAAGAGTACGTCAAGAACTAAGAATGAGCTTTTGTACTACTCATGTAGACATCGTCGAACTTGAGACTCCCTCAGCTCTATAAGCATTTTTAGTTTCAGGATGAACGATGCTTGCAATACGAGAGGGGCTCAATACCTCTAGCTCAATTTCTGCGAAGCTGTTATGATTCTCTTAGCTGTCTCGTTCGTGCCACTGCGAAACGTATAAAGCAAAGAGTAGCTACCGTCTTTCAATAGACATCATATTTCCAAATGAATTTTTTCTGTTTCCGCACTAGTTCCAATGCATCCCTCGTTCCTCACGCTTCTTGCAGTTGCAGTTGCAGTTGCAGTGACGGCTTCTGGGGCATATCCTTCCAATGTCTATCCCCTTCAACATCGGAAAGCCCCCACTGCTCGCCATGGCTTTGCCAAAGGCATAGCTTCCTTTACGGCAACAGAATTGGGCTCGATTGTGGATGTTGAGATAACCATCGGAGGCCAAGATTTCCTTGTTCTGGCCGATTTAGGCAGTGCAGACACATGGGTTGTCGAAACAGGATATTAATGCATCGACAGGTCTAATAATACGGTCCTTCAGCAGTCCGATTGTACCTACAGCAACAAGACTTACAATCCTTCGCCGACATTCAGCAAGATTCCTGGCCAGACTTTTGGCGTCTTCTATGGTGCGGGTATTGGTAGCGGAATTGTGGCCTATGAAAATGTCACTATTGCTGCATGAACCCACCCACAGGAAATAGGAATTGTTAAAAGCGCTACAAACAGAGGAGATAGAATCGACAGTAGACTTCTTAGCTTGGCATATCCTCAGCTCACCCTGGAGAACGAGAGGATTATGACAACACAACATTTCTCTTCAATCGCATCCCATATGCGCCTCTTGTTTGGAAAATGGCCGCTATTGCCGCATGAAGCCCTTCTTCAGTCTTGCCATCGAGGGAATACCTCTTGAAGAACAGAATGGTCCAGGCGGTCTCCTGGCCTTTGGAGAGATCGCTCCTACACCCCACTCACCAGTCTGGGCTTCTTTGCCGTAGTTACACTTCCCCAAATTCCAGTTAACATCACGGGAAATAAGACCCAACTCGCATATTGGCCACTCGACATCAAAAGTGTCACCTATGAACCTGGAAAAGTCAGCCCAGCTAAAGCACGAAAGTGTGGCGTTTCGACTGCATCTAAGTGCCCATCATCGAATGCTAATATCACTAAATTTAGCGCTATCCTCGAAAATGGCAATCCCTTGAAGTTCCTTCCATCGTCCTTGGCTGAAAACACCAATGCAGCATTCTCCCCTCCAGCTGTTTTACCCGGAGCTGGCGACTACGTTTTCCTAGTCGATTGTAAGGCTACTGCTCCTGTGTTTGGGGTCGAGATCGGGAGCCAAATTTTCTGGCATGATCACAGGGAAATGATCTATTATGCGGGAGATGGAATGTGCTACTCTGCCATTGCAAAAGCGGAGGATATGAGTCTGAATGGGATCAGCTCTCCTTTCTAGGGTATGCTCTTCAAGAATGTCTTGGCTGTGTTTGATTTCGGGGTCAATGAGATGAGGTTTGCCGCAAGATGATGAGTGAACACGAATCGTCGTTCTCGGGAGTTGTTGATGGGATCCATGCTATCAATAATAAGGGCACGAGGGAAGTGTTCTATAATTAACTTTAAGCTAAAATTCTACGTATACTACACCTGGATATTGTAAAATAATCCGCTAAACTGCCTTTAATATTTGGGGAGAATAAGCTTGATTATCCAAGATAGGGTAGAAGACCAATTAGTTCTCTTTCTTTAAATAAGATCTAGGCTAAATTCCTCGAACAGTCTCTAGGTACACCTATAGTTTTGATTCACGTTCTTAGGTACATTTCATTAGAATTTGTTGAAGGTAGCACATATTTTTTAAATCCTTTTCTCTTGGATGATTTATTAACGCCACATGCTGCTTTAATTTGAGATAGTAAGAGTAAGGCTGAGTCTTGCTTCTTTTACTGTTCTAAAAATACAAAATTTGGCGGTTTTCAACACATCTTGGGTATATAGCAGAGATTCTCAGACCACCCCGAACTCCAACATCCGAATTTGCCTCTATTTAAACATGTAAAAGATAATCACAACTCTCATCGTCGAAGCACAGAGCTCACCGCGTCCGCAGCCAACAACCTTGCATACCAGTAATGAATCCACGGAATCCACTCCGCCCAAGAATCCTCATTCTTGACCGGATTACATCTAAAATGCTCGAGGCTAATCTCAATTTCTTCTTCTTTTTTCGGTCTAATCATCTCGTCGCTGTCAATTTGCAGCTTTGTACTCGAATTAAGATGTCTGATAGAGAACCGCTGACACCCGCCGAAGATAGACGTATCAGACCCGAAACAGAAATCCAAATAACTCCCACTAGTTGTTGGTGATGTCGCGATATGACTATTCAGGTGTTTGAATGAGCCAAAAAGTCTGTCGCCTAAGGGGATGAGTTTCCTTAAAGGAACATCTCCCATCTTCCAAATCAACCGCTCATCCCTCGAACTCTGAAACCCTGATCTCAAAATCAACCCTGATCTCCAGGCCTACACAATCAACTCACCAGAGTATTTATTCGGCAAAATCCTATACAATCCCAACCTCATCACCATCCTTTCAATCGCAAAAATCCAGCCCCCGAAAAACCCCCTTGTGAACAACGCCAAGACGGCTTCATCGTCTAACCCCTCGATTGTGGATGCAGGTAGGCGGAGAGATACGCAGTCAGTCTTTATGATGTGGGATAGTGGATTGACGAGGGCCATGGTTTTAGATGTTAAGAGGGAGGAAGCGAGAGGAAGGCTGTAGGTGAATTTCTGATGGCGGAGGAGGGTGAGGAAAGAAGAGTTGCGCGAGAGGTGGTGGGTCATTTTGAAAGTGGTTGGTAATTGTGTAAAGGTAGGAATAATTAATAAATGATAGACAGGAGACTTAGAGGTTCGCGGTGAGTTTTCTTTTATTTCAACTCTCTTTTAAATCCACGGAATTTGTGGGGTCGGCCAATTTGGTTGCGGCGCGCAGCTGAGTTGGTCGGGTATTTGAGGAAGTGGAAAAGAACAGGACGACATCAACACTTGGGGAAATAAAACAATAGAAATCAATTGTAGAGATAGGAAGGATAAATTTCTGATGCTCTTTTCATCGTAAAGTTTAATTGATGTAATGGAAATTGTGAAAGGTCACGATGCTCGGCCAATTTGGTCATGTAGTGGGCCAAGTGCTCGGGTGTTTGAGGGAGGGTAATGAGAATCTTACGAAGTGAAATATAACACGTTTAGAAGTCGAGAGGCATCGTATCTAAGCAAGTGTTTGCTTTGGGTGTTCCTCATGACAAGCTTTTACATGTAACGGTCCATGTTAGTGAATGCTTTGAAGCTCCGCTGCTAGCCTACAAATTTCAAGATGTTTTAAAGTTAGAAATTTTTAAGAGTAGGAAATCGAACAAAATTCTTGGAGGCTTGTAGAGTTGAATAGGCTCGCTGAACTCTGGTGTTACATAGAAGTTTAATGGCCTTCTTCGATAATTGAAAGAGAATGATTCTATGGGTAGTTATTCTGTTAACATCTGTTAATTGTAGTGCATCTAGCTGAGGCTCTGTTCATAGAGCCTATTCTATACTCATTGGCATTCGAAGTATGATAGTAGCTCTTCTGAGCTGTTTACTTGAAGTGGTAATTTTCTAGTCGTTAGGAACAGATAGAGACCATTCACTGGCTCAATTAGCACTCTGTTCAGACAATAATATTTGAAGCTTTTCCAGCACCCGCGCGCTCAGTAGACAACAGGCGATTCGCCTTGAGAGGAAGAAAATCATGTCAATAATAAATTATCAACGGAAAAATGCTAGAGTCTTAACTACAAATGGAAGTTGGACAATGGCCACTCAATAACTATCGGGGATTACTTAGGCAAAGCTGCACGCTAGGAGGAGTTCTGTTAAGCATCGTGAGGGTTTGGTACTTTGGGCGGGAAGATGCTGTTTTATGAGGCATCACACGATTAGCTGAATAGATTCAGGAGACGTTTAGTAAGAGAAATCATTTTTCTTTTAATAGCAACAAATAGGAAATATATTTCCGGATTCTTACTAAGGTAATAGTGTGCAAAACACTAAGGACTGTTGAGGTGAAACATATTTCTTTATGTCGTTCAATATCAAGAGAGCTGGACCAACAATTCCGAAATGACTCAACCTAGCCAGCGAAACATGATTCAAATAGTCTCACCTCTAATTTCTGACTCAAGCAAAATCATCAATATCTTTTGAGAACATCTTCCTTTCCCTGGCTAACAATGAATGATTAAGTCGAGGGCGTTAAATCTGTTGTGTCTAATATTTGGTGACTTTGTCTGCATAGCAACTACCCCTGTGCAAACTTGAGATAGCCTATGCATTTTGACGGTGATTGATCTACCCTTTCTTTATGGTCCGATTCAAAGCGCATAGGAGACAAATAGAATCCGCCTGTATGATGTCGTAAAGGATACTCGTAGTTAATAAGCTTTACAGCGCCACCGCCTATTCTGTCCGTAAAGATATTGCTAGAATCAGATTTCTTACCACAGTGGAGTTGAAACAAATGCGTTCTTCAAGAGTATACTATAGAGCTCTTCCTTGTTATGATGAATCCATGTATGTAGAGCTTACACTGGGGATGTAAGCTGGGAGCTATGTAAAAAATGACAACTGGAATGCAAATTTAAGCTCTGATCTTGTGTTTGAGTACCGATTGAAATGTGAATTTCCGCTATGAAAGGATTTAAAATCACCTGTACCAAGGCCTACATTAGGCATGGGGCCATACAACATCGCACTTTTGTGTGCTGCGAGTTTCGGAATAAGAGATAACACTCAGGCTTGTTTAAGTAGAAGAGCTTGATAGAATTCAGATAACTCAACTTACGACCTCTTAAAGCAGAAAGTAGGACTTTTCTAGACAGTGCATCAAGCTCTCTTCACTCATGCTGCCCTCCTTAGTAAGCCAGATTTGTCTTCCACTAGTAGACCGCTTCTCAAAGCATATTTTTCAACATGTTCAGATGAGAGGATATCATTTCTATTCAAAGTCCTACCACATCTTAATAAGGTTAGCACATGTCAGCGTACTCAGTTTTGAAATTTGGGTTTTGGTGGCTAGGGTTAGAGCTTCTGAGGTAACATTTCAAGATCCTAGTCAGCTAATATATGAAGCGTAACACTCTGTCACGGACTAGCCTTGATATTGATAGTTCATATTTTGCTTTAGCAGTCTTGGCCATTAATTATTCATCTGAATTGTGAACCACAATGGACATTCAAAGGCATTAAATATATTCGGAATAACTGAACTATTAAGCGATGTTTCAATTGGAATTATAGAAACGCAAATCAGGAACACAAATCAATGCCAAGTCCACATGCATGTATCTGTTGGTTGCTCAATAGTTGTTCGTCCATTAAGCGATCTGCCGGTAATCTCAAGATATTACGGCTAAAGCTAGCCTGAAGTAGCAACGCGAATTCCTCTAGCGACACAACTTTTCCATATACAATGATTTGCAAGTACCGTATTCTTTTAATGAGACGCAATATAAGTCAAAGAGGGGTGAGTAGTGGACCGACTGATGGGCCCCTCATTGCCCCGCCCCGATTCATACAAGAGTGATGGATGAGCGCGATAATTGAGGAAGCATTCGATTTTCTTAAACATATTGAGAGATATCCGAAACAATGGTGTCTCTGAATTTATTAGCAAGCGTGGCCTTGGCTTCGCAAGCCTCAGCGGCATGCAGCCGAGCAATGCTCGAGGATGCCACAACAGCGTATAGTACGTATCGCCCACACATATCGGGGAAAACCCCCTTAGGAGTGCTCAGCTAATGTGTGATTAGTCAAGGCACAAACAAGTGGCCTTCCGAATATGGCCGCGCTTGCTACCGGTGCCACTTATGCCGAGAACGATGCTACCATGGATATCCAAAAAGGTGTTCTAAGCCAGTCCATTCCCATCGATTTTAGTCGCAGCCTCCACGACACGACTGAATGTGCCACATTCACAGAGATCTCCTCTGCCACTGGCAAGCATCCATATGTCATTCATACGCGCATGATCTTCACCGACGACAAGATCTCATCCATTCAGTCAGTTGTCTCGGACGACGGTGACTGGCTATTCAACGCAAAGAACCATCTTAAATGGAACGCACAAGAAAAATGGGATGTCATCCCAGCAGCCAAACGTGATGCTCGCACCGTCATAAAAGCAGCTGGTGATGCATACCTCGATAGCTGGGGTGATGGTACAGTAAAGGTCCCTTACGGAACACCGTGCGCTCGTCTCGAGGGTGGAGAATATACGGGAGCGTCCAAGCCAACGACAAACACTTGCAAGATGCCGGAGTTTCCGAAACCTTTCAAGATCACCAATCGTCGGTATGTGATTGACGAGGAAGTCGGAGGATTGGATATCTTCAATGATTTCCCGTTTATTGATAAAACGAAGCCCAATGGGACGGCAAGTACGAATTTTATGAGGGTCGAGGGTGGAATGTTGAGATATATCCATGAGGTTACTGTCTGTGCGACGAAGAATTGCGGAAGATGATCGCTTATTTGTCACAAGACGTGAGTGTGATAATGACCTTGAAAGAGGCAGGGAAAAGAAATCAAACATCAGACTGGGCATGAAGGTATAAACTTCCTCAACAAGAATCTCCGCATTACATCTCCTCTCTTGTGTCTCCGATAAAAGCTTTTTGGGAGTGAAAATTGAGATCAGGGCATCATATTTTAAATTGCATTGTTCTCCTTCTAGTAGTGCCTTCATCGCACTCTGATGCTCTTCGGGTTTGAGAGCTTTGTTTTTGTCCAAGATAGCGAGATGATAAGCCCAAGATACCATCTGTCTCAAGGCAGTCATGCATATCCATCCATTCAAAACAGACGAGGACATGTTCTGGATCGTGGTAATATTTGACGAATGAGCTAAAGATAGTAGTGGCGCTAGGGTGACCAAGGCCTCTTAAAGTTTGACGTTTGCTCTCGAAGACTTCTGTGGACTCGGTATTGGGCGTCGAGAGTTGACAATTGGTGGGTTTTGAGGAGAGTGTTCGGAGTTTGTCTGGTCAATTTGCAGCTGTAGACGAGAGCTATCATCATTGGTGGAGGGTCGTGAACCTCCGATAGCCGGGCAGTGGAGTGATAGACTAGAAGACAGGCTCATTGCTGAAGTGAGTGATAGAAAATTTCGACACAATTAGGAAGCACCGCATTACATGATTCATCTGGAATAATAGTGGGGTTTAAATTTCACATCAGGGAGAGAACTGTAGCAATTTGGTTGGACTGGTGTCATATTTGAGCAAGCCAATGATTTCTGTACGTCATCGCTGATCTGAAAGCAATGCAAAGAACTCATCGATGTCTCCCTTACAAAACATAAAGTTATGGTTGTTGCAGTACCTCATGTTATACTCGCACTTTTGGTCATAAAAAATGTTTAGATTTGGAGAGTGCAATCCACATTCTGCCTGATTTGTGAGAAAGCGAAGTCTGGCTATTTGACATTTTGGGCAGTAGTTGCCCATATAGCTGTTAAGATTCTTGTTTTTGCAGTGCTACATGTTGTGTTCGCATTCTTCCATGCCATTAACGGAGTGCGTCATGCAGTCCACAGGTTATTTCTTGGAAGTGAAGAAGCCAAACATGATTTTTGCGTGGAAGGAGGATATCTGTTGCAAATGTGTTAACCTCAGAGACTATAGAAAGGACTAGGAAATATTTCTAGACTAGGAATGTAGTGCCTATTTGGGCAATCAGACAATACATTGTTACTTGAAGTCAGTTCCTTATGCAGGTTTCACCTTTGTCAACGTTGCCTCAAATATTGTTTGTGCTCTGTGATTTTTGATGGGAAAAGTCTCCAGCGAATTTATACGGGTTTTAAATAATCAATAGTAAAGCACAATCTCATCCACACATTATTTGCTGTATTATTTGGAATTTGTATTATTAGGGAAAATACTTTCGTTAATGTGCTGTAAGACTTTCACCAGGCTTGAGTGCCAGTTTCGCCTCGCTTCGGAAGTGGACGAACGAAAACAATAAGGTTATTGTGAACCAATTCTATTCTTTTTGAGGTTTTCGTGTTGTAGGATTCTAACGAAAGGCTTCCTTGTTCACTATGGAGGCAAACAACCAATTGATTTGCCGACATAGGTATGCCAAATATCTGTGTTGCTCTGAAAGAGAAAATCATGTATAGTCGTTCTTGTGATGTAGATCGTGCTACCATCTAGTTAGAATTATCCGATTGCTTTGCAGTCAAAAAAGGCTTTAATCCAAGGAGCATGAATTTGAGCATCACCTGCTTACTTTGGGCTTCATTACAACGTGATCGTCACATGACTGGCCCCCTTCAGCGCTTCCCCGCCGTCAGCCCCAAAAGACCCCATGCTCCAATGAGAAGCCCACAAGTAGCTCTGAAACCAGCGGTTTTGAGTACCCCTTGGGTCCAACAAATGTATCCATCGAACAGCCCGGTAAGTCCGATACAACCCATGAGAGCATCAATACCCCGGTAGTTGCCGCTAGCATAGAGCGCAAACAGGGCAACGCCAATGGCGACGCACCGTGACCCATACACCTGAAAAGCTACTTGAGCTTCTGGCGAGTCAGCAATATGTGGTGGAAGTCCGTATTCTGACATTGCGGATTGGCTGTTGAAGAAGGGTATCATGCCGCCAACCGAGAGCGCGGTACCGATAACGAGGGGAGGGACGTGACGGAGCGAGAATGACATTTTGACAAATTATATCTTGCGATTTCCTTGTTTTGGTAGGCTGGAGCACGCTCTATGTTCGATGTATTTCGCTCTCAATTGGGATGTGTGAACCAGGTTATGGTAGAAAAGTGAAGTTGAGGAAGTTCCGTCCACTAACGGAGTCTTGGCGTGACTAGCGACGCTAGATAAGTAACAGTTACACAAGCAAGATTGCTAGTTACAATGCTCAAGTAACATTGGTAGCTATATAGTTTGATAGGCAATCTTCACAATTCAAATCATTCTAATTTATGTGGATGTCCCTTTGAAGCTCGATGTATATCAGGGCTTCTCGACACCACATCTGGAGGCTCTTTGCTATGTTCTACAACCGCAATCCTAAGCAAAGTTTCTGGAAATGACGTCACTCATTCCATTTTTTGTTGTATTGCATACAATGTTGAGACTTAGTGCTTTGCCAAGCTTGCTGAGAAGAATAGCTTCGCGTTAGCTAGAGGGGATCAAGTAGTGAAGAAAATAGCTTCAGTAAAGTTTGCCAAAGAAAACTAATTCTGAGCAATTTAGAAAGTAGAACAACGTTGCATCTTCGTGTAGCAACTTAGCCTATCTGGTTCACCTTTGGTAAAAATGCAACTGACAAATTTAAATAGATCCTCTTCAACATTCTAAGCACTCTTCTGCGCTACCATAAGTCTTTAATAGCAAGAAAATTCTAACAGCCGTCATCAATCCTTGTCAGGTATTGCCAACCTTCTTAAGAAAGCTACCACGATCTCTAAGAAGGATAATACCAGAACCCCTAGAAAGAAATCCTGCAAAGAGCATAGAGTCTTGACGACCGATAGATGCAACGTCAACATCGACCACTGTCCTCCCCATACAAGCGCTTGCAGTCATGACTGTGATAATTGTGGTGAGATTCGTAAAGTTCGAGCAGCAAACAGGCAGCGTATGCGAGACAAATTGGATGCGCGAGCGTCGGGGAGATATGACAATGATCAGATCGAGAAACCCGTCGAGGAACCGACCGATAACCAGTCCAATGATCATGCATATTACTCTAACGAGGAGGAAATCTAAACCACATTCGAATTGTGATGCTTGATCGTAGGGTGGCGATGTCAAGAAGATCAAACTCACTTGACAGGAGTAGGAAGCTGCTACGTAGACTTGCAAAAATATGAAATTGATCTTACGAAAGAAAACATGTCTCAACACCAGATTTAATATGAGAAATTAGAAACAACTATTGTGCTTCTCAAACTTTCGTAACCATTCACCCAATTTGTCAATAGTTCGCATTGTATTAAAAGGTGCTGTATGCCATTGTGAAAATTGATGTGCTACTCCATATCGCAAGGAGCAACCATAACATGATTGTCCGGGACATGCAGGCCTAAACCCCATCCACAAATTTTCTCGCTATCTTCACAGCCTTCTCCGCTTCTTTCTTGAAGCCATTCACGCTACCAACGTACATGAGATCGTGATTTCCTAGCTCTTCGACACATAGCTCAACCCTATTTCCCTCGACTTCTCTCATCTCTTTCACCCACCTTACTGCGGTATCGCAGAACCTTTCAATCCCACCAACATGAACCCACATCGGTGTCTCGCTCTGGAACGGGTTGCCAAGTGGTGTCATGTATGGTTGCTTGATATCGTGTTTGCCATTCTCAGTATATGCGTCGAGACTCCAGTGGAGAAATTCATCATCCAAGTAATCTGTTGGCATGTCGCGAGTCTTTTCGAGGACAGTAGCAATGTCCGTTGGTGGACTCCAGATCAATGCAGCTTTTGGCGGAGGCAGCGATTTCTCGTCAGATATGTAGCGTAGAAGGGCAATGACCATACTACCACCGGCTGAGTCACCCGAGAGGATGATTTTCTCTGCGGGAATGCCGTTGGAAAGGAGGTACTCATAAGCTGACACCGAGTCTTGAATCGGAGCGGGGAAGTAACCAAGGGGATTTGAAGCGAGACGATAGTCCGGTAGTAAAGCACGGGGTGCAAGATATTTTGCAATCAACTTCCCAGCGTATTTTGCGTCATCTCGAGCATCGCCAATGACAAAACCCCCGCCATGGAAATGAAGTACGACGTCGCCATTTGACTTCATGTCTCCATACCAAGCAGCTCCAATCTTAACGGGCTTGATACTTGGAACCGAGGTCAAAATCCCAGTGTAAAGAGAAAGTTTATTAGGAGTGATTGTAACATATCTTTCCTTCCAAGAGCCTGGGTTAAGATTTTGTGGAGTCTTGGTGCGGAGCTTTGCTGAATGGTAGAGAAATTCCTGAAGAAGACGGTTCATGAGTGTTTGTGGGAAAGTCCATTTTGGATGAGGCCGCAAGCTTGGAAATAATGAGGTAGAGACAATTATTGGCAGTCGAGCAAGAGTTGCGAGTATCGAGTACAGGGCGTACAAACCTTTAAAAGGCTGTGAGGAGAACAACATTGTGAGTACAAAGTGTAAACGTGTAAATGAAATATTGTAGGAACTTGAAAAGGACGATTGGTCCGTTTTGGGAGGTAAATAGTTCCTGAGCCGAGGTTGAAATGATTAGCGCTGATGTCACCCCTCGCTAAAGCTTGCTCTCAAATTTGGACCAATCAGAAAGCCCAATTAAATTAGGCGGGGAACCTGACTAGGCACAGTGACGCGAACGCGTTGATATTCAATTTCACCATAAACACATGCTACTGTTCTCCTCGCTACCTATTGATGATACTAGTTGCGTATGAGAGAATCATAATTGGACTACTTCAGTGCTACTTATAAACATACCGCTCCATTATCAAATCCTCAACAAAAGATACACAAGAGAATTAGCAAAATCTTGGTGAAGGAACATCTGGTAAAGACTGATGCGCCTGATCAATTGAGCAGCGGAAGCCGCGATCGTACAATGGCATCCTATAGCCTTTCACAAGCTCTAGCTAGTGATAGGCATACTTCCAGGAAGTTCGGTAAGCCCTGCATAGTAGTCAGCATCTATTCGAGGAAAACGAAAGGGAGATAATGCCAACTTACATCCATCAATGTTCTCCTTCATCGTGGGTGGTTTGTTGCATTTCATAGCCGCCTGCGCGGATTGAGACTTAAGTTCCTTGCAGTTGATGTTACACTTGGCATCCATAGCCTTTTGAAGGGAATCAGCCTTCCATCCGAAGATGTAATCACCATGATTACCGTGGCCGGTCCTACTCATTGTCAGTACATGCTGCCTTGGTAAAACATATACCAGAACAGATAATAGACTTACGCATCACCCATACTGAACACAAATGGCTGACTTCCATCAGCTGGCCAGAGAGCCTTGTCGTTAAATTGAGTGGTGTCCCACATAGTTTCGAACATCAATTGAGGAATTTTGACCGGATGAGTCGATGGACAAGCACCATTACTCTCAAATTTACCACTGGGATAAGCAACATGGCTCTTATGGTCTGGACTGTCGAGGTTCTTGCCGTCCCAGCATCTACATCGGAGACGGGTTAGTGATTTGAATCAGCTAAGAGAGCTTTTTGGCCTACGTTGGGAATGTAGTCTGAGTTCGGATGCCACCTGCGCAGGGCTTGCTTGGTAGAGTCGCGGTGTCTGGAGGATTCGAGCTAGCGCTACCCGTGCAAGGAGCGCCACCGAATGGATTCATGCCTTTTCCAAAGCAACGATGGCAAAGTCCAATCTCACCATTTCCTTCCGCGGGCTTGCGAAGAGAAGGCTCGCCAACGAGCATACGGAAGCCCTGAACCAGTCAGTTATCGGTTAATATGTGAGATATCAAGGATCTCCTTACAGGTCTGAAAGCAGTGACCTTAGACTTTCCGTCATATGATGGAATGTAGTAAATCGTCATTCCTCCGTTCTGCGTTAAGCCTTGGTTTGCCATCTGGGGAACACGCTTGAAAGTGCCATTTCGGGCCTTGAAGTACAGGACAGCAGTCCAGTAGTTTGAGAAGTCCTCAGAGAATGTGCAAGTGGTGCAAGTTGACAAAGCCGCAGGATCATGGTCTCCTGCTGTCATGGAGGCATTAAAAGAGTCACCTCCACCAATCTGATGCAGATGAGGAGATGGAAGTGAACCAGGGGTTCCGACCGGGTCGAGGCGCTCAAGACTGAGTTGAGAGCATGAGAAACGGAGCATCGTTAACCCTCCTTGAGAGTATCCATCTCGCGCAAAGAGCGCGAGAGTGAGTAAATATTTCCAATGCATTCTGGTTGTTGACTTTGTCTCCGAAATATTTGATACTCTCAGATTATTTGAAAGCCTTCAGGACGGAGAGGAGGCGAAGCGTTAAATGTGGGGTCTATCTTGGCATATTTAAGTGTACCGACAGAGTACATGATTGCCACGATGCTTAAAGGATCTCCTCAGAGTCTGGGGTAAAACAAGGATGGTACAACCAAACACAAGCATAAGTAACTGCCGGTAGCGACCTTTTGCCCACTCGACTCCTGTGTTGTCTTGGTAAGGACGGCTTGATTTGGTAGCCCTGGTTAGATCTCTCTTTCTGGTGAGTTGGAGTAACTGCCGTCATAGTGGCTAATATAGTGTGTAGCCGAGGCGAAATTTTGGTTGGGTGGTGTATGGCCACTCAATTAAAGGTTAAAGCATGGTTCAACCGTAAATCACAAGATCCATGAATACCACAGATCGATATTACGAACACAGTGACCCTTAGTTCTGATTCGTGCTTGATATATTCAAAGATCAACTCTAAGTATTATGGAGTGCACGCTCTAAAAATAGATCTTTGTGTCACCAATACCTTTTTTGATCACATACATCTCTTTATACTCAAAAGTGCCGTTCCGGGATCCTGAGATGAAAATATCAGGCATCAAAGAGCCTGTTAGTATAATTGTATCCTTGATAATGACGCCTGAGTTGTCGACATTCGGTAACGAATGTCAACTTCAAACGCTATGCTTTGATTGTTAAATATATTCAAAGATTAACTCTTGTAGGGTCTCAAGAATTTCTAAACAACCTATCACTTCGAGGGATCATCTATGTTAGATTTTGTACTTCATTTGTAAAGGCGTCTACCAAGAGGAAAGCACACATTTATTCATATTTTCTTGTGGGTTCTTCTGTTTTTCTTTTCTTTAGTTTTAGCTGATCATCTGTGATAAAAGATTTTGAGGATCTGACGTAAGTTGTTCTTTTCTTTTGGAATGTGTTTGCACGGACTATAGAGGTAAGCATACTCCTTTCGTATGCACATTAGTGATTCTAAGGAAAGTTCTCACTCGGTCAAAATCAGATACTAGAAGGATTGGTTGCAACGATACTGTATTAGACCTCCCCGTGCTAGCTTTATCTACCTCAAGCAGCCTCCTTAACAGAAGCTGGAGTATCTGCCGATTTACCTTTGCTTAGAAGTACTCGGCGATAGATTATAACGTTGACCTCTTTTAGACCACTACCAAGTGAGAATTGCGGCCAAGTGTAGGTGAATTCCTGCTGTGATTTGTTATTCCGGAGGCTCGCCATGGCATCCCTCTTACCATCAAGTATTAAGATGGTGCCAATTGTTCCGAGACTCCCAGTACTTAATTTTTTTCTTATCTAGTATGGACATCTCAAATTCTGAAAACCACACATTCTGAATGGAGACTCCGTGAGAGTGACTCTAGGTTTGAATAATAGTGTTTGAATTGCTCAAACAATCTTTCAGTGCTGGTGGAAACGGGTTCATGTTCTAACAGGTGTACGAAGTCAAATATCCTAGACTTTAAGGCTACTTTCAGGAAACATTTGTCGTGCTTGGAGGCATTTACATTGAGCTCTGCTGTCGAAATTGCCGTTGAGAGATTTGTGGGAGAGGGCAAAATCCCAGTACCTAGAGATAAAATGGGGCATTTTGTCGATATCTCAAGTATCGTTGCTTTCAAAAAGGATCATATGGTGTGAAGGAGCTTCAGAGGGCTCTGCTAGCGCCATACGCAGGCGCTGCAGATAATATAGGGTGAGCGAAGTAGGTAGTTAATAGACGCTTTCCGTTTATCAAGGAGAGCAGGTTAAATACAGGTTTTCCTATGACTAAGCGTGCCAAGAATTGTTCCAAAGTACATTCCCTTGAGCAATAAATGTACTGCGCGAGTGTTACCGTGAGTGCACAGGCATATAAAATCGTTTGCTTCATAAATTTAAAGGTCGAAATGTGTCAGGGATTCTAGAGTGAGTTTGCCATATTCTAATCTGCTATATTCCTGCATATCTGCGATTAACACTGAAATTTGTACTTGCTACACATCATAAAAGTATTCGTTGAATTCTCGATACGCCCGGGCGCTCGTCCAATGACTTCCTAGTATCTTATTTAGGAGAAGATAATACAAATTATTTTTCTATCCTATGTAAGATATTTAGGGATAATCTAGTGGATTTTATTATAATATATAGGAGAAACAAGGAGTAGTAGACGCAGAGTTTAGACCTCAGGTCTTAATAAGTAACTATCTTCGCATATCATAGACATAACTTCGGAAACTCTATTTTTGGGGAAAGGTAATAGTTATATTTTTATATATGATCATTAGGACTGTAGATGTGGCTGATGGGGGCATTCTTTAGGCCGACAGCATGCGGGCCATTCACCATCTCCCATCACAAGTCTGACAAGAGAAGCAAGACGCATGGTGAAAAAATCCCTTCACTTACGGGGATGATTTGGGCGTCACCAAGAGTTCTCAACGAAGAACCGCTTCCAGTTTCTACTGCCAAATCAGCAATAAATTTCGTCAGTTGGCAACCTAGGGGGTTTGGATTCTCTGGGAATACGGAACCACTGAATCTGATTTCAAATAACAAGCCTGGTTTCAAGTATCTGTACCCGGAAGCAGCACCATCCCCTCCCGGCGAGGATGATGGAGAATGAATCAAATTATATATTGCGGCCAATTCTAAAATCTATTTCCATACTGGTCAGAATGCTGACAAATTTCGAGAATCTCGAATACCAGGAGACTTATGAACTTGCTCTTCATATGATGGCAGAGAAGAGAGTGAAGCTGAATCCTGTTAATACGGAGCCTGAGACAGTGGCTAAGAGACGAAAGCCCTCCTTACTCAGCTTTGATTTCGTTTCTGACTCTGATTTAAAAGCTTGCTTACGCGCTGTATCTCTTATGAAATTGATAGAACCAAACAAATTGTGATTTCACCTCGAGTTTCCCACATGCCAAAACTCTTGACGTGCTACAGAAAAAGAGTGGTAATTCGATTGATTATTCGAGGCACAATGTAAGGCTAATCTCATTAGCCTGTGGATCTATAAATCCAGCACATTCAGTTTTGGTTCTTTGGCTTCATCACTGCTGCTGGACCCACTGAAGGTTCATATACCATGACAATGACTTTATTCAACTTCTTTCTTGGACGCGTATCCCTTTCGACTAATTGCATAATAGGTCGACATATCCATGAAGCTCGGGTGTATCTCATCAAAACTGAATCCTTCAAATTTCGCTAATTCTTCCTCTTGGGGCACTTCATGATAGGTGCGAGTACTCTTGCCGCCCCTCACGCGAAAGTGAAAGTTTCCATCCGTAGATTACTTGACGTTCTTGGAATCTGGAGAGATCTCGCTGTGATGTATGTACATGAAATTAATAATAAGGTTTGCTGGTGAGGTGTAACGAGTACTTGAGTCAGGCATTGCAAGCTCAGTAGTTGCTGCTTCGAAAAAGGCTGTGTAATGGGTATTTTGGGCCCTCCATTTGCTTTCTAAGCACGTTCAAGTGCAAAAGTATGATTTGAGAAGGTCGAACGCTAAGGTCTTGAGTGTCACGAAGCCATCGTGAGGGCTGATGATGATTAGATGCATTTGACAATACTTAATCGAGGAATGTATCGAATTGTACTTGTGCGCTTGTGTGACCTAGTTTGGTTAGATGGTTCACAGGTTGTAGAGAGTTCAGAGTTAAAGAAAGCTCAAGATCGGAAGCCCACTTATAACTTTTGGGATGTCATATGAATAAATTCCCACTACAGTCACAAGACGAGCATTCTGTAAATACTTTTGATAATTCCTGCATGAAGGGTTATTGTCTCATACAAGAAATTAATAGCCTTCATCTATTAGTTGTCAACGCTTTCTGGTTCTGATAATCAAGTCCGGAATTCACAAGAGCTCGCGAGGAGACTTGCTCAGGTAACTTCACTTTAGTGAGACGTGAAATACAAGCTAAAATCCAGTAATATCAACGTAAAAGTTTAACTAGACGGTCTGAACGAAAACTTGCATGTTCCATAACACCGCCTTGAGCGAGATCAGCCATCAATATCTTACCAGCTATTCTTCCTGTCAGAGTTAAATACCTCCCGGGACCAAAATCGAATAAAATATCATGTGGCTCCCTAGGAGCTCCTGCAATATCCTCTTAAGATAATTGACCCTCCCCAAACAGCCCAAAAAGTTGGGATCCCCGTGGTAGCTTCATATTCCACCAATCCCAATCTCCCTTTTTCTGGTCAAAAGAAAATGCTTCTTGCTCACAACTTTATGGGCAACCTTGACAATTAATAGGTAATATGATGGCTGATAACTGTGGACGTGTCATATGTTCGATGAAGAAATTTTTTTCCAAATGCCCAGTTCTTGTATGTCTAACAGAGGACAAATGCTTGGTAAATTGCAGTATTCGAGTCTGCCTTTTTACAAAGGTTGCAAGGAGCTTGTAGGTGTTTTTTACGTTACCCTTTTTGTCATGATCAAGCGTTTCCTAGGTAGACTTTCCTTCTACCAAACCCAATCAAATCGTGCTCTTCTCGACAATCGCACTCAATCCTCTCCTCCAGCAAGATACAGACGACCTAAATCAGACGAGATGCCAAACTCTGACGTAAATCATCCTTGGGTTCCTCCTTTAGCAAGTCTCCTCCAAACCAAAACTATCATTCCAAGCTCTAGGACCTTGAATAATTCTCACCGTAGTCTCGCAAAGTCCTCCATCAACTTTCACCATGTTGGGCTATCGAAATAGCCTCCAGGCCATGAGGCTTGAGTCCTACTACTAGGCCTTTGCCGGCTGACTTGGGCGACAAAGGGTTTATTCAAAAAGTTGTACTCTCAATCATCTAGTGCTTGATTGTCCCGAGTAGCTTGCATGAAGCGCTGATATGCTCGAGGTATGACTGCCATATTGTCGTAGAGTTGCGCTGGCCTCAAGTAATGACATCTTGAGGATGACCCACATGCTATGAGTAAAACAACGCTGGGGATGAGATAGTTCGATGCTGAGCGTGTAGAAGGAAGCACACTGCTGACCAAAATCCATCAGCTTAAGTCAACCGTACTTCAAATTGACCATGATAGTGACAAGCAAGTTGCCTTACTAGTGACAAAGTACGGGATGACTTTGACGGAAACAAATTTGATTTCAAGGAAGAAATAAATTCTATACCTCAGGCTAGAAA
This sequence comes from Hymenoscyphus repandus, assembly GCA_001414415.1. Classification (NCBI taxonomy): domain Eukaryota; kingdom Fungi; phylum Ascomycota; class Leotiomycetes; order Helotiales; family Helotiaceae; genus Hymenoscyphus; species Hymenoscyphus repandus. Next base: position 159,260 of record LLCE01000006.1, on the reverse strand, counting down.
GATAAATCGCTTTGTACAAGTAAGTTTTTGCTGCCTAGTGAGATGTGAATGGGAAATGTCAAATGTATAACTGAGAACGATTTGAACATATCGCAAGACACCAATGATTTACACTACTCAGCGCATGTGATTCTTGCAAATCTACTGCATTGCAGCGTGCTCCTCCACGGCGGGTACGTGAATGCAGCTTGAGTGCAGCTTGTGCAACATGCGATTAATTCTTCGATCAGAGCCAGAAGTCGACCCAAAAAGGTGTAGAGCTCATTCCAAGACCGCCGCTCCGACTTTTACAACTCTTGCGAAGCTTCGACAGACTCAACTCCTCTCTCACAAACTTACACTTCACTCTAAACCGCGAAATGGAAGCCACTAAGCCGGTCTTCTGTTGTTCTTCAGCGGTCCCAGTACACACTTCTCAGAACAACAAACTACACAATGATCCCAACAGAGTCATCCACGATGCAATCTTTCGCTCATTCCTCTTCTTCGCAGCCCGAAGACAACGTCAATCAGACCTTATATCACGCATGCTAGGGATTGATCCTGACAGTCAAAAGATTCCGGCCGTACATTGCACGACGCCATCTCCTGAACCATGGGTTCCAGGCCCGGTCCTGACTCCAGAGGCACTTGCCAACAACCCATGCACACCACAAACTCCATATGTCATACACCTCACATGCCGTCATGACTTTGGGCCGGTGTATTCACATCGATACTTTTCGTGTCCCAACAACCTCCAGGACGACTGGGTGGAGATATCGCTGGTACAGTGGTTTGCGGAGGGGACCCCGTTCAAGATGACGACAGAGCAATGGGATCTCAAATGTGAAGATGATGCAACCTTCTTTCGATTGACATTACGTCCTAATCTGGCATTAAGATGGAGGCAGCAGGTTGTGGTAGGCGAATGGCCACAAGAAGATGTCTCCTCGATGGCGAACGTGGAAGTTGCGGTGTACGCGCAAGTTTGACATATGAAGGTTTAATGCAACTGGCGTTGGATTTATTGGTTTTCACGTCGTGATTTCCGAGATGCTGGAAAAGTGATCTTGCAGGATAGAATTCAATGTATTGCTTTTCGAAGAACAACCACTGTGAGCATATCCATCCCAGGAGTTGTTAGCCATTGCGTAGTGAGGTGGGTTTCATGAGCTATGGAGAGCTAAAGGATATTGCACCAGGAGAATGAATGACCTATTACTAATGCGTCGTCTTAAGAAATGTGAAATGAAGATATACTTTAGGCCAAATATGTAAAGACTAGTCGGAGAACAGGGGGGAGCATACCTGGATAAAGGTTAATCCGCCACCGAAGAAGTCCCACATAACGCGTCCCTAGGTCGCGACCTCCCTTAACGCGAACCCTGATAAAGCCTTTTTTGAGGACATTTCGACCAGATGGGCAACGGCAACCCCTCCTAGGCACCGTCTTGGAAACACAACTTTCCAACCGATTGTATGCCGGCTGGCCTCGTTCGCTGTCCAGCAACCTTTGCTGCAAGTCGAGGCTTTCTATTTTCTACTCTTCAGAAGTATCAGAGAACGTCACAATTTCGAGCCGCCTCCACCTCCACTTTTCATGTACAGAAGTTATACTCATCCTCGATAGCAGACGCGATGTTGGGCCGCGCTGTCAAGCAGAGCCAGCCTCCTGCTCCTCCGCCCAACAATCTTGCAAAACTATTTGATTCGAGCAGTCCAGCGCAAGATGGAAATATCAGGGACCAGTTCAAAAAGGCTCGGCCTTCACAATCAATTGGCGGATTTACTAGCTATAGAAACTCAGCAAACCCTTCGAATGACTCGAAGCCACTGCGTGCACGATCACCAAATATCAGACAGTCCCAAAAGCCAAGGAACGAGAGCTTGAAACTAGGAAGCACTGTTCACTCCACCCACGGCTCTATTTTCAGCAAACCTGACTCTTTTCGAGAGACACCGATAGATATGCCCAACCAGGCAAACCAATCGATTGGTGTGCAATCTTCAGTTCACTTTGACGAAAATGACTTTGACGATGACCTCGACCTCGACAATGACTTCGACGAGATGCCTTTCGAGGCTCCAATAGTAGCTCCGTCCAAAATTCCCTCGTCGATACGAAAGGCAGAATCGCCATCTCCATACAAGCTTCCTCAATTGCCACTCTCTTCGGCAAAAACACAGCAGATGGCCCCTTCGAGTAGTGCTGTAACTTGGGAGTCATCGTCACCATCGCATAGAAGGACGCCACCGGGTGCTGCACTTAAGCGGCAAAGAGAGGAAGCTGCCTCTCAACAGACGAACACCATCAAAGAAGGAACTGGTAGTAATACAAATCTACCACCAACCAAACGAAGGACGTTGCCATGGGCACAGAAAAGGGCTGAACAAGATGAAATCGCAGCTCGAGTAGAAGAGGAAGAAGAGGTTCTGGCATCTTTGGCGCACAATGGGTTATCTCCAATGATTTTGTGCAAACACTGTAATACGACAGGCCACAGTTCGACGCAGTGTCCAAAGCCAGGAAAATGGGGTTATACTCCAAAAGAGAAGAAAATGCCCTGGAATACCACTGGCAGTGCAATTCGAGAGGAAAAGATGAAATTCAAGGAAAAGCAAAAGGCGGCCGCCTCGAGGAAAATCGACTCTGCTCAGAGAGATGCTCTGGGAGACTATCAGCGAGCCACCCTCAAAATGGCTCCTATAACCTTGAGTCAAGAACAACAGAAAGTTCTTGATTTAGTTGTTAACAAGTCAAAAAGCGTGTTCTTTACTGGTTCGGCGGGAACTGGTAAATCTGTTTTAATGAGATCTATCATCGCTGAGCTGCGTAAGAAGTATGTTCGCGAGCCTGAAAGAGTAGCTGTCACCGCTTCCACAGGTTTGGCAGCCTGCAATATTGGTGGTGTCACCCTTCACAGCTTTGGTGGCATCGGACTGGGTAAAGAGGACGTTCCCGCCTTGGTCAAAAAAATTAAGCGAAACCCCAAAGCTAAGAATAGATGGCTAAAGACGAAAATCTTAGTTATCGATGAGATTTCAATGGTCGATGGAGATCTATTCGACAAGCTTGAAGGCATTGCAAGATCAATGCGGAACAATGGGCGTCCATTTGGCGGGATACAACTTGTGATCACTGGAGACTTTTTTCAATTACCACCTGTACCAGAGTATGACAACAAATCTAGAGGCGTCAAATTCGCGTTTGATGCTGGCACTTGGGCTACCACAATCCATCATACCATTGGGCTCACGGAAATTTTCCGTCAGAAAGATCCTGTCTTCGCCAATATGCTGAATGAAATGCGATTAGGCAAGATCACCGAAGATACGGTTAAGGCATTCCGCAAGTTAAATCGAAAGCCAAATTTCGAAGATAGTCTGGAGGCTACAGAACTGTGAGAACTCACTCTTTCCAAAGCCATATTATTATGCTAACAACACTTAGATTTCCAACAAGAAATGAAGTCGAGAACGCCAATTCTTATCGCATGAGAAGCCTGGTGGGGAAGAGCTATAGATACGAGGCGGTTGACACAGGGACAATCACTGATCAAGCAATGAGAGACAAATTACTTTCCAACATGATGGCCCCCAAAGCAATGGAGTTGAAAAAAGGGGCCCAAGTCATGCTCATCAAGAACATGGATGATAATTTGGTCAACGGCTCACTTGGAAAGGTGATCGCTTTCATGAATGAGGTCACATTCGAAATTTATGATAAAAATCCCGAGATTCTTGAGGAAAGAGGTATGGAGGCCCTTACAGAAGAACCGCAAAAAGAAAAGCCTAGTTTGACGGCAAGATTCTCAAACTCAAAGGAGTCCAGCCCTAATACGGGGAAAGAATATCCACTAGTTCGTTTCTCAGTCGCTGACGGCACCTGGAGAGATTTGCTAGTTATGCCAGATGAATGGAAGATTGAGCTCCCCACTGGTGAGGTTCAGGCACAACGTACACAGCTCCCCCTTATTTTAGCGTGGGCATTATCAATCCACAAAGCTCAAGGTCAGACGTTAGAGCGTGTGAAGATTGATTTGAAGAAGGTTTTCGAAAAGGGTCAGGCTTACGTTGCTCTTAGTCGAGCTGTGAGCAAAGAAGGTCTCGAGGTGCACAACTTTGACAAGTCGAAGGTTATGGCCCATCCTCGTGTCGCTCAATTTTACAACAGCTTGTATAGTGTCAACAAGGCGTTGCAGAACCCAACAATTGCCACTGCCTTAAACCCAACACTCAAATCGAAGGATTCTAACCCTTTTAATCAATTTGCCGATGAAGAACTCATGGCCACCTACGGGTGAGATTTGGAGTTATGAATAGACAGATGTCGGACATTACAAGACAAACTTGCAATGCTTCGCTAATTTCCGGATTTTGCTAGATGGACTTCCCTTTTTGGAGTTAAAGGAGTAAGGAAGCCATCTACTAGCCATTGATACTGGCTACAGAGCATGTACGAGCACAACAGGAATAGGGTGAAGTGAGCAATTATCAATATATACCAATTCTGCCTACAGGTGGAAGTTTGCCCCAAGGCACTATCCAGCGCCCTCGAACCAAGGCGATATTTATCATGTGTAGACGTGAACAATTAATTTGATAGTATAAATTTAGACCTGCCTATCCATGAAAAAAGACGCTATTAGGGCAACATTCAATCTCTAAAAATGTACTTTTGCTACTTGTTTCAAATTTAAGCCCTCAAGAATACATCAATTTAATCTCCAAGATGTTGAGCTGCTAGTGATACCTAGGTGTGATGTTACACAGGTTCTGCCGTATCGATAAGGCGCGCCTGTCGGAACGGGAAGCCATCAACCCAGAAAATATATTTTGTGTCAACAACCTCCCCATAAACCATCCTAGTAACGACGTCACTCTCGGAAACCAATATCTATCAACATCTATTTTACTCTCCAGACAGTAGAAACCTCATATTCACATCTGGTGACAACGGTGTTGGCCTCTTTTCCATACCGCTTTCGCACGACACACTATTCATCCTCCAGCTCTGAAGGCAAGCAGTCCAGTATGTCGAACCAATTCATTGGCCTCACTATGCTGGTGACTCTCAGCAGTCCTCCCGGAGCGCAATTGAGGGGTGTTGTCAGTGGGATTGATCCTGGCCAAAGCTTGACTTTGCGAAATGGTAGGCGTACTTTCATTGCACAGGCATCCTGGCAAAGACGAAGGGATTTTGGACAATTCAATCTTACAACATGAACGACAGCTAACAGGACGAAATCACAGTCACTTGCCCTTCAAATGGGCACTTTGTCCCAGAATTCACAATCAAAGCCGCAGAAATTGTCGAGCTAGTCGAAGCTGGCAACGAAAATGCCGCCCCTCCTCCTGCTGTTACTGCCATCCCGGTACAACATGAGCATACACCCGTCGCTCCGAAGCTACAGAAGTTCGAGGATCCTGCTATCTTGAGTATGGGAAAACGGCCTGCGATTCGTGAACGTCCAAGTCTGCAATCACAAGAGAGTGGAGCATCTATGGAGAGGATCGAGTCAGCACAAACTATGCGAGGTCGAGATGAAAGACTACGATCATCAATTATTCCGGCACCAGCAGATTTGGTGAAGCATGTGCAGAAGATCAAGTTAGAAGAGAGCGAGACGGGACCTGGGCCTGAAGCACAAATACTAGAGGAGTTGGTGGCGGAAGAGGAGATTTCAGAACAACCCAATGCGAAGGTGAGGAGACCGCGGAGAAGAAAGGGAAAGAAGGATGACGCCAAAGAGCCAAATGTTACCCCTGCGAAAGACACCGTGAAGTCGAAAGGCTGGAGGAATACGCCACTTCTTGAACCAAATCCATCGTTCCAACCATTTACGACGTTGAAACGACAAAAGAAAAGGGGCAATGGTGTTGGTGATGAAAATGGATGGGCGACTGAGGATGCTACTGATGTCCAAGATATGGGTGATTTCGATTTTGCTGGAAGCTTAGCGAAATTCGATAAGCATACAGTATTTAACCAAATACAGGCTGAGGATAGCGTTGCCGATGAGGATCGATTGGTGGCTCATAACAGACTGCCTAAGGCCAAGCCAGGGACTTCTGGTGGCAAGAATTTACATTATACTGAGAACGTTCTGGATGTACCAAATGGTACTGCTAAGACGAAGACCGACCTATGGAAGAGTGAAGCCGGGGACAGTGATCGAGAAGAAAGGATGAGCCAAAGAGGTAGCGGAAGTGGTCGACATTCGAGAAGAACAGAAAGAGCTGAGAGCAAATTGAGTTTGCATCGGAAGCCTGTCTCACGGAAAGGAAGTGGCATTATCAATGGTACACCGGCTCCACGAGCGCTATCAGTAAGTCACATAAATGTATCTTTTTAGCATGAAAGATCTAACAGCCATTCTAGCAAGCACCAGCACAGCCATCAAAACCGTCATTTTATCTTGTGCCATCTGACAGACGTTGCGAACCAATTTCTTCACTACAAATGCTCAGTCTCGAGAACATTGCAGACAATGAGCTTGGTCTTTCAGAAGACATGATGGCCGAAAATGCTGGTCGTGGGATTGCTGAAGTTGCTCTCTCAGCTCTAAACGCTACTGGTGGTGGTTTAACCAAAGGCAAAATCAACAGCGTATCAAACGTCGTTGTCTTCGCCGGCAGTAATAGAAGCGGAATACGAGCAATTGCTTCTGGTAGACACCTCCGAAACCATGGCCTCAACGTGACAGTCTGTGTTCTCGGCCTCGAGCGCGAATCAGAACTTTTAATAGCCCTACGACGACAGATCAAAGTTTTCCGTAGTTTCGGCGGCAAAGTCGTTACCAAGACTGAACTCCTTGAGCACACCAAATCCCTCGATACCTCTATCGACCTCATCATCGATGGTCTCCTCGGCCTCACTATCTCCTTCGAAGAACTCCGCATGGGCGACCAAGCTACCGCTTATGAACTCATCGAATGGGCCAACCGCAGCGACTCCCCCGTCCTCGCTATCGACGTTCCAACCGGCATCGAGCCCACAAGTGGTAAAGTCAATATCATCGATGGACGTAGACTCTATATACATCCTAAGTACGTTGTCGCGATGGGCGCGCCAAAAAAGGGACTGCTGGAGGCGATGGCGCTAGGGGAGGGCGTGCCGGATGAGGATGCGGTGGGGACGGGGAAGCAGTGGCAGCTTTTTGTGGCGGATATTGGATTGGGACAGGCAGTTTGGAGGAAGGCGGGGACGAGGGTCAGGAGGGGCGTGGAGTTTGAAGGGAGTTGGGTTGTGGGGATGAGATTTCAGGGGGGGGCTGAGTGAAACGACAATCAAGGGAGAAAGGCTGGTGGGGGACGATTAATATGGCATTATGATGGATTGTATGCTTTTGCTTGTTTTGATAGCTGGGTTTAGAGGTGTATTTTAGCATGGCGTTATGGCAAGCGAGGAAATAGGGGTCGAGGTGAACACATGTGTTTGCTAGCATGCCACAAGCATTTTTATATGTTAAATGGACCAAAAGTCCAATGCATGGTTTTATATTACAACCCTTTCAAAGTAAATTTTGTAATCTTTGACTCAGTGGACAGGAGATAGTGAACTCTTCACCCTTGCACGCCTCTAACAATGTCTTTCCCTTCACAAAGGTATCGGGCGAGATATGTGAAGAGTAAAATAACACTGGGAAAAAGTATTTTGAGTACAGGATTGTGGAATATAGTTTGACAGCTAGACAAAGAGGTACAAGAGAGGACCCACAGGGGTTTGCATTTCTATGTGCTTTTAAAACCCAACGCATTCTGAAGTCACGGCATGGCATTATGGAACTTCACGGCCCTGTTTTCTCTCGTGCCATTTGGTTTCGTTCCGTCCTATTTTTCCGCACTAATCTTCCTTCAACAGCTGGTCTAAAACTCATTGTATTCTAGAATTCAAAGCACACTCCCCTATCACCCACCCCCTCTCCCATCTCCCGCCTTAATTCAGAAACATCAGAAATCACTACCCCACCTTTGCCATCACTCCTATAAACGCCGCCCTCCTCCCAGCCCTCGTCGCCGTCGCTCCACTCCCCGTACTCGCCGCCATCTGCCTGCAGGAGGATCGATAGGTATCGGGAGTCGGACAGCGACCAAGTAGGAGGATGGCGGAATCGTGGGGGTTCTGAGTCTAAGGTGGGGTGGGTGAGGGAAGGGAGGTTGAGGGAGTCGACGAAATCCCGGATATCCCTCGCGGTGCCGGAGGTTACGAGGAGGGTGAGGGAGGGGAGTTTGCGACCAATCCAGGGACGGGCTGAGGCGGGGAGAGTACCAGGTGTGAAACGGCGCGCTGAACGGGGGATCAGTATTGCTATCAGATCATCCTGCCTCGGAGACATAAAAGCATCTGGACATCTGTCCACACTCTTGAAATTCTTGAAGCCTGGGATAGCGGAGGCTGAGAAGTCCACAAGCTGTAATTTCTTTGCGCAATATCGTTTAATCTCAGAGGGTTTCTTCTTGCCATCTAGAAGACCGGCGCCGATTGTGAGGCGGAGGTAGTAGCGGATGAAGAAATCCAGTCTTGGTCTTAACAGTAGCACTTCTTTTAGCGAATGTAGCTCCCGCAACTCAACCATAGCATGCGAAGAGATGCGATGGCGGTAGGTCGTCTCATCAACCATCAAGCGCCTCACTAACTTTAAATTCGCTTTCAGGTCGAGGATTGGGAGATGTGGCGTCATTGGCAAGATATCTTGTTTGTCGGGGGAAGAGACGTAAAGGATATCTACGTCTGGATTGAACAGCATACCAGGGACTAGCTCCTCATAGCCCGCCATGAGTTGCTTTGTCACAGCCCGCGCGACGGTGCACAAGCTCAGCGTGGCTATTGGTGAAGCTGTGTAGGTGAAGGTGTTGGAGGTGGGGTGGAAAGTTGATGTGATGATGCGTGGGGGGAAGGGATGGGTGGTGAGGGTGAGGATCCAGATTGACGTTTGGGTTTCTGTGGGGAGGGATTGGAGGGTCGACATTTTTGATGGTTTCTTGGGGTGGATATAGTGAGAATGAAAGTGAAAGGCAAAGGCTAAATTTTGGTTTTCCGCGGTTGATTTTTGCGTTTCGAGGTGAGGAGGATTGGTATTTTTTTTGGTTGGGACGGGGCCTGGAAAAGTGAATTTTGTTTCCTCTTTGTATCGAACGAAGACTGCGAATTAAGCTCGAATCCTTGAAGAATATCCTCCACTCCCAACCTCAAAGACGAATCTCTCTTCCACGTGTCGAAGAGTTGTATGTTCTTTAACGTAGCGTCAAATAAATTATGTTCTAAGGAGGGTACGGAGGATTTCCTCAGCGGTCGAGCTTCAATACCAAGAGCTGAAATTTGGTCTCGTCTTGTGTCGAATGAGAAGCCTGCGATTGCAACTCCACTCTCCCAATCTCAGAGATGAACTTCAGTCTCGCATCGAAAAAATCGTATATATCTCCCAGCCGTTCTTTCATAATGCAATGTCATGTGTGGAGAGAAAGAAAGTGGAATTCTTCGTGTCGTACAGATAGACCTCGGGACTGATCTGCAAGGGAGGATTTGGTTGGAGCCTCGCGATATGCGTAGAAACTCAGTGGTCGGCCTCGTTCCGAGCTGTTGTGTAATCGAGTACGAGAAAGAGAGAAGGCGAGATAGAAATGACTGGCTGAAGGCGTTACTTATGAAAATCAAATGGGTAACCTCATGTCAAAGCCACCGAAATCCATTACGGTCCCAGTCTAAAGTCGCTCGGAAGTGAGGTGAACGTAAGAAAAAGTTCTAAAGCGAAGGAGAGGGGTGGGATTTGATGTCTTTTATTCGTGATAGTCTAGCTGCAATCTTATGTACACAGAGCACCGCAATGCGCCTCGTCTCCTTGATGATTTCTGAAATAACCAGTCTTAAGCCATGTCTCATCAAATGATCAATTTCTTATCCATGCCACAGAACGCCTCGAACTCATAGAGAAAGCAACGCAATTTGGGACCGTAAAACCATGATATCATAACGACGGTAAAGACATGAGTTCTGTGATTCGCGATGAATGAAAAGAAGGAAAGAACAACTTGGAAATAGGGAATGCAAAGATTGGTAGCGCTTGAATCAATGCCCGCTAAGCGCAGTGAGAAAATGGTGGTTTGTTGTTGTTATTGTTGTTGTGGTGGGGGGGAATGTGCCCCGCGCCGATGTATTGGTAATTCAAGCATTGTGATGTGGTGGTCGAAGATGAAAATCCACGACCATAGGCCTCTAGAGAAGTTGCTTCACTGGCCATGAGCACCTGCTTGCTCGACAATCACACCGCCCATGCCACCTGCACCCATACCACCGAGGCCAGCATACATATCTCTGCCTTTGGCATCGACAGGAGGGTAGCGTGCCTTGAGCTCGAGGTCGTCAAGTGGAATGTGAGAACGAATATACTTCTCGCGACCATCATCATTGGGATTGTGGTCCCAGCTGGTGAAGAGACCTTGCTTGAGCGCAGTCCAGACCAAGCGACGTTGGCGTTGAGAAACAAGAACATCTTGGGTGATCTTTGGCAAGTCCCACTTCGCTTTGGCCTCCTCCTGGAAGGCTATCAAGGTTTGTGAGATTTCCGGAGTGATGGCGGGATTCTTCGCTGGAAGGATAGCAAAATTGACCAGCTCCTTGGGGTCGGTAGCAAGGTTGTACAACTGATCGTTATCTGCTGGGCACGTGATATACTTCCAATCTCCACGACGGATCATCATCATTGGTGCAATTGTCCCTTCACCGCAGTACTCCGCAAAGACAGTATCCGAACCACCTGGTCTTGATTGCAGATGTGGCAGCAGGGAACTACCGTCCATTGGAAGGCCTTCCCACAACTTGCTGCCGACAAGGTCGACAAGCGTTGGCAAGATGTCAAGTGTTGAAACATTTGCAGAGACGTGGTGAGGCTTGAAGCTTGCGGGGTGGTGGACGAGCATAGGTACTCGAACAGATGCCTCAAAGTATGACATCTTGTACCATAAACCACGTTCGCCAAGCATATCCCCGTGATCGCCACTGAAGACCACGATCGTGTCTTGATCTAATCGACAATCCTTGAGGGTTTGAATCAACTTGCCAATGCAATCATCAACGTAGGAAACGGCGCCATAGTATGCACGTCTTGCTCTCTTGATCTCATCAGGAGTAAACTTCTTGTCCCAGAGATCGGTAACTCGCAACAGGCGTTGACTGTGGGTGTCTTGTTCCTCATATGGAATGTTAACATCGGGAAGATCAATGTCGACATCCTCATACATGTCCCAGTACTTCTTCTCGATCGTATAAGGATCATGTGGATGCGTGAGCGAGACAGTCATGCAAAATGGCCGAGTGTTAGCACCCTTTCTAACATGGTCATAGAGGAATTGCTTGGATCTACCATTGTTAGTATGCATTCTTGGACTAGGGGTGGTACACGTACTTGTACATGACCTCCTCGTCATAGTCGAGCTGGTTGCTGCGCACACAGGGCCCGGCTTGCAAGATAGAGCTTGCATTGTGGTACCACTCCAGTCTTCGCTCTGGTTCCTCCCAATTGACCGCCCACCCGTAATCTCCCGGGTAAATGTCACTGGTCAATCTGCTCTCGTAACCATGCAGTTGCTCTCCAATGAAATGCATCTTTCCCGCCAGTGTAGTCTCATATCCCGCCGCGCGAAGATAATGGGCATATGTTGGTACACTTGGATCAATAGAGGAGGCATTATCGTAGGATCCGATCTTGGTTGGTAATTGACCAGAAACCATGGACATTCGAGATGGTGCGCAAAGAGGGGAGGGGCAGTATGCGGAATCAAAGATGACAGCGCCTTCAGCCAACGCGTCCAGGTTTGGTGTCTTGATCTGCGACTTGGGATTGTGCATCTTCAACAGAGGTGCCGCCAGCTGATCCGCCATGATGTATAAGATATTTGGTTGTTTGCCTGGTGCAGCATATTGGGTTGGAGGCGGATCGGCCCTGCCTGTCGGAGGAGAAGGAGTTGCGAAACGCTGGCGGGGGGAGAGAGGAACTGAGTTGAGATCGGGAGCCATTGCGAAATGGCAGCTGATCTTGCAGAACGTCTTGTGGCGTATGGTTGATGGTATGAACGGCAATGTGTAGCGCTAGCCTCTCTATCTTGTGGTTGTCAACAAGAGAGTAGACTGATTGAAGGTGGTTGAGTATTGTACCAATGTGTGTGCACCGCTTAGATACTCAAAGAAGTTGAAGCTGGATTGAAAGTGTAGATAGAAGACGATTGGTAGCAGAAGTCAGTCTTTCTTTAATCTTGTGAATCTCAAAGAGGAATAATAGGAAAACAGTCCTCGACAAAATGATGAACGTGGACGAGATGCAGAGAGAGAAGAAAAGGTAATAAGAATGTTGAGAGAGGAGAGATGTTCTTAAGAGAAAAGCGGTCAGGACCATGAATCAACGATGAAATAGGAAAAGTAGAGCGGCATCGGAAGAAGGACAGTCGGACATTTATCATTTTGGCAGGAGTTGGCGGACTTTGGGAAGCTGCTCTGAAGGCGGAGAGGGATGTTGTGATTGAGAGACGAAATTCGCAATCGAGTAATCAGAGAAACGACACTTTTCCCGATTCGGCCGAGGGGACTATCCATGTGGCCCTCGGGTCTTTGTCCTGCCCTTGCAACCTCACCACACAGATACCACTTAGACACCACTCAGAGCGAACAACTGCAAATATCTTCGTGGACTCATGGACAATCCTTTCTCTCTGCCCAGGTTGGGCCGCCGAGAAGCGCGTATCTCCTCGTCCAGGTGGCCTGGTGCTGCTTATCGGAGGCCACGGCGGGACCAGGAGGGAATCGACACGATACAAAAAGGGAAGCCTCGTGCACCTGCCTGTCACTGCCAATTTGGCGCCAGGCATCAACCGAAGACGGTCAAAAATCCACTACTCCATCAAACTGCACCCGCTCGACAGAAATACTTCAAATTGATACTCAGGGCAAAATATGGTATACCCAGGGTTGAGTTCAAAATTTGTGGTGTTTGTGGTTGTCTTTGTCGAAATCTACAAGTTGTGAATAGCCTCACCATTCCCTTTTTCGGTTAAAAGTTCCACGGCGCCAGGCATCTTTGCAGGCCAACCTCAGCTCTTTTCTCAATATTTCGGCGCAGGGCAACCGCGAAATCTACGACTGACGAAGCTCCGCCTGCAATCAGCCATGTGACATTCCTGATTGGAATGCATGGGCACCAATTACCTAAAATCGCATTCGGATCCGCTCGTCCAGCACCATCTTCCCAGGTTGCTTCTTCAAAGTTCGCAGCTTCAACAATTCTCTACGATTTTCTGAAGTCGACAACAGCAACAACAATCACAGCCTTGCAGGAGGGGTTGCACCCCTCAGCCTCGAAAAACAAACCCACGATCCACTGACACTGGAGCATCACCACTCTGCCAGCCTCGCGACGACATGAAAGCTCCATCAAGCTCACGGGAGACCTCCACCCCCTCGTCATGGCGCCTGCTTCTTCTGCAAAGAATTCCCCGCGCTGCATGCTACCAGCCCGTTTGAGCCTAGTCGAGGGGCGAAGGAATATATCGTCATTTTTGAGCTTCGGGATTGGCTGTGGGTCATGACCTGAAGCAGACTAAAAGCTGGAGCTATGGTTTTGTGAAGCTGTTACGTGGGAGGGGCGCTTGAGAGAAGTGGAGGAGCAGGAGGGGGAGCAGGAGGAGAACAATCTTGGGAGGGCTAAGGAGGAACGGAAGAGAAGAGGAAGGCGAAGGCGAAGGCGATGGCAAAGGGCTCACACACGGCACACGTGAGCAACCCCTGAAAAACAAAAGAAGACAACGTGTCAGCCATGGGCATGATGGGCGGCCTTGCATCCGATATCATGTACGATATCTCAGAGCGGCATACCCGTTCCAAATGCATTTGGTGGTCCAGGAAGGAAAGTGTTGCCGTCAGAAGGGACGATAACATTGAATACAACCGTGGAATGGTTCTGTTCGAGGGACACAACCACCAGAATTACTCCGACACCGGGTTTCGGAGCAACTTCGTCCTCTGCCCAGATGGATATATGCAAACAGATCAGATAAGCAATGTTTAGATTGCTGCTGTACAAGTACGGTACAAAGTACACAAGAAAGCTACATCAGCCTTACGAGAAAGGACCTGGACGATCTGATACGTTCAACTTTAGCCGACGAGCTTCTTACACGAATCCGAAGGCCGAACTCTGGCAAGTGCCTTCCGGATTCTTCCCCAGTCAATACATTTTCCGTGGTACATTCCTATTCTTCATCTCGAGCCGCAGTATCTGCCACTCCACGGGCATTCAGCAGGTAAGAAAGTCGGAGGTGATCAATTACTACCGTACTGTGCGGGAAGCCGATCTACGACGGTAGCAAACACGCAGCTTATTGCCTCAACTGGCTTACCAGTCTTCACCGCTCGACCCAGCACGGCTTCGTGCACATCAATCTAGGTGGATCTACCGCTACACCATCAACTTGACGCTACACCATTTCACCTGCCACAATTCAGAATCACGCCTAGGATCTGAGTATGGCATCATTTTAATAGATTAAAATTCCTCAGATCTATTCGGATAGTCGGTGTCCGTTAATTTCAGCTTCAGACCAATAATGGCTAGCGTTTTTGTCCTGATCGAGGATCATTGCTCAACAGAAGTACATGTTACCTTCCATCGGAGGTATCGACAAGTCAACGGCCCTTTTGTATCGATAGTCGTATCCAGCATGGGTTTTGGTCTTTAATATGGTCAAGACAATCATCCGGAACCGATCTACTGCGGGTAGGATGCGTGCATATTTTAGAGCCAACCCAGCACGCCACGGTTGTCTTGCCTATTGTCGGCAGGGTTGCAGCGGCAGCGTGCAGCTCAGATTAGTAGAAATGGAGTAAGTTCTGGATAGACGTCAGCTTATTTACTTTCTTGCTCTTATTTGCAACCTGCTTCTTCGGGAATGTCCTACAAGTTGGTGGTCAAGATTTATTCCCGTTTAAGAGGAACGCCAACGCTGTTAAGTTTTTGTACCGCCAATTGTCTGTTTAGTACAGCAAGTTGCTGTCCCATCTACATCTTGCTAGCTTGTCGCGAACTCTGTATAGCTTGAGCATATCTTTACAAATATGTTCTTCTGACGACACTTGCTACGTACCTTTCTTGTCATAGGTGACGCTCAATTTCACTATTACTGCAATGCTAATCGTGGAATATTATGATGTCTTGCAGATAAATCACTTGTATCAAGCAGTTGTCAAGCTGAGTGATAGTCGGTTAGATTGATCGAATACATGCTCTTTGTTGTTGCACCTTTCCTTATGCGTATCTTCGTTCATCGCGACAAGGCACAGGACTCGAAAGTCGTGTCTTCATCAACATTGTGTTTGTCTCACATTTGCCATCCGACTTCAGAAAGTTTGTAGAAAATTGTGATAGCCGACCGCCTGTCTTCTATACACTCCGCACTGTTTGTTGCGAGTCTTCTTCGCTCCAACATCTCTCGAGGGCCAGCCTAACACATCTTTGAGGAAGTGCGCAGACAATGTCCACAGTCTTCCATGAAGTCCCCCGGGACGAGCTTATGTATAATTCCCAAGACTCTGGGGCTGGTCAACAGCTATGAGAGCAAGAAGCCGTCAAAGTCAAGGACGAAACAGATAAACCAGATTTAGCGGTTATATTAATTGATTCTACAGAAATTCTATCAATGGAATTCAACCGCACGCAAAACATAAATAATTCGGTGCTCTCGACTAAGTGGTTTTCTCTGCTTCGGCTTGCGTTGGGAGATTTCTCACATCAGTCGCGTCATGCAAATCTTCAAGACCTCATTCTAAAAAATAGCTGTTGGCGGCCCGGTCTCGTATGCAGAGCGCCTATAAATAAGCGTTGGAGTTCCATACTTGGAAATTTGGTTGGTGACCTTCGGGCTCAAAATACTGCATACGCGCTGCATGTAGCCAACACTCGCTAGCCGAAGGCACAATTCTGATTGGCTTGTTAGCCACAGAAACTACATCGTGATAAGCCCTCTCTTACACAGTCCTAAAATCTAGCGTATTTTGAAACATGCTGGCTGGAATTGAAATATGTATATATATATTATGCTTTCACTCAATCTTTCTAAAATACAGTATTTTTCATGTTACTTTAATTTCTCATTCAGGTTTCACGTACTCTTGTCCTTTGATTCTTGCAATTGACACGGACATTATCTCTTCCTCTAACCTTTGAGCACCAAAGCATCAATTAACTAGATACTCTAACCAAAGTCCCTCCTGGCTCAGTCACTAACACCTTCTCCATCCTCAAACCCCCCAACTATAACCACACCGCAAAAATGGCATACAACACAACCTGCGGTCACCCCTACGACATCCAAGCCAATCCAACCTTCTCCTCTTGCGCCTGGGTCGCCACAGCCACCATCATATCCCCCAACGTCTCCACAGCCATAGCAGCATGTTATCATCCTGAGGCTCCCGTCGGGACGCCAGATCCTAAAAATTGCTTCTATTATTGTAACGTAACGTATGTGCTTCCGGGGGACCAGGTGCCGGCGTATACGCTGGGGAATTGTTTGGGAAGAATTATGAGGGATTTGGAGGGAAGTTATATTAGGTGGGGAGCGGGAAGGGGACGGGGAGAGGGGTAGGGAATGGTGGGGTAAGGGTAAAGCTTCGAGCTATGACGTGGAGTTTAGTATTCTTCTCTGGAGTATCCGCCTGGCACTATGGGGGTTGGTTTGAGATAGGTAAGCGTAGTGGTCATTAGGATGACGAGGCTGGTGGTGGAAGTGTAGCTTATGAGGAACCCTGTTCAAACAGGAAAGGATCATGGTGCTACACGATGGACTTTCAGGGGACTCCACGCTTACTGCAGAGAAAGTTCCAGGTACAGTTCCCCTGTGAAAACTGCAGAATTAATCCACAAGGTGACGACCCATTTTCAAGTACACAGATTTCATGTCCACGATGAGACTCACCTCATGGTATAAATATAAGGAATACGCATAGTGCTCTCTAAATAGCGAGATTAAGGAAGTTCTTTCCTAGGTCGTGTGCTAGAATATCCTGCTCTTTAAAGCCTCGGGTTCTAATTATATTTGGGTTGGAAATATATGGATTTTATTACGAGATGGGTGGTTTTAGGGAACTGGTGGGTGAAGTATAAAGGAATCTTACTAGATAGCGTCACTGTGGCTATATTCCAGTCTGTCGATTCTCGAGTGGTAATGTTGTGCTAGAGGCGAGGACGATGAATCCGAAAAAGGACATTGTTGTTAGGAATTTCATGATGGTTCTTTTCTGGATTTGTATATGTGAGCGAGCAGGAGTCATTGTTCTCATGATCAAGAAAATCTACCCTGTCAATAGGTACGGTGATACTCTTATCATATGGATTTCGCAGGCAATCACGCGCCAAAGCTTGGTCGCAACAGCGAGGGCATATTTGTCCCGAGGTCTATGGGACATTCAAGTTGGGGATGTTGTGGCGATTCTTTACGACTTCAACGCTCCAGTGGTATTGAGGGAGGATGACAATCATTATAGACTCATAGGAGCCTGCTACATGTATGAAATGATGAACGGCGAGGCACGAGAGCTAGGACTCAGTGTGTAAAAACGTGATATCAAGTGAAGGATGGTGGTTCGGAAAATGAATTGACGTACAAGTACACAATGTCAATTTTTTTCGACCTATATTCAAACAGTGAGCGTAAATCGCACGTTTATATATAGGTCTCATCTTGTGAGACTTATAAATGAAGGGGCCGGGTAATAGAACGTGTTGATAGGTACGGTGATGTCTGTATAAGAATGAACATTTACATACTATTCGGAAGCTCTGACAGGGGCATCGATGGCAACTCCGTATGGCTTGAGTAACAGAGAGATATAATATAAATAGAGAATCTCTGGCTGTCTAGGAAGGCAGATCAAGGGAATCCAAGACTCTTTCCCCTGCACTTATGGCTCGATTATGGTATTCTTATGTGCCTCACACCAACAGAGCGAATATCCCTTATTAATCCCACCTCTCTGTATTTTGTGTGAATATTAATCATTAGAGAAGAAAACTGTTGTCTGCTGATTGACAATACTGCAGAGGAGTCGGCGTTAATCTCAAGAGTTATGACAATTCATACAATCCAAAGCAAATGGCAAGGTTTTCTCCAGGATAACTTTCGCGATAGGAAAAAATCGACTACTAAGATCTTCAAATATTATTACCAATAAGTCTAACCTGAAGCATTCTACATAAAGTATCTCTAGCAGTCCTGCACTGAGTAAATCTTCCATCCGCCTACATGAAACCTTCGAGTTACTTGAACGAACTAGTCGACCGCAGTCCCAGCCCACTCTTCTCATAGGCCATGTCGATCATCTTCATCTGGTTAATTGAGTCATCTCCACTGACCCAGTATTGCGTAGGACGACCCTTGACCCGATTGACAAATTCTTCAAGTTGGTAGCGGAAAGACATCCACCAGTCCTCACCGGGCAGATTTGCAAGGTCGCCACCAGCCTCCTTGTAAGTGTATGCTTTGTGTGATTTTTCTTCGACCCATTTTTTAATTATTCGACGATCTGACTTGTTGTAAATTGCATAGGAGTCCTTTACGTCGATACGATGCCAAAACACTGCATTTAGGAAACCGTGTAACGTCACCTCTCGTGTTCGCATCTTTTCCTGGGTGGGCGGCAGCGCCTGGTCAGGAATCAGAACTTCTTTAGTCGTCACCCTAGCCTCTGAGGGCTTCCACAAAATAGGACCCTGAAGCGTACCGCTGGCCTCGCCTATGCCTCCGTTGGGGAAGCGGAACTGGGCCTTGAAGTCGTAGTCGCACTTGTCGTGGACCATATCGCCAAAAATACTGGTATCGCAGCTCAAGCACTCCTCTGGTTCGTCATTGAAGATCATACGAAGCATGGCGAAATCATATGTGCCCATATGCATCATGCTGCCACCAGAGAGCTCGTAGTTGAAGCCGATATTGTCTTTGTTGACCATCGCCCATGGAACCATACAGTCGGTATGGACGTGCAGGACGTCGGTGTGTTTAATAAAAGATCGAAACATGGCGACAGCAGGGTGGAAGCGGTTGTGAAAGCCTTCTAGCAGGACTGGGGCGTTGGGCTGCGACAATTCTGGCAAATTGAAGAGGATGTTGGCCTCGGCTGCGTTTGAGACAGATGGTTTCTCCAGCAAAACATGCTTTCCGGCGCGGATAGCGCGGATGCTCCATTCGAAATGCAAACTGTTGGGTAGTGGGATATAGATGGCATCAATGTTCGGGTCGTTGAGGATCTCTTTGGGACACACAAGATTAGTGTTCAGTGGTCGGCGAAACGAAACCGTCAAGAATGAGAACGAACCTTCATATGAGTCCCTAACATCGGGGATGCTGTGCTTTTTGGCAAATTCTTCGGCTCTGGTACGATCTCTAGCAGAGATGGCCTGCAAAATGACTTCTGGATGTGACTTGGCTGGCGTGACTAAACATAGGGGGCTGTTCAGTATCAGCAAGGTACCTAAGGCGACACTACCTTCATACTGTGATGGAAACTTACGCAGTTTGAGCAGCTCCCAATATGCCAAACCGGATGGCATCCTTTTTCTTCTCAACTATTGGCGGGGCAAAGGCTGAGTAGACACGGTATACTAGTGCTGCCATCCTGTTGAAAGACTTCTTGGTCCAGCAAATGGTTGTAGTCTTACGGCTAAGTAGGGTAATCGCTACTCAAGGTTTGTGGTTCAGTCTGCGTGGTTTTTCGTGCGTTGGTGTATGTGTTAAATCGTTGAAAGTAAGTTGGGGATGTATGCAGATGTGCGGACGAAATATTCTATGAGGTGTTATATAGAAGAGAACGCGGTGCAAATCTCACCTCTGGAACCTTCGTTCCATGCTCCTCCATGCTCCTCCATGAATGTCGAGTAGATTAGGCGTATATTAGGTGTAGGGCTACTCGTTTTGTGCGATTACAAACACTTCTCCACAAAAGAAGCCAATTCCAGAAGATCTGGCTAACAGGAGACCTGGGATTAGTTTAGATCTCACCAATTTTTTTTCCATTTCCCATAATAAATCGAGGTTTTCGTGTCTGTAGAGAATTTTCTGTAATTTGTAGTAACCAAGCACTCGGTACGAAGATCGACGTTATAGTTCTCTCTATCGAATAGGTACTAGCGCATAACGCACTTGCATTAGCGAAAGTGTGGATTGGATGTAGGACTTCCCGAACACTCGGTATAAGCTAGTGATTCTACCGAGTTAGTACTAGCGTGTAACGCACCTGCATCAGTGGCAGTGTGCGGCGTAGTTTTGCTTCGGGGCAATTGTTAACCCTTCCCGTTTACGACTTCCAGCTGACCATCTCAACATCGAGAAGCCCAACGACTACGGAGTATCTTTTCATTCCACCTGAGATGATCAACAAACGCTAAAATCCGATCGAACTCGTCATGGGACAAGTGAGTGATGTACAATGCGTAAGCGACATGCAAGGCTTTCTAGACAAGGTACGAGCAACAAGTCGCCCAAAACCAAACAAACAAGTATAGAAACTGCCCAAATTCTCCAGACACGCGTCAGCTGATCTTTCGCAAGGCTTCGAACAATACGCACAAATGGAGCGGAGTGCAAGATCCAGTTGAGAGGAGGAAGCTACAGAGTCGTGAACGCCAGAGAGCTTGGCGTAAGTTCCCTTTGTGTCTCTGAGGTGGGAGCTAGGCCGTAGGTTTGGATGATATCAAAAAAGCCACCCGCGGAGCCGCGCAGCTCTGCTCCCCTTCTTCGAGGTCCAAACTAATTATAAGCTAGGTGAGCGGAAGAGGGTAGCTGACAATCCAAAAACAACGACCATCGATGCCGGTACCCCTTGGGAAGGTTATGGTATACTGGTTGCCACAGATCAGTATAATCCCACGATGATTGGAGCCAGCTCTTTGTCAGTAGCTTCCCTAAGGAGCGGGTACCAAGATGTTTCTACATATCAAACTCCTACAGTAGCGGTATCTCATGGAAGGCCAAACAGAGAAAAACTGATACCGCCATTGTTGTCCTATACGACAGATACCACCCTCGGTCGGCCTACACCTGCGATCATTTTCCCACTCTCTGCAGATCATTTTCTTATCACACTAGTTCACTATAACGTTCTTCGCGCTATGCTACTCAATATGTCTATACTGTCGCTTCTAGATTGCCTGCCTATGGAATGTAGCCGCTCGTTTGATATTTCTATACTTGACGTTACTCCACCCGAAAGGATTCCTCTAGATTTGCAACCTACCCTCCTGCAGAAATCTACACCTCACCCGTTCTGGATCAAAGCTATTCCTTTCCCGGCAATGCGAGATAACCTGATCCTCTTGGCGGGGAAATATGATAGTGATGATCTCTGTTGTGACTTTGGTCAGAACTTGTACAATGGTTTTGATGATGTGGAACGGCGCAGCTGTTTAGTGTGGGGGCAGCCTTGGCGGGTGTATGGATGGGAAGTGAGCGAGGGCTTTGTGAGGAAATGGGGATTCTTGCTTAAGGGCTGCCCGGAAGTGATCGAGTCGACAAACCGCTGGAGGGAGTTGCGTGGGGAAGATATACTGATTATAGAGATATAGGGAGGGGGATTAAAAGCTCTTTGAGTTTAATTTCAATACAGTCTCGATAAAGTAATCGAATGCCTTTGTACGAAAGATAAGCAATATATTCATGAGATCACAAATATCAAAGTCAACCTATTCTCTAGGAATATTCATGCAACACATGGAGGCATTATAGTAGGAAATCAGCACCCTGTATTATGAAATAAATTTTATAACAAGCAAAACACTGGACAAGAATGACCAAATGATTAAGCGTCTCGAAAGGAAGAAGGACGATGATACAGAGGATAAAGAAGCCGGATAATTACTAGAGAATTATATTGTAAAATCAAAAAAAAAAGGAAAAGAGAAAAGAGAAAAGGTGGAAAGAGGAAAGACGGGAAGCTTAAACCCGCACACTCATAGGGGAATAAAGAACGTATAGAAGTCGGTATCTTAGAGATATGAAGGTTCGATATTAGTTTCTCTAGGAATCTTACCTTGTACTTGAAATTGTAATTCCCTATCGTCGTGGTTTCCTACAGCCTGAGGCTAAATATAGGATCGGATCCTGGCCTGCTAGACATAGTTCCAGTGCTGGTCTATTCCAATATCACGATTCGGACTCCGAACTTGATAAGTAGAGTACTAGCGTAATAGTTTACCATATTAAATTAAGTACGAAGCTCCTATCTAATAGGTAAAGACCTAGACTATATAGACAAACTCTTGTATTACCTAGTTACCAGAGCAGCCAGTAGCTACCTATTAGTACACAGAATCTTGAATATTAGAATACAGCTATATACGTCAGGAGTAGAAGTCTTTAATATCTTAAGCTCTGATAAGCTTAAGAGAGCCAAAGTCTCTCTAGATACAATATATCTTCATTACTCTAGATATACAGAGCTGCTGTAGCGGGTCAAGACCTGATTATATGCTAGGCCTCAGGCCGTCGCCGTTTCTATGGCAACCTTAGCCTCGTACGAGAGCTTGCCTCTGTCAAAGCTCTCTAACCTTGTCACCTTCTTTCTCTCCTCAGAGAATTCTTAGCTAGTCTAATACAGTCAGTTTACTTGGACTTCAAGACCTGGCCCGTGACAGCTGCCATCGATACCTCTTCTTCGCCTTCCGATAGTGTATAAATAATTATTTCTGTATATATATATCACCGTACCTTTTAACAGACCTGTCGAACCTAACGGGCTGTATTTAAGAAAAAGAAAATTAAAAATTGATTGATTGAAGGATCTATAGTGGGAAAAACCTAGGCTATATAGGTGCGAAAAACCACTAAAGATCCTATGAGATAAGTATTCTCAGTGTAGTGTCACTAAATTCTCAGATAAAGTCCTCAGACTTTTAGCATAACTATTGCCCACTACTCAACTCAACCTTCCTAGTAAATATACATTGCTCTCATTTCCCATCCCAAACCTTTGGTCCAGGAATCAGGTAATCTGGCATCTCTGTGACATTTTGAGGGTACGGGTTGTAGTTGAAACCAGGCTCTTTTGAGTTATACAATTTAGTTCCTTTTATCCCCTTCGGGTTTAATGTCCCATTTCCTGTGACAATAAAGTTGACGCACTGAGGATAAGATTGTATTTGTCTGAAAGAAACGGCAAGGTGTAATGCGATGACCTCGTGGCGGACAGTGTAATTACCTGGCGCAAGGGTCTTGGCTAAGGTGGAGAATTAGCCGCAAGTCAGTGAGAACTAGTCAACGAAATCAAGGACTTACGAATTCTAACTTCTATTTTTGTTGGATTGCCACTAACTTCATTTGCCCACTTGCCATAATTGTTGGTATACCTCGGCTCAGTATCTCCATACAACGTGTAACTAACATTAAACTCGACGGTCTTATTCACTAAACCCACCTCATGAATCTTGAAAAATTCCAGTTGTTGGGGGTTAACGGTCTCGCAAGGGCCATTACAATTAGCTAGATATGTCAGAAACGGCCCAATATGCTCGAATCGGGAACCCCAGGCGAAAGTAATTGTTTCACCAGCTTTTACAACGGCAGATATCTGTCCAGGTTTACCACCCTTAGAACAAGCGATATCTTCGCTGTTGAGGGTCCATCTTGCTGGGTATTGTTCTGCTGGGTCGTAACCGACAAAGGCGTAATATATTTGCTCATTTGACCAGGCAGCAGTGATGTTGTGTATAGTATCATAAAAGCGAAATCCTGAATAACTATATACATAAGATTAGCAGAGCTTAAGAGCCGAGGGATTAGGAGATTGAGTGTTCACGTACGAGACGTTGTCAGCGACCCAACCGTCGAGAAAACCATGAGCTACAATTGATGTCACCCACAACAGGATCCCCAAGAGGTAGGTAATCTTAGAAAACATATTTAGTAGCCTTGAGTTTAAAGTTGAGCTGAATTTACTATAGAGACAGCCACAACTTTATTTAAGGAAGTAAAAGTGTACAGGTATAGTTCTTAAGTAGATTTGAGATCCTTATAGACGCAGTGGTGAACTAATAATTATTTATATTATACTTCCGGTCGGTAAAAGTCTTTCATGTAACGTTTGATCAGATATATGTCACTTCTAATATTTTCTTATATAGACAATTTATAATAGTTTGGGTTCTAATATAGCTAAATTATCAGTTTACTCTTTTCTATTAAAGTAACATAATTATAAAGTGGAGGTCAATGCATTTAATATGAGCAGTTGTATCAGATTTATAGAAACCATAGTTTTCTACTTTGTTTATTTAGCTTATTCCAAATGTGTAAATAGATGATTATTAAAAACTCTAAAATCATATACTCGCATTATATTTCCACTTTACGTAATTATTAATTTCCTAAGTTCTCCTCAATTTAGAAAAGGGGGGGGGGGGGGGGGAATAACCGTGCAAGTATAGCCTAAATATCCTAATTATCTACGAAGGATGTATATTATTGTTACGATCATGGGGTTAATCACCTTTCCTTGCCGAGAATATTCCGGGTACGACTGAGGGCAGGAACAGGAATTACTGTTATAGTAAATAGGAGGCGCTTGCGCTAAGCAAGCGATCCAAGGGTTTCAGTTTGTTGGTATCACATGAGAAGGCCGGCCATAGGTCGTCAGTAACAGTCAGGCTGACTGTTACTGACCTATCTTTACTGTCCTTCTTCACCTATTAGATAGGAGCTTCGTGCTTAACTTAATACAGCAAACTACTCCTATACTTTACTATAACGACTTCACCTCCGAGTAAAGGAGCCGTGATAACCTTACTCTATTCTTATAGTATTAAACTATTACGCTAATTATCTAGTTGTCAAGTTCGAATTGTTATACAGGTATTAACTAGCCCCAGTACACATACCTTTTAATATATAGGTATCACTATTTTACTATCTTCTCAGACGTACATTTAAGGATAAAGCCGAAAATAGAAACTTTATTACCCAGAAACCAATCCGACTTCTGAAAGGCTTATATTGGTAGAGCCGTGGTAGTGTCAGACGTGTATATACAGATATACATGCTAACGGTATTGAGAAAAAGTTAGAAAAAGATGCCTTGATCGATGACACAGTGAAGACCATGTGTCGCGACTCGCTAAGAGGGGTTTTATGCGTTGGTAGTTCGGATATCATGCTAAGATAGGGATGAGAATGTATCGTGGCAGGTGCCGTTGGTGATGTGGAGATGCGATGACGATTTCATCGTGGCGACCCTTCTCAGCAAATTGGCTGGACGTTTATGTCGAGGATATACTACCGGTGTTTTATGTCCCGCACCGAGATAAAGCAGCTTGATTTAACGATAATGACTTGAACTCAATATTCCTGCATGGTAAGACTGCCGCTCTCCTCCACAGTTGGTCAAAAATGACGATGCTAGCAAATTTGTCAAGGCGATTGAAAAGTATGTTCAAATCTTTTGTCAGATGACGACAGTTGTTAGGGTTGGCCTCGGATAGAGATGCGATGTTGTTGCAAATCTGCTAAGCGATGCGAAGGGCTCGGCTATTTTCAAGTAATGGCATGAGATGCTGACAGCGGGAAAAGATCGCGAGAGAGTTCCCTAAGCGAGTATGACTCTTGGACCGGATTTTACTATGCTATTTGACCAATCAAGATTTCAGAATTATTCTCAAAGAGAAGAAAGTCATGGCTGCCTTAACTTAGCAAAATCAAGACAGCGCCCTAAAACTCTGTGTACATTAACCCTAAATTTTTCTAGGCACTATAAGACAATTTCCTAAAATTTCTAAAATAATAGAGGTCGAGGATTATATGTCCTAAATAGAATAGGTGGATGAGATTTGCTCTCTCCATTTAAGTAGGACAAGCAAGGTCTTTAGGCAGAGTGCCTGAACGTGCCCAGAGTTTTAACACACCAAGTAAATCACAACCATCAACTGACGCGGGGTAATTAAAGACACCTTTTCCAACTTATCATCAAATTTCTTGTCTTATCCAAATTAAACCCCTCCAACGTTTTGCGAGCTTGAACGAAGGGATTTTATGTCATTCGGATCTCTAATTTTACATTTCCCTTCATCAATTCATTCTCGAAGATTCTTATGATAGCTCGTGTTATCCAGCTGCTATGGCTCCCAAAGCGAGAAAAGTTCAGACGTCACTCTCGCAACCTGAAACCAGCTATCATCCCAAGTCCCAACTCCTCGGCAAAGTTCTCTATCAAGGACCTTCGCTTCTAGAAAGCATCCTGTTTATCCTTATCATACGAGCAGACTTGTCGTACGTCAGGATTGCGTGACAAAAGTGTGATTCGCTAGATCATGGGACTCTCGCTTCGCAATTTTTTCGCTAACGCGCATCGCAAGATGAGATGCACCCCCCTCGTCCTAAAGTAGGTTGATTGTGAATTGAAAGTTTGTTCATGATGAGTTGCGTGGAAAGAGGATGACGAGCTTACATTTTGAGTCCATGATGCGAGAACTCCACATTCTTAGATATAGAAGCAAATATAAAAACTCTCCCTGTCCACATCTATCCGTCTCCATTCTAGTTCACCACAATCAACAATTGAACACCAATAAAAAAGAGAAACTTAAAACTCATCGGCAATCCACAATTCTAAACATCCATCTTACCAAACATTCGAACCTCAAAATGCAATTCCCAACCCTCCTCATCCTCCTCGCGACCTCGGCTCTCACAACCTCTCTCACCATCCCCCCACACCAACAATCTTCAAACTCCCTCACAACGTCCGACTCAACACCAGCACTTATCCGCTCATTACCCTTCACACTCTCATCTATCCTCCATCCACGAACACCAGGCAAAAATAACCCCAAAGCAGCCGCCGCAGCAGGTGCCAAAGCAGGAGCAGCAGCAGGAAAAGGCAAGGAAAAGGGCAAGATCATAGTCCCCGAAACGAAATTAGATGCAGTGAAAAATATGGATAACGTAGCAAGTACAAAAGCTGCACCAAGTACAAAGGCAAATGGTGCAGCAGCGAAAGCCTCCGCCGATAACGGCATTGCGAGCGGTGTTGTGGGAAGTGTCGCTGAGGGATTGAAGGGGAGCAAAGCTGGGGATATCGTTGGACAGGTTGCTGCTGGGCTGAAAGCGGGGGGGTTGTGAGCTAAATGCACAGAGTGGGAGGCGTTGGTCGACTTTTGGGGTTGGGTGGTGCTTAGTGATTTTTGTAGCGATTAAAACAGATGAGACTCGAGGCACATAGTTGAGTTTTAGATATGATTTAATACTCATCTGGAACTTCATAAAGCAAACCTTGAAGAGGTTGGTGAGTATGGAATGAGTGAAAATGATACTAGGCAAAGGTGATGCTGAGCAAGGGTGATCGATACCAAACCGCTAGAGGTTATGGTTAGACAAGATGAAGCCAAGTAGTAGGAATGAGTTTATGCTCTTTCGCACTAGGAAATATTTTTGTTGAAATTACATTTGGTGTCAACCTCAGAGCTACCAAATTTGCCTAGGACTCGTACAGTAACGTGGCGACTAGATATTCAACTCCAAACTCCACATGCTCTTTGAAATCTCATCATTGAAAGATTCCTCGCACTCATAGTCTGAATCTCTAGGACTTGAAACCATCCACAATTATACAGTTCAACGCCGGAACTAAGAGACCTTGTTAGGATATAATCGGAAGCTTGGATGAGTTTACTCACAATCCGCTGGACCTTGTAATACATAGCGCCCACAAATTTGAAGAACGACAACCCTGCCACACTCCAAAGAATAACCTTGAGGTAAGTAGTCTCGATACTAGCCCCATGATCCGCTCCCTTGCTGATATTAAGTCGGTTCAGACCTCCAACATTAAGCACCACAGCCACGAGTCCGGCATTACAGAACATCCACACGAGTACAACATAAGATCTAAATGCTTTATTATAACCTTCTTCGACATCACGAGCGTTGGGCTTGCTAGGTGCCGGCGTGTATGTGGTGGAGAAGTCCGTGAGAGCACTCGAGTACAGAATATCGAGATCGGTATTGTCAAGTCCTGGCTCTGCGGACTTCTCACCGGTCTTGGGGTCGATCTTTGCGTGAGCAAGTTCTGGTGGGGGCTTATCGTCACCCTTGGTACCCCAAGTTACATCGTGAGTATTGCAGAATGCGTAGACATTGATAACGTTCGTGTATGTTGGGGTGAGCAACATATATTGAAGAGACTATGTATATTTTAGCGCATGAGGGTTAAAATGCGAATTGAGGAGAGCTTACCGATGTGACAATGTGCCAAGGATCAAGGAAGACTATAGATACGAAGATCCAAAGAATATAGGTGGAGAGTAGTGATACAATCATGGTAAAGAATATCGAGTTCTTAACAAGGTCGGATATATGGAAAACACCGTCACCGAGCTCCTCTTTGACTGACTTGATGCTTATGAACACCGATGCGAAGAGAAGGTATCTATTTTGAGCATTAGCTTGGACAATAAGACAGAGGATATAATATTCACAGCATTATAGCACCCCATGTATACACCATAGACATGTAAAATTTCCGCGAGCCATCTGGAGTATTGCCGAGAGAGAGGACGAAACAAGTCACCAGTGACGCCAGATATATCCACTCGCAGACAACAGACAAGTATGAGCCCGTCTTACCCAAGAGCTTGGGATCTCCGAGAGCTACGGTTAGAATTCGAAATACAAGAAAGAAGTTTCCTACAGCGAACCAAGAGAAGATCATGCTGACTGCCTGGTAGGTAAACTCAACAAGAAACATGATCTTGCGTAGCATAGAGTGCGCACTTCTGAAGATCTGGTAGAAATGGACCAAAGCATATACAGCGGCGAAAAAGGAGCCATTAAGCCAACGACGACGCTGCTTGATAAGCTCTACCATCTCCTCTGGCACATCAGTCTCCCCGGATGCGGAACACACGTAGGTTAAAACCCATGAAGAGTTACGTTTGGCGACAAGCTCGAAGCACAAAATTCGATCCTCTGCAAGATACATATTCTTGGTGAAAATGCCAGCGTCTAGATGATGCTTCTCACCATCAAAATACTTCTCTAGGGGCCCTTCGCCTTTCTTGTCGTTCTGTAGAGCGATGAACCTATATGCGGAGAAAGCTCCGGGAAGCACAGAAATAAATCCAAAAGCCGACTCCATAGGCTTATCCAAAATGTTGCTCATCTTGTATTCGAAATTCTGCGTTGCCACAAGGGGATTGAGCAGTTTCCTGCCACCTTGAAGCATAGCCTTGATTTCACCACAGGCGCCTCCACACTTGGGATTAAGCTCGAAGGCTCTCCAGAGTTGGTAGATCGAATCTTTGCCAGGTCGTGTACCAGCATCAAGAAGGACTACCACACTTGGCTGTAGAGCTTCTCCAAATGCCTGAAGCGCCCATCTGTGGGAATTGATTTTCTTCTGATTTTCTTCCTTCAAGCAAAAAAGAAGTTGCACAGGCACTTCCATTCCAGGCCTGGTTTCCACAATCCCCTTCTTCACTTGTATACCGACTTTCGTAGTATATTCGTAAATATGAGAGGTAACTTTTTTGTCGTTAACCTTTTGCCTCGCCACTCCGTGCTGATAAGCTCCAAGAGCAGTCAACACTGATCTCGTCCGAGCATTGATCTTGGCACGTCCATCGCTAACAATAACGACAACAATATTCTTCCAGCCATTCTTGTCCCACAGCCCCTTATGTTGACCTTCAAGCGAGCACATGTACTCGATATTCTGAAACACACCAGACATTGTTCTTGCGAAGAGATCGTCCTCCTCGTTGTACATAGTCACCACAATCATCAACTCGGTTCTTCTTGGCTTTCCAAACAATTGCTGTCGAAGTGTGAAGCGCTCGGCCATAAAATCAGCGGGATCACACGTAGCTGCAGTATATCGCATGTGAGTGAACTCATCACGTCCCCCACCACTTGTGATATGCCTGCAATCTTTGAGCAGTTTAGGGGGGACTGGACAATCGTATACGAGATTTCCCATGTGCGCCTGAGGAACTTGATCTGTCGAAACTGCCCCCGATGCTACACTAATGCCTGTGCTATGTGTTGCCAGTCCAGGTCGAGACTTCAAAGTGTCGTGCGAAGCTTGGTATTGGAGAGGTTGGTGTTCATCATTGTCTGGGTGGAGGGGATCGTGAAGAGGGTCGTAGTAAGGCTGTGGCTGAGGTGAATGCCGCTGCAAGAGGGGGATGTCTTGAGGAGTGGTCTGGTATTGCTCATGATAGCCAGTTTGGGCATGTTCTTCGACATCGAATCCATAATCGTGGTGAGGTTGTCGGTCGTAATGGTATGGGTTTCCTTGTGGTCTATCTCCATAAGTATCGTGAATATCTGGATCGCTTGGGGGGTGATAGGGTTGATGAACCCCAGGGTTGGGAGCTTGTGGCATCTGGTTATTGTCAGTATTATTATTTCTCTCCAACCTATCTCCTAACTATCTGCCAGTACATACCCGCACATTCCTCCTGCCCAATCCTTCCTGAGAGTGCGCCGAATGCGACCTCTCATGATCATCGTATCTTGGATCCATCTTTGCGCAATTCTCCCTAGTAATTGGAAATTCTATGCAAAATGAAAGTAGCTAACAAGAGGAAGGGCTCGACACCAAAGATACTCAATACAGCGATTACGCCAAGGTAGGGGAACCAAAAGAAACAGTTCGCCGAAATCTCACTTGAGACGGGTTGTCAGCCGTATATAGATTCTGGCAGGGAACCTGGGAGGCCTGCATTTTTGCGGCTGAGAGGCGCCTCTGTTTCCAGCGTATTGCGCCTGACGCCAAACTGTTCGCAGCCAACATTATCAACAAAATGTCCCAGCCACATTCGCTTGTCCAGAATTTGAGACTCCTACTGGATGCTGCTTGCAAGTCTTCGGGACGCAACTTTGCGCGTGGCACAGCAGTTGATCAAGGTGAGAACATGGGGATTTCCGATGACAGGAGGAGATAGGAGTGGAATTCACGTCGTGAGATATTTCCAGGAGATCGCCCTAATTGGCTGCTTCGCCCAACAGGCCAGGAAAGTCGAGATGACTAAGCGACGCTTCATTTGAAAAGGGGCTTGAGCTTGTCGCGGCTATGGCCTAGATCTTTCTATCCCCCTCTCCACTTCTCAGCCCTAATAACTATGCAACATAAGGTTAGCGAGCCAAGTGACCATCGGATGTGAATAAGTGGATATACACAGGAAAGCTACTCTGGTAAGTATAAGCTGAGAAACTAGCGCTCAAGAACATTTCGGTCTGTAGCTTCTGACGCGTCCGTGTTACACCGCATGCAGGGAGCAGTGCAAGTACGTCCGGCGTTCTTGGACACAATAAGTATATGCTTCTATCTCAGCGCTATTCTACCTAGTCCATAGAAAAGTCACTGAGGGAATAAAAAGTACATACTCCTCCTTCTTTTGTAATTACGAAAGTCCTTTTCTATCATCTTCGCTTTAGTTTGGTTTCGACAACAATTTGTTACGCTCTATTCTGTTCTGTTTGAAAACAGTCGTGTTTGCCCCATCATGACTAAATACCTTAGAGAACTAGGCAAAGTTGATGTTTTCTTCTCATGTCAGTAGCGAATAGTATGCTACGTCAAATGTTTAGCTGTAGCCATATCTCTTGAAGTCAGCCTCCACACGTGCCGCTGACCGTAGTCCTTGGCAGCTTCTCAAAACTGAAAGCACTATTCTGCGGGGTGTACAAAGGGCAAGTACTTATGCTCTTATCTGCATGTTCTCTTTTTATCAGTATTGATACAAAGTCGCCAACGCTTGTTGAAGGCAGTGGCACCTCCGAATGTTAAAAATTCATACAACATCGATGGATACTTATACGATATCATTTGACATACATTTCTAATAATGTTGCACCCCTCGAGATGCATCGGATTTCGCTAGGTATGACGAGTGAGATCTTATCTCGAGGCCGTTGGAGAACGGCCTGATATCTTTCAAGTTAAGGATTGGGTTTTGATATACCCTTCGATGTTCATTTATGCTTCCAGCGCAACGAAGTCTCTCGGCTCACAACAGAGCGTCTCGTAGGTCGAGTCGAGACCGCGAGAGAAGAATACCCTCATGCTCGGCCCCGAAAAGCCGATTCGAATAAGAGTTTCAAGCGCAGTAGTAACCAATCCAATCATTTTCCGCACGTGGCAGATTTAACTTTTTTTAAGCGACAAGTAACATGCTCTAGCTTTGACTTTGCAAGGCAGATTTCATGCGCGCTTTGTAAATGATTGGTAAGAACGGCATTGGATGAATCTGGGGTGAAGAGAGATTGGCGGGATGAAAACTAAAATGGGGCCTTGGACTGACTCGTAACAGGGTTGATCCTTAAAGTTTGAGCTTCTCTACTCGTGTTTTGCTTAACAGACCCTGGTGAAACTAACGTCGAGCCACTTGTATGGGTGGAGCCGAGAGGAAGATGGGAAAGCTTTTAGTAAAAGTGCTACTGAAGAAGCGATTAATGTATGAAATCTAATGACTGCTTAGGTAGATTTCCAACAGATGGATTGGGGTAGATATTGTGAAGTCTTCTGGAAACGCAGAAAGGCTCCTTCAACAGCATATAAGACAAACCAAATCTTATTAAGCAAGGATAGAGAACATCACTCCGTGTGCATGACCAGAGGTGGGAGCCGATCTATTGATATTATAAGCAGCAGGGCTAGAACAGTATTGGCGCTTGAAGTGAGGCTTTGTGGGTCATTCCATGAAACTCAATAGACGGTACCCTGATGGAGGCGGACTCGGTGAATAAAAAGATGCGGAAAGTGCATCTGAGAACATTCCAAAAAAAATATAAAGGCTGACTTTCCTAACATCAACTTGAGCAACGAAAGACAACAATCTAGAGCGACATCTCTACTATCTACAACTACAATAATCAATATCAACAACACGTTCTCAGAACATCTTCCCAGCAACCGCAATCATGGTTCTCAAACTCCACGGCCTGGAAATGTCCACTTGCACTAAGCGAGTCATCACAGTCCTCAACGAGAAGAATGTCGAGTACGACTTCGTCAACGTAGACATGGCCAAAGGCGAGCACAAATCTCCAGCTTTCCTGGCCCTGAACCCCTTCGGAAAGATTCCAGTCCTCGAGGACGACGGCTTCATTCTTTTCGAGAGTCGTGCGATATGCAAGTACATCGCTTATAAGTACGCCGATCAAGGAACTCCACTATTGCCCAAGGTTGGAGACATGAAAGGTTTCGCGCTCTTGGAACAGGTAAGACGGTTTACTGGAACAGGCGAATATGACGCATCAGGCTGATGGAGCTATAGGCAGCCTATATCGAGGCATTCTACACCGATGGACCTCTTGCAAAGATTGGCTTTGAGAAGGTCTTCAAACCGTAAGTCCCAATTACCATGAACATTCACAACCCTGAGCAGTGATTTACCTTCTCCTCTAGAATGTACGGAATGGGCGCCACAGACGACGCGAAAGTTGCCGAGTATCTCGCGGAACTCGAGAAAGCGCTCGCGGCCTACGAGGCCATTCTCTCCAAACAAGCTTACCTTGCTGGAGAGCAGCTCACAATCGTTGATTTGTTCCATCTGCCGTACGCAACGATGGTCGGAGGGATCGGGTTCCAGGCAACTTATGATAAGTATCCTAGTTTTGCGAAGTGGTTGGCGGGGTTGCAGGCAAGAGAATCTTGGAAGAAGGCAAATGCTTGACTTGGTGTTAATGTTTGAATGAGGTGTATAACGAATTTTGATGAAGATTTTATGTTCAACTTGGCTGATACTCCCTTTCACTCGCTTAAGAGGCGACTAATATCAATACAAGTTCAGACGAGCCATGATATATTAGAAGTTTTGATCTCCATACTGACTAGGCTAATTCACAAGTGCAACCCTGTATGGTTTTGGTACCAACCACTAGGAACAAGAACTTACTAGAAGATAAGTCAATTTTAGTCTAAAATCACCCTGTATCGCTTAATAGTTGTCCTTAAATATAATGTACTCTATTTATTGCGAATAGATATTTTACTATTATTTTTTTCTTTCTCTAAAAGAAGGGGAAAAAAGAGTGGGAAAAAAGACGGTGAAAAGAAACCCTAATTATATTCACTATGTCAAGAAATACATGTTCACGTCCCAAATTTAATTTGTGCTCATTTCTAACTCGCAAACAATCGTGCGCAGCCTTATCGACACGACTTCTCTGTCAAGGGCACTCACAATGCCGATTAGGATGAGACCGGCCATGATAAGCCAAAACCCACAGCCCGTCGAGCTTGTATTCGTCTCCACGGCTTCAACCTCATGGTGTTCATCGGTGATTGTCATTATGCCCACCTTTGGTTGTTAGGAAACAGAAAATTAAGAAGTTTATCTGCTGAGAATGATTATCTTCCGACGACTAAGTGGAAATATCAGGTTATATGTTAAATTAAGCGTGTTTCACAAGCCACGGCTATTTCTATACGTGGAGTGCAGTAGCCACGGAGTGGTCCTTAGAAAGTTAGCGGAGCGACACTAAAAGTAAGTGAATATAATATATAGACAAAGATACAATGAAGGACGATTGAAGACGCTCCACTAGCTCGCCGAGGGCCGTGGTGTTTCAATTTACAAGCATATCTTCCAACTTTCCGAAGAGAGAAAAAGAAGGGGGGGGTACAGCAATAACATGTTACTTTTCCCTCTGTCCAACATCATATTCGAGTCCGAACTTACGTCAGACGAGCTGAGAATACAGAGGAGTGATATGTTTTACAGACGATTACCACGGCTCAAGAAGCGCACCCAAAATTAAAAGAATGCCAAGGAGAATTCCTAGCCTGGGCATGGTGCTTCAAAATTTGTCGTCGTCAAAAATAGGGTTGTGAGTAGATTGGGAAAAGTTATTGATTAAGGGATAAGAGGTCCAGGAGCTTAGTACAAACTAGTATCCTCAGGCCAGTAGACAGGCGATAGATCTATTATAAAACTCAACTCAATTTCATCGTCAGCCTCGCTAGCTGAGGCGAGGCCGAGGATAGGTTGCGTGATCGGTAAGGGTCTGAGTGAAGAGGGATAAACGGGATAAGGCGAGAACCTACGATCGACCGTACTAATAGCAAAGTCCTAAGGCTTTTGTTTAACCGTAGTAATCAGGAATACCTACTATGCGCTATTTTTGTAAGGCAATAGGCGTACAGGGAGGGGGGAATAGTAGATCCGGTCCGAATATCAGGAACGCAGTTCCCCATTCTACGTTGGTTTTGAGGCTGATGTTTAAACGGCCAATCAAACCGAGCACCGTAGGGTCATAAAACACTTAATGCACCTCTAGATGGTGCCCCATTTCTCCACGTCGCCTACCCCACCGATCTTCCTTACAGTCCTTAGCTTCCTAATTGCCGCAATAAGGTGCGTTTCTCGAGATGGTGACTCTCGTCGACATCACTTTACGCTTTCAAGCTCTTTTCCGTGCCCCGCATCAGATCCTTCTCGTCTTTGGTATCAATTTACGAGCGAGGTTCTGGGCCCTCATTGTACGCCTCCCCTTCCCTATCGAGCAATTAAGGGTATGTAAGACACTGATCCACGCATGTAGAAGCAGAAGCTTCACTACCGAGATCTCGGAGAGAATGAACTCCGTCTCTTGTCAATCAAACCGCCTCGCACAAATCGACATAATGAACCAATTAGCTGCTTACTAAACCACGTATCCCTTGATCACACGCCCGAATACCGAGCATGGGAAGGACAATTAGATCCCCAACTATACCTTTACAAAAAACTACGGGCATGGATTTCGTATGTCATCTCCCGTCAAGAAAAACCAAATCCTTTTCGCCTACGTCGGTACAACTGGGGTGATTATATAGCTCTATCCTACGCCTGGGGATCAGGTCTTCAGAGGGAATGTATCGTCGTGAATGGGCAGTTTGTCTCTGTCACTCAAAGTTTGGCGTCAGCGTTGCGAGCTGCACGAGCGGATCCGCGAATAGCGGATTCGTCGCTTCGACTTTGGGTAGATGCGCTATGTATCAATCAGGATGACATGGCGGAGCGAGGGAAGGAAGTCAGGCGCATGAGGCAGATCTATGGCGACTCATTCGGTGTGTTTGTTCACCTTGGCGTGGAATCGGACGACAGTGACTTGGCTATTGCCTTGATCCACAAGATTGCCTACAATTTGAGTGAGAAGTTCGACTATCGCACATTCCTTATTAATATGTCCAATGAAGTTACTCAAGGCCAGCTACATCCAGATCGGAATTCTTATGTTGCGCTCTTCAAATTGTTTTGTCGGCCTTACTGGTCGCGAATGTGGATCATACAAGAGCTGGCCATGGGAGATGACGATACATTAGTCGGTTGTGGTGCCTGGAAGGTTAAATTGCATGATGTTCGCCAAGTTATGAAGCTTTTAGTTCTCAATGCAGAGAGTTTTAGCCTCATAATTGGCTCTAAGATGCTTTTGGAGCACGTAAAGGCATACCAGTATGTATATTCTCTAAGACCGTCATTCTATCGACATCGCACGGCCCGAGAGATATTTTAAGTGCAACTCTCCTTGATTAAGCAATACTGACTCAGAGATATCCTAGGTCCACAATTGCCTTGTTATGGCTTATCGGACGCTTGAGAGATGTGACAATGCCGCCGGAACACCGACTAGATTTCACCTACGCAGAGCTTCGCTCGCCAATACTTAGCCTTGCACAAATGTCAGAAGCGACAAACCCTCGTGATAAGGTCTACGGCTTGCTGGGTCTTCTGCCTAATAAACTTATGATGAAAATCGACAGAAGGGAGGAAAACTACGAACTCTCGCCAAAGCAAGTATTCCTGAACTTCACAAAAGCCATTATCGAAGTTACGGGAGATCTGGACGTAATATCCTCCTGTAATCTCCAACAGAGTGCGGTGTCTAAATTGGGGCTTCCTAGCTGGGCGCCGGACTGGACGTTGAAGCAAGATCGAAGTGATGGGAAAAGCTCCCTCGAATGGGATTTTGACTCGGAAAATACGTCCTCCCTATATAGATCTGATGCCGGAAGAAAGCTACAGTTCCGATTCTCGAGCGATGACAAATTACTATTTTGCCAAGGCTTCTGTATTGGGAGCATCGAAGGAATGGCTGCTGAGCTGGCATCTGTCGCAGTGGTTTCCACTATACCAGACTGCGTTATACAACCACAAACCAGTCACAAACCGTATGGTGATGACTCAGAAACCGCGAATGCACTCTTGCGCACATTATTAC
Organism: Hymenoscyphus repandus; assembly: GCA_001414415.1. Classification (NCBI taxonomy): domain Eukaryota; kingdom Fungi; phylum Ascomycota; class Leotiomycetes; order Helotiales; family Helotiaceae; genus Hymenoscyphus; species Hymenoscyphus repandus. The sequence continues at coordinate 122,048 of LLCE01000006.1, read as the reverse complement.
TCAATCCATCTGGTGACTTAACGATGCAATGTACAATCTTCCAAGTACCCTGGTTTGGTAACGAAGCGGACTCAGACGCGGCGTCAGGCTCGTTTAATCTTGGACCCGATAGCAAGAGTGTAATCAATAAGTTAAGTGACCAAGGTTGGGGCACACTTCTGTCTGAGGGCACCTTCACCACCTTCGAATTCTTTCGCCGGCGTGTAGGCCTATTTCGCGTCGGCGACCGCCTATTCAAAGACTATTTTCCCCACGAGATAAAACCTTGCCCTTCTAACACCAATCTTGACGCTCTTAAAGTTCTCGTAGGGAGTATTGTTGCACATCGTTTAGTGACGACAACAAAGGGCCACATTGGTCTGGCGCCGGCTACCGTCGAGCCTGGTGATAGGATTTACATACTCGTAGGCAGTAGTATACCTGTGATATTACGCCCTAACGCAACTAGTAAATACTACGAGGTCGTAGGCCAATGTTATGTCGATGGCTTTATGAAAGGAGAGGCGATGATAGCGCTTGATATGGGGGAATATCAGCTTCAAGATATAGTCCTTAGCTAGCAGGCCTGAATTATCTCGTCATTCGTTCAATCTTATCTAACTTATAATAGGTTGGGTAGGTGACTTTAAGATGTATAAACTAGTGATATATAACTTAATATATATTATACTAGTTAATTATTAAAAACTCACTTTTGACCTCTTGAAGTTTAATATTGGTGCTTTGATTTTAAATATAATTCTTACTAGACCTAGGGTCGACTAATCACTAATTCTTAATATTGCCTTAGTGCTGTGGCACTTCCCCTAGGTTTAGCGACACTCCGGTCCAGGAAAGGCGCGTGCTCGTGCTAGCAACCGCTTTCAACATTCATAAAGTCACGCTTCCCCCACAACTCAGCCATCATATTCTTTAACCTATTCTCGGCCCTCTCCTCGCTTGATTGCACAGTCTCGCCAGACGCCCTCGATACCTCCTACCTCGACCCACCCGAGCCTCCCTTTTTCGACCTTGCCGCGGCTGAACCAGTTTGAAGCCAAAACCTCGATCTCCCAATCTGTATTTGAAGATCTTGACTGTTGGAACGGTGACCACTCCTCTGGTATACGTTGTGCAAACCCAGTCCAGCCCTCCCCCTTTGCACTTTTACCATCGCGAACCTCACGGTAGTACTTCTCGGTGACTACGACAGCAAAGACTTTTTCTTAGAACCTTTTTTGTGACTTACGAGCTGGCCAATCCAAGAAATGCATCACGGCGACGTCGTTGACTTCTGCCTATCTGCGCTATGAAAGTATATGTTGGGGAGAAGAGACTCAGCTCTCCGAAGCCGTTCCGAACTCTTGGGTCCAACCAAAGTGTGCATTGGCGCGAATTAGACCAAAATTGGCAAAACTATTTGTGCTGAACATCCGAATCGAAAGAAGATATAGGGTCAAGGGAAACAGTAGCATTTCGAGAGAGTACGCAGTACAAGAAGTCATTGATGAGGCAAGCCCGAACGATGCACATGACAAGTGGTACCTCCTCACCCGCAACCTCTGTTGTAAAGGTGTGAGAAAGTGTGCCTGTAAGCACGCACACTAGTTTGGTTACAGAAATAATCCAACGTCGCCCAGCACCCTCAGGAAATCCATCCTTCATACTCTAACTTACATCAATATATACTGATTGCACTCCCGATAATCTCCTATTATCTTCATAATCTTAACACTCGCGTAGAGTGTGCACTGAGTTGATAGCAAGCAGTGAGCCTGATTCTTCTGCCTCCATCTGTGCCCCTTCAGCTTAGCGAAAATAACATCGGCCACTGAATGCATCCAATATACCGGAATTACCAACATGAAGTTACAGCACTAACTGTTCTTGGCAGGCAAACCCTGCGTAATAAATAAGTCACAACGCCGAGAAAGATGTGCAATGCATCAGTGTTATGAAATTATAGATCAAACTGTTTACATTGGTTGATTTATGAAAAAGTGAAGATCTCAACATCTGTGGAGAAACTAACGACATAAATATCAACGATGTTAAGATCATCTCGCTGTTTTAAATAAACTTAATGCCTAAAATCTCAATATTCAAGAACAAGAACGGGTGCAACAACGCCAATCTCATCGAATCACCTCTGGTTGAAGTTTTGTACAACAGACTTCCTCAGATTGACAACACGGGTAACTCGGCGTGTTAGTGAATACTACCCGTGGAACTTCAGAAAAAGGTTCAAGTCTTGCTTATGAACCTGCTCAAATAGATTATTTCGAAGGGTATACTATAGGACAGACATTGGTAGATTAGTTAGGTGAGCAGCTGCTCACGAGAACCCCTTGAACAAACTACCTCCATAAAAGTAAAAAAATCACGAGTAGGGGTCAAAAGTCGCGATAGTAATAGATTTTTGACGATTTCTAGGATGGTGCTCATGAATACGTTGAGGATGACAAGATCAAACGAGTGAAGGGAAATAAATTAGTTGAATGGACTAGCGTAGTCTGTAAAAAACAATGAAAAGGGACTTGTAAATGAGGTTTTAGAAGTTCAGGGCGAAGTGTTAGACAATTGGCGGTTCATAGCTGGAGTGTGGTTGATGACAAACTTGCCCGGAGTGTCTCAAACAGAAATTATGTCCTGAAGCATAATTGCAATGTGAGTTATGTGCTACGAGTCCAACAACTCAGAGAGCTTTGTTGAGACTGGTTGGCATTTCCTGTGCGTCACTGTTAAAAACTCAAACAACCACATCAACACCATCTTAATCAAAGACATACCCTGCCCAACGCCAGTTCAACAATATAAAATCCTCACATCCTACCCCTCTCCATGATTCTTCCTTATTTCCATCATATCCCCTCAAAACTGCGTAATCAAACCCTCCTGCCCACCACCAGCCTTCAAATCCGCCCAATGTCCCTCAACACCCTCCTCCATAACCGCAACTCCATCACCAACCTCCAACGGCATCTTTCCAAACACACCCTCCTCGGCTTCATCTTTCTCCATCGGCGTCAGCGGTCGTCTAGCCTCTACATCCTTCAGGTCCTCCAACTCCATGTCTTCACCTGCAAGAGATGGTAGTGAGGTTTTGATGGCGAGTTTGAGCGTGCTAGAACTTTTATTCTTGCTGGAGAATGTGCTCGTAATTGGGAATGGGGAAGTTAGTGGTGGAGACTCGGCGATATTGGGAGATTTAATGCGAAGGGCAGGTGAAGGTGAGGGTGTGGTGCATTCGAGTATTTGGGAGGAAGCGGGCTGGACGAGTTGCGCGAAGGCGATTTGGACAAAGGGCTCGTAGGCTGAGCCATCGCTGAGGTCTGCGGTGGAAGTGGTTGCTGTTGTGTCGGCAGGAACTGAGAGACCTGGTGGAAAGATGGGTATTGAGTTGGTGGTGTTGGTATCCTCTCCTTCCTCTTCTTCTATGAATATTCCAACGACTTCGGCTCTGGGGGGTATATAGGCTGTCATCAGTGCTTTTCCTACCTCCTGTTTGGTAAGCTGGATATTATCAGTGAGCAATCCTGAGAAATTGTGGGATTCAGGACGTGACATACTGGGTTAGGATTTGGTCGTAAGCCTAAGTTCTTGACGTGCTCGACTTTTGATACTGGTCTGGACTTCATGAGATGAAAACCGAAACCTGTCGCCGCAGTCCATGGCACATCATTGTTTGCGATGCCATCTAGACTAAGCCAAGTGCGTTCACCATAGGTGTGGCGGCATCGATGGCAGCACTTGAACTGACATTCCGCGCCTCGGATCGGGATCCATGGTTTCTGGTTTCGCCTGGCAGAACTCTTAAACATAGAGACTCGTGATGAAGCATCTTTCAAGGTACCAAAAATAGATTCGGCGCAAGAGTTTGAACCAGTTGATCCTGCTGCAGATTCGATAGCCTGCGACGCGTGAGTAAACATAACCCGCGTATAGGAAGATGAAGAGGGCCTCACATGACCTCGCTGTTCAAGAATTATCTCAACTTGCTCTTCGCTGTACGTCTTGAGCTGCTCATCTGAGACTTCTTTGAAAAAGCTGTACTTGGATCTACGGGCAATCGGTCCTCTCTTGGATGGGGCCGGTGGTCTTTCAAAAACATTTCCAAGGTCGTCAGTATTCTCGCGAAATGTCAGTACCTAACAACGATTGAACAGAAATATAGGATGGAAACTAACGAGATATCCTTTGTCAACATCATCCTCTATCATCAGCTCTCGGTCTTGGGTGCATCTGTAAAGCCAACCGAATGAGCCCAACTGGAAACAAACGCAGCAACGAAATTCCTTTGTGAAAATACGCGTCATCGTGAGATGCGTACATTGTGGACCGTACTTGTAGGTTGGCGCCTGTGCTTGTGGCGGGGTCTGTTGAGTTGTGGTCGCCATCGAGACAGAGGTTCTCATGAAGGCGCATACGAGCAAGTTGTATAACATTTGTGCCCACTTTGATGATTCGAGGTCATGGCCTAAATATTTGATAATAAAGCGGCAACCGAGTCGCGTTAATTCTATTTAAGTGCATCCAAAACACGCTAGTAAAATAAGTCTAGTGAATCTGGCTGGGAAATTGACACAGTTGAAGCGAAAACTCGCTTAGATGGCTTCAATGCTCTTCCGCTCTGTTCTGCGAAATTTTCCCATGCATCTTTTGGGAAGCATATCTGCCCTTGCGGTACCACTAATGAAGATCGCCTCGACTTGTGTATTTGGGATTTTAGAGGTACGCTATCCTCGAGGTAAAGCATATCGAAGATTGATGTCTATCAGGAGCCGAAAATACTCCACAGGGATCGCCAGCAGTCGCATTTCGCATCATGAATTTTTTTATGAGACTGGCCTGCAGCCATAGCCACCTGAGGTGTTGTTATGAGAGACGATTGCATGTCACGAGGAAGTAGGAGAATGAGAGATAGTTCTGTACCACATAAGACCCAGGACAGCGCCCAATTTCCCGACGACATTACACCTCTCGTATTCTGCCAAGTTCTACTTATGCTGCTTACACGGTCCTACCATCGTTGGTGAGCCAAGAATGATCCTGCAATCCTTCTGCTATATGACTTTGACATGTTCTTTATCAAGATTTGCAGCATTCTTGCTGAACATTACTCCCTGCAATTAACCTCCAGTCGATTGATTCGTGGGAATAGGGAAATCTTTCCAAACTGGCGACTTTCTTTTCCATGCTATTGAATAAAGCTCCCCAGTCCAATCATGACTTCTAATCGTAAGATGCAAGCAATGCACGGACTAGGAAAGGGATCGTTGATGTAGCCAAGGACATTTCAAGTGTTTAAAAAGGCGACTAAACACATGCTCTGCGTAAAGGCATTCTTATACTCAATGGTATGTAAAACAAGTATTAGTCCGAAACAAGGTGAGAAGGACTGACCACTGGTTCCCTTCTCGTCACTGATCTTTAGTTATCTAGTAGGAATTTTCTTCCTACCCTATTAAGATCCACTAGCTTCAAATAGAGCCACGAGACTTTCAATAGTTTTGGGTGTGCGCATAGCAAACCCTCTTGCTCTTACATCTCAAATATTAAAAGACGACACTCAATACACAAAGATAGATGGTATTGCAGAAAACGAGACCGCCGATGTACTCTCATGAACGGCTTGAACAAAGGAAGCATACATAATACTACAAAGTCCACCGAAGAGATTGAAGAATTTCCCTTACTTTTAGACAATAAGGAGACAAGTCCGTGGTGGCTGCCTGAACCCATTCTTTGAGCTGATCATTTCGCATGGATCAGGACGGGCCCTTGATTGGGACGCAGGCAGTGAGCTTAGGCGAGATCTAATACTGAGTATGTGTGACTCAATGACAGTTGGTGTCTCAACTTCACCTTGATAGGCTGTTATAGCCATTTAAGGATTATTCCTGGAGAGGGATGAAAGACCTAACAGGACGTCGTTGATATCGAATTCAATCATCGGGATATCGAGCTCTTTTCATGAATTAAAGCCCCGATCTTCATAGCGGTATGACATGCATGCTACCCTATCTTGCAGTAGCCAAAAGCAGGACAGCTTGCTGGCACCAACAAGGCTATCAGATCCAGAGCTGAGCTACCAATCGAGGTGAGCTTTAGCAGACGGTGAACGGGTTTATACGCAATGTAGCATTTTGTCTACCAAGGATCGAATGGAAGGACGCGTCTGATACTAAATGATTAAAGTTGTTGTGTGCAGTATGAAGAAATGGCCATGGGTTTCGTAATTACGGTGAAGAAGAGAAGTGTCGCTTGAAAGGAAGAAGGGGTGGTTGTTGTCATCTCCCAGCCATCGTGATCCCTGTCTAGTTCGGCCCTCTCCGCATCTTGGTCTTGGCTCGGCCCAGCAAATGGCAGTACTCCGTAAATGGTCGTCTCCGCGCGCGACAGCTTCCCCCAGTTGCTTTTTGCACGACTCGATACAACAACACCACAACGTCGCATCACCACCATCGCCGTTATTCAATTGTCTCCCATATCGTCGCGAATCAACCTGTGAGGCCGAAATTAAAGGTCAGTCGCCTTCAACCTCTCTTATCATCGCCCCTCTCGCGCATCGCATTTGTATCTCAACCTCCCGCCTCATCACCCATAGCCCGGGACCTCGGCCGGCCTAGAGGTAAACAGACCTTGGCCGACCATATTAATCCTCATCATCGCCTCAACCCAACCCCGCAAGCATTGTGACTGTTACAATCCTCGACCTTCTGCTAATTTTCGATCTCGAGCAGGTTTCCCGGATCTGGTCACATCTCACCCCTCACAATGTCGGTCAAATTCGAGAAAGATACCATCAAGCAGACTGGAGGCGCCGTGGGTTCAGAGAGTCTGACCCAACCTTTCAAGGACGTCGCATCAACGTTGAAGGATGGCAAACACGACTTAGTACACAATGTCGGTGTCGCAGTCACAGGAGGTAAGGAGATGGAGGGCTCGAAGGGCTACCTGGCGGTACGTGATCAATCCAGGGATCGGGTTGCGAAGGTGGACAATGTAGCTGACCAGATTGGGATAGGTCTACCTCAAGCAGCTCCAGACAAACCCCCTGCGAACGAAGATGTTGACATCCGGCACGTTATCTGCCCTCCAAGAAATCCTGGCATCGTGGATCGCAAAGGATCGCAACAAGAATGGGCATTACTTTACCGCCAGAGTCCCTAAGATGGCGGCATATGGAGCATTCATTAGCGCTCCTCTAGGTCATGTTCTCATCAGCATACTCCAGAAATTGTTCAAGGGACGGACAAGCTTGAAGGCCAAGATTTTGCAGATTCTAGTCAGCAACTTAATCGTAGGTTGCGTCATTGTGTAGTATTGGAGTGCCGCTGATCAAGTGAAATAGGTTGCTCCCATCCAGAATTCCGTGTATCTGATCTCAATGGCTATCATCGCCGGCGCCAAGACGATTCACCAAGTCCATGCGACATGGAAAGCTGGTTTCATGCCTGTCATGAAGGTCAGCTGGATAACATCCCCACTCGCTCTGGCATTCGCACAGAAATTTCTGCCCGAGCATACTTGGGTGCCATTCTTCAACATCGTCGGATTCTTCATTGGTACATACGTCAACTCGGTTACAAAGAAGAAGCGCCTCGCAGCTCTTCGCAAGAGATACCAAGATGAACGAGGATCGAGACCTGACGATTACCCAACTGGACCAAAATACTAATCAAAAATCTCCAAGGTTGAATGGATGGGGAGTTGAGATCCGAATGTCTCTGTACATCTTGAAATGCAGCGTTCTCTGGTTTGAGAATGGCAACGGTTATACAAATCTCCCTACGACGCGATCGATTCATAATGAGTGGCTTTGTTGCGAAACTTATGCGATGTAAAGGGTCCATGCTGACTGGCTTGCTTCCATCGGGAGTGGCGAGATCACAACAGCATGTTCGCCTCGAAGAGTTGTATATTCCCGATGCTTTTGGTTTCCCGGTTTGCCAGATACGAAATTTTATTGGCGTTGTTTGCAAGCTGTACCTCCCACGTGATATTACCTTGGCTGAAAAGGTAGGTCCTGCACCCAGTGCGCATTTTACACGTTGGATTACTACATGACAGACGGGAAGAGGGCTATGGTTCTGTCATATGCCAGCTACTACTGTGTCACTCGGAAAGCGACACATGGTGCGCAATTTTCGAGTGAGCCAGCAGCATATATTTCTGTTTGATGCTTTCGCTTTGCCCCTTTTGTTTTCTTTCCACTCACTGAATGTGTTTACACGGCATCGACTTCTGGTTGCATGGTAAATCGAGTTGTTAACAAATACCTGGTTTTAAGCCATCAGGCACGTCATTCTCAACGAATAGACAATCATTTCAGTTCCTTGAAGTTTGAGAACTCCGTCATATTTCGAATTCTTCGTACCTCTCAGCTCTCGTCAATCATCCACGGCATCTCTTGGCCTCAACATGTCTAACTTACAACTCGCTTCTTTCAACAACCGTCGTCTCCCAGCACCAGGTGCTAGTCTTCGTCGTCCTTCTACAAATCTCGGTGTGCCAATGTTCGACCGCCGAGGGGCAGATTCCATGATGCCTAGTGCTCTTACTCGAATTTCTGGCTATCGAGACGTCGATCCACGGATGGGGGTAGATCCCAGGATGGCACTTGCCCCTCTTCATCGGATGCCTCTCCCACGCTCAACACCGTGCTATGAGGATTATGGTGTCCCTGCATCCCATGGTTGCGCAGCGGAATATGAATTTTACATGAAGCCACGAGCGATGTCATATCCCCACATCCACCCTCATTACCACGAACCCATATACTCCTCCCACCCCCAATGTTCATGGTCAAACCATGGCTCATCTACCAACTGCTCTTCCACAAGCTCAAACTCAACTTCCAACTCCAATTCCTCCAATAACAAAAGCAACACCTCAGCCAACCTAAACTCGAACCCAGACACCAAACCCACCGCTAACAAAGACTCCACCACCCCCACCGGCGGCTCCCTCACCTTCCTCACAAAAAATATCACGCTCCGCGGGAAAATCTACTCCCTCCGCGCATCCTACCTCGTCGAATCCCCGAAATTCGAGGCCGAACTCCAGAAGCTCGCTGACAAGAAAAAGGAATCCATCATCCCCACGGCCGTCTTCACGCACCTCATCTCCTACATCAACAGTGAGACGTATTTTAATATTAAAGTGTTGGATGAGGTTACACTGAATATAGTTTGTAGTACGTTAGGTGTGAAAAGTTGTGGCGAGTATAGTCTTGGACGCTTGAGGAAGTGGGCGAGGGAGGGGGAAGAGGTGGGGTGGGGGGAATTAGGGGGCATAGTTGTGGCGGTTTTGTGTAGCGAGAGGGTGGAAGAGAAACTGAAGGAGTGGTTGAGGGGATATTTGAGGGGTGAGAGTGAGGGCAAGAGTGGTGCGGGACAGGATGGAGGGGATCCGAATTGCCAGAGGGTCGTGGGGGTATTGGGGAGTAGGAGTTGGGCTGTAACGGCGGGGGATCGGCCCGAGGTAGAGTCAAGGTTGCTTGTGCTTTTGGGGTTGAGAAAAAAGGAGGAGGAGGGGGAGTATAGGATCATTTGAGAGGGGAATAGAGAATAAAGAGGGAAGGGAAAAGACAAATATACGTTGGGTCGGTGGTATATATTGAGGGCATTGCGCTTCGAGTATGTCTGGCTTCTTATATCATAATGTCTTTCTTGAAGTTTCTTTTGCTTATTCCCTGTGTTACGATGTGATGATTCTGTTTCTCTTGTTTAACTTTCCTTACATATTCTAGCTTGCTTTGTACATTTGACAGATTGTCAATCAAAATCTCCTCCCTACGAGGAGCAGTCTCCTGCTCTACAGTGCTGTCTGGTATTTGGAAATAGTAGCTAGCGTTCCAAACAGAATGTCAGAAATGAATCACGAATATTTCCAAAAAGTACTATACACCTGCATGGTCTTCTATGTCATTTTAGAGAGAATCAAGACGACTCTCTTGGAACCTGCTTGAGTTGCCTGCCCACGAATCTCATGGTTCTTAAGGACTGTCATACCAACGAAATGAGTTTTTAGTTTCACTGAGATGGAACAGAAATTGTAATTGTTTGCTTCCCATCCCTTTCTAACCTTGTACCACCTTGATCCTCAACCAAGCGAGGGTATATGTTATACAAAAGGAGCCCAACTCCATCCCACTATCTATCCATCTATCTATGTAAATACCGCATCCCATCCCGGGTCATTTTCTCAGCCCCAATGTCCCGGTTCTTGCCATTCTATGTTACGCCTCGTGTCATTCCTCAAGTCATTCGTCTAGTCGTCCAGTAAAGGCTCAAAATCATACACCTTTCCCGGACCCAAGCCATACCCTTCGTAAATGCCTCGACGGTTGATGTGATATGTCTCATCATCGTTATGGATCCTTCTGTGTCCATCATATCCACCCTAATATAAAGATGTCGAATTCCCATCCTCAAACAGCCGTCCTCCTCCACGCATTGCTCAACGCCATCCCACCCGCTACACTTCCCAAAATCCCAACCCAGAACTCACTCACAAGTCCCCCGTCCATTCCCCAATGTACTGTAAGCGGCGCATACGCACAATTCACGATCAATTGTCTCCACCATCTCTCCTCATCCCTCCTTCCTACACTTCCCTTCTCCTCTCCATCACTTAGTTTCCTCCTCCGTGCCATATATTCCCTCCCCAACCTCACAAAATCCAACCCAATATGCGCGCCCCAAAACCTACTGCTCCACAACCAAGCCCAATTCTGCGTCTCCTTACTCCAACCCATAATTCCCTTCCCACTCAAATACGCGCCATTCTCCAGCACTTGATAGAGAACATTGACGAAGACCTGACTTGCTTCCATAACATCACCAACCCTATCCTTACTTCCCACACCCCATATTCTGACCGCGACACCCCTCCCCCACCGCCACAGCGCAATCAACCCAAACAATCTTGTGAACGTCCGGATCTCAGACACCAACGCACTCAACACCTTCAGCCTCTTCGCAAGTCTCAAATTCTTAGCATCCTTCCCACTTAATCCCAATACCAGTGCCACGTTCGGGGGCAAGACGATCGCTTTCTCGATCGTTTCGTGAAGTTTATACTCCGCACTCTTCCTCAGGAGCGAAGAGGCGAGGAGTGACGTATAGCACACGGCATTTAAGAAGTTATCTGTGCCTGCTGGTGTTGAGAGAACAGCGTCTAGATGTTCTAATTCTGCGTCTGTTTTCGAGAAGTAGAGAAGCGCCCATGCTAGTAGTGTCTTTGAATTCGGTTTTGAAGGTGGGGTCGTGGGGATAGGAATTGCGGGAATGGAAGAGGGACCTGGAGGCGGTACGTTTGATGTTTCTGCCATTTCAAAGACGTAGGTAATATCAGGAAGAGAAAGGAAAGGGGGCCTGTGGAAAGAACAGAAAATGTTGGTTCTGGCTCACATTTTGTTTGCTCACCTCTCACGAGGACCACGGACGACGCGATGAAGCGATCAAAGCCGAGGTAACTCGGTGATTGGCCGGGGTAAAGAACCAACGGCCCCACATACAACGGGTCACCTTGCTCTTTTCAGGACAAGTTTTCCCCATGGTTGTCACAGGAAAGACGAGGATGTAAATAGTCGAGGAACCATTTTTAGTATTCAAAATATGGCTCCATTCATTTCAGACCTCAAATCATTACAATCTTCCAATCTTCCAATCTTGCATACCTCCATCCCCTAACAAAACCACACCCTATAGATAACGACATGGATTGACCTAGAATTTGATACGGCGAAGAGCTGGGTAGTCGCTATAGAAGATTCGTGACTTCATTAACTCGAACAGGTGGAGGAGATGCGCGTTTACAATCAAAAAGGCCTCTTAGCGATCCCGAGATACAAGATCCACGATCCAATTTGTCGACAATCATAGCCAAGGAAAACAACTTTTTTGTTTGAAGAGAAATCACCTTTCCAAGCTTAGCGCTTACTGAACACAGAAGATAATAGAGCAAAGGAGAGCATTTTAAAGAAGAGTCCTATGCAAATTTTATGCTGAATGGACTAGCCAAATTGACTTCAGACCAGAGCGCGCAGGAAAAGCAGACGCGGAAACAAAAGATTAAAGTGCCCAAATTGATATCCCACACTTCCTCCCGAGATTGCGCAATGTCGTGAAATATGTGTCATCATGGCAGGAATGCGTGAAAGTCATGTCGCTTATCCTGTGTAACCGAAGCCGTTGCCGAAGTTTTGAGGAGGAGGGGCATTCCATTGAGCAGCCTGAGGTGGTTGTTGGCCGCGACCATATCCACCGGCACTGGCAGAGCCTCCATAAGCCATTTGTTGGTTGGGATATTGAGCAGGCGATTGAGCAGGTGGTCCACCGTATCCGGGTTGTTGAGGAGGGAACTGGCCTGGAGATTGTTGAGTGTTCATTGGTCCAGCTGATTGAGGTCCTGTTGGCTGAGGCATACCAGTGTACTGAGGGAAGTAGGCAGATGGTGTTTGAGGGTAACCGCCGGGAGTTTGTCCACCTTGAGGACTATAGCCAGTTGGGGTTCCTTCGAAGCCAGCTTGGGTTGGCGCCTTGTCTTTGCCCCACTAAAATCAGGTTAGGAGATGAAAAATGAACGGAGATGGTGAACTTACACTGCACTTGAGCGGACGACCGTTGACATTATAGCCACTCAGTTGGCAGATGGCCATGGCGGCGTTTTCGTGGGTGTCCATCTTGACGAAAGCGAAGCCGCGATCAGCTTGGAAGCGAGTCTCAACAACATAACCAAAATTTTGGAAGAGAGGAATGAGGTCATTCTGGGTGGTGTAGGGAGTGAGGTTACCAACGTAGCAGGTAGTCTGCCAAGCAGGTGTTTGCTGAACAATCATGTCGTAGCTCTGAACACCGTGGGTGGGAAAGTGGTGATGACCGAATGGGGTAGTTGGAGTCATGCCCATGGCCGACATTGCTTGCTGCTGCGAAATTGAGGGTTGGCCCTTTTGATTGGCCCAGTTGCAGCGAATAGCCCGAGAACCAAGCCATTCACCGTCCATGGAGCTCAAAGCCTTCTCAGCATCCTGACGTTCGCGGAAAGCGACGAAGCCATAGCCTCGGGAGCGACCAGTCTTCATGTCCCACATGACACGAGCCTCAGAAACAGAGCCAAAGGCAGAGAAAGCTTGAAGGAGAACCTCATCATTGACCTCGTTAGAGAGATCACCGACAAAGATGTGAAAGTGGTTAGAGGTGTCTTCCTTGTTAGAAGTGTTAGACTGGTAGGCCCAGTTGACACGAATTTCCTAAAAACATTATTAGTATTGCGACCGTTGGTTTTCATTAAAATACATACCGCCTGGTGAACACGACGTCCGTTAAGAGTCTGCATGGCGCGTTCTGCTGCTCCCGGGTCATCGTACTCGACAAAGCCGTAATTGAAGCCCTTCGACTGTAACTGGCGAATGTAATTAGCAATCTGCAACACTATCGCCGCTTTTGCCATGAAAGAGTGAATGATGTAAAAAGAAAAAGTGGAAATTGTGAAATCCCTTTTGATAGAGAATTTGACACAGCCTTGTGCTGGAATTCTCAAGGATTTTGACATAGATAAAGTTGATACTGACAGCACCTACATTCTTGTCAGGAATGATTTTGACATTTTGGACATGACCGGTGGTCTCAAAGATTTGACGAAGAACATCTTCAGTGACTCTTGGGTCAAGGCCTCCAACATACAGGGCACGCTTGTTTGGCTCTGGAGCCGCACGGCGAACAAATCCTCCTGCACTGTCTGGTGACATAACCCCACCATTCTCGCCCATTGGGGAGCTGATTGCGGTTGGAATAGGGTTTGTATTCTGCGGGATGATGACCGGGGGAAGAGGTGGTGGTGGCATGTGAGAAGGATTGCCCTGGCCATTATGTTGGTCGTAGCCTGGCGCACCAGCAGTGGTTTGTGGAGGAGGTGGGAGCTGAGCGCTCGATGGTGGAGGTCCGTTATCAGCCATTGTAAGAGATTTCGTTGCGTTGTCGTTGAAGGCTCGGGAAAAAAGACGTTATATTCGTGATATTAATGCTAGAAGCAAGCCGACCGGTGGTGCAAATGTGTTGATAAAGATCGAGATGACAGGCGAAGAACGATGAAAGCTTTTCCTTTGGATGCTGCGCTGAACCTTGCGATCTTGTGCGACTCGAATGATAAGAAGCGCGCTCTGAGACTCGAAATCGACAAGAGATTGCGAAAATAAGGCGACGAAAGTGAGCCGACAAGAGAGAATCGCTTGTACGGAAGAGCAGAGGCAGGCGACGACTTGAGAGATGCTGCGACAGAGGGCTGTCACTGCAGACTGCAGAGTTGATAGAGGAGAGCTGTAGTGGAGAAATTGAGGGGAGCTCTTGCGACAATCGTGACGGATTGCAAAAGGAATAAGTCGAGAAGACGCAGGAGAGGACGATGATGGAGATGATGGACGAGCAGGAGGGATTGAATGGAAGAAAAGAACCACAAAAAGGACGAGAGGAAGACAGAGGAGAAAAGCCGCTCCAGTTTCCAGACGCCCGATGATGGATGAGAAACACGATGAGGTTCTTGACGGGTGGAGGAGAAGAGGTGCAAGATTGATTTTGGGGGTCTGGCGCTGGCTTGTGCTAAATCGCTCTACACAAATGCTAAATCACTCCACACTAACTGTTTTCAGAAAAGCGCGGACGAAGCGAGGTGTGTATCAAGAAGAAAGGGCGTGGATCTAGAAGCAGACATATTAATAACAGAGAGTGCTAGTCCTTAGTATAACGGCAACGGATATCATGACAAGTGTCATTGGTACTGTAAAAGAAGCGAAAATATCAATTAGATTTTGTTCTTTTCGCCGTTGGCTTTGGCAAAGTTGTCAAAGACGACCAATAGGACGGCCAGACATAACACTGTAAAATAAAGTTTTATCCATCGCCATGCTAGGGTTTGACAGCTTTGTCGGGCTTCTCTGTTCAAGAAAGAGCGTGCGTCAAAACTCTAGGTACACCCAAGCACTGTAGTCAAAAATCCTAGCTATCCTGTCCAAGAGAAGGGAATAAAAATCATTCTTCTATCCTATCTAGGATATTTAAGCTCGTGTTTAAACCTATTCTTTCGGAAATTATGGATATTCCAGTAGATTGTCTTATTATACCTAGGAGAATCACGGAGTGTTAAACGCTGAGTTTGACCAGAGGTCTTACAAAGTACAGACTCAACAGACAAAGGTACCTGCTCCTCGTGTGGGTGCGTCTGTGTGAGTGTTTCCAACCACGTCCATGTCCATGTCCATGTCCAAAGGCTCGGAAATGATGTGCTTTGCAGCTTCAAGCAAACGGAGTGTAACCTGCACTCCAAAAGCAGACTGGACTGCACGAATGCTGCTCTGGTCACAAATGTAGTTCTTGCATGGTTTGTTTGCCTTCAGGGCGCTTTCCTGCAGCTCTAAGATTGCAACATGCAGGAGCTTTCACAACTCCCGTAGCTCATGGGATGAACCATATGTACCCCAAGTCAAGCGAGTATATGCAGTGCAGTGCCAGAGAAGGGATTGCAGGGGAGGTTGGATGTGACAGGCATGACGAGTGCCATTTAACGGCCTTCTGCTCCGTATTTGACAATTGAGCCTCGGAAGGGGGGCAGTACTGAAAGAAAATCTCACTTTGCACTTCAGATACCTTCCCGTATACTTCCCCAGGTTTTCCATATGCACAATAATAATTAGTGTTTCTGTGAAGCTTCTCGATGAGGGAAAGGCTCGTAGTAATGCACTGGTCCTGCTTGCATGCATCTGCCCGCACGATATCCAAGACCGGTTGAGTGTTCTTTACATCCCCTGGTACTTTACTGTTGTCGTTATCTGCTTTGGCCAGAGGTGACTTTGACACAAGAAATCTATTGTCTCTCACTATTTTTGGCGCCCACGATTCTGCCTCGCGTGAGAATGCAACAATATGATAACCCGGCTCGGGAACTCCTGTCAAAAAGATTACCGAGAGAAGCTTATTCTGACATACGCATAGCTCACGGGAGCTTGAAAGATCAGCCTCGAGCCTACCTACATACAGTAGTGTGCTGGTTACAGAATTCAGTAGTGTCGTAGGGCTGCCTTAGTGAGACACACCGAGTAATTGCACTAGTAGACACCTGTTCATTTTGAACGGTACAAACTGTCTACAACTGAACCTTAAAGACGTGGCATCTATATCAGATTTGGATGCAGTAGTGGTAAAGTCACCCAGCCAATTAACTGAAGATTACAGATAAAACCACATAACATGGGTGGGTATATCATCACCAAATTCCTTGTCCAGCGGTTATAGTTAATGAAAGTCCGGTATGAAAGAATGATCATATCAAAGGACAGATAGATTCAAGTTGGGGCCATGATCTGAGGGGTGGAAGGGTGGGAGATGTGGTGAAGGACAAGGAGGAAATTACATATTTCAGTAGTCGGAATCTGCTAATCTCAATCCATGATACCAACACTATAATTAGTATTTTTGTCTCTTTAAGTTAAATATCACAACTGCAGTGAATATTATAGTTGACAATCAAGAGATTCATCACAGTTCAAGGAAGTTAGCAAGGAGCAGCTCGGGAACAAGTCCGAATTGTGGGGAAGCCCTGCAATGACGGACCGCGCCAAAAAGAACCACCGACCTGTTTGTTTCGGCGCAGCACTCTGTCTACTCCCATATGGTTCAACTTATTCCTGTCAATTATTCTTGTATATGCACTCAGATCCTTACTCCAAACAAGATTTCGCAAAACACTCTCAGTTCGAGGTCAATTAAAGAAGATGGCAGCGCAAGCTCCCCAGCCTGTACAGCAGGCTCCACGCCCGAAGCATCCCTTGGATGTCCTTCAAAGCATGCTCAATGGAGTGGTAAGTGGCATGAACCACCTCCAGTGACATAGTCTAATATGCGCAAAGCTTATAGAAACCGGGAAAGCATTGAAGGGCTCGAATAAAGATGGAAGCAAGGCACAGGTCGGAATTACCTCACGTCCCATTCAGGGAACAATACCAGGCGCTGTTGCAACTTTCCAGCAAGCCCTAGACGAGCTCGAAATCGATATTGTATGGAGCCCGCAGATATGTGGGCAGCATTAAGCTAACGAGCTTGCAGATACGCTCAAAGTCTGTCTTGTTAAGAGATCTTGAAGAATTGCGATCGAAAAGAATTGCTCTAGAAAACCCAACACCCATCGTAGAGCAAGTCATCGAAAATAGTCTCTCAACAATTGGGACGTTGGCACCCGACTCGCAATCCCAAACTCAGCCTTTGACTACTACCACTGAAACCTCACAGCAGACTATACAACTTAGCAAAAGTCCTATAATCAAGAAAGAACCCCTCACAAAGAGCCCCCAAGGGTCGGAAACCTCGATCAAACCAACACAACCCACAGAGGCACCCGAGGAACCGATTTCAAAAGCCCAAGAACCGATGAAAATCAAGCAAACTCTATCTCCGCCAGCCTCGGCACCTACAAACAGCATAAAGGAGGACAGCAAGCCAGTAGGACTTGGCATACAGACGGAGTCTCTACCAGACCCAAATGCACCCAGTACAGCAGGTCCTAATGATTCCGCTATCGACTCATTATTTGATTTCTCAGACAAAGATGAGAATAATGTTGATATCAGCGATTTTAGAAATCTAGATTCCTTTTTTAGCACTAATACTCAGAATCCTGATCAATCTCAGACACAAAACTCAACATTTGATCTATCTACCTTTGGAAGCAACTCTCAGGACATCATCACCACGACAGACTCCAATGCAAATCCCAACCTTAACGCAGCTTCTAACTCCGGTCCTGCGCCTGCTGCATCCGGGAGCAACGAAAATCCTGTAGATAGTAAACAGATAGATGATCTCCTTGACATCAGCGACCTCGGTGGGAATGATACCATAGATCTAGATATTAACCTCGATATGTTCGGAGCAGAGGATAGTGTTTTCGACGATATGTTCGTGGATGGAGGTGGCATGAGTGGGGGAGGAAGTGATAGCAACTACGAAAACGTCTACTTCGATCTGGACGGCTGAGCATCATCCTCAGCAGCCCTTGATCAATAGAAACATGGCATGATCAAGCCCTCACAGAGGCCTTAGTCTAGCTGTAAGACGCTAGAATACCTTCGGGTACTTCACTTTACATGTTCGCGCAATGGTCTAGAGAGCAAGTGAATTTGGTCTTTACATAGATGTCTACTACCCTCTGGTGAATGGAGTTAAATCTTACCTTTCCATCACGGCTATAATCCTTTTCCTTGTTCACCAAGACTAGTGCTATCTCGGCATAGTTATCTTTTCTTCACAACTACCTCCGAACAAGCAAATCATGGGCAACCCTCATAAAATCGCCAACAGGCTTCTGGCCAGAATGCCAGCACTTTCTGATATAGAATTTTGGTCGTCTTTATCGATGTTAAGTACAAACAATAACTAGCAAAGTATGCTCACAAATCTTACAAATCATACAAAGCTAACTCAGTCTACAGTACCCGGATCAAAATCAAACGTCTCTCTTGACGAGACTTGGACAAGATTAGACAACAACGAAATGTCTGCTCATCCTGCCTGCTGCTCCGAGACGACCCCGCTTACTTCCAATCACTTGGTCGACCTTACACACCGTTCCTGACACGAAATGTTCTGGAAGTATTTGGGTAATTCTTCCGGGGTGGCGACCACTGACGTATTTTAATTGCCGATAATCAGTAGTGAAGCTGTTTTATGAGCCATTGAGTGAGTCAGTGGGAAATACTAAGAACATGCCTGCCAATTAGAGAAATAGACGTACATATCCCTACGGTCGCAATTTGCTAGAGATTTCAAATTGTGAAAAGACTCGGCAGATATTCACTCTACAGTAAATTGATTCATATTTGAGAAGAAAATATATGATATTGTAACAGCTTTTCTCCACATCATATCTTGTAGATCTGTTCCGTTTCTTGTAATGACCGTCCTAATCCTAATCCTTCCATTCTAGTGAGGACGAAGCTCTTATCCGGTTTCTAAAAATCTATATGCAATAATTGTTTCCAGAAATCCACCAACGCCACTATCTTGATCAATCATTAGGTCATCCATCTCTCTGCTATTCAATCATGTTCACTTTGATCAAGCCCACTTTCCCAAAACCCCCATCAATAACATTCCTGACACCAAGCTCGCCAGAGCAGCAAGTGTCTTCACAATCGGCGCATTCTTCAACTCCCCAAAAATCCAATCCCCAGCCCACATATCCACAAAGCCCACCCACGCCAAAATCCCCGCGGACAAACTGTCCAGGGTCCCCAGCGCCACGATTGTACTTGGGTTATTTCCATTGAAAGTGTTCAAGACACCAATGCCAATCGCCATACCCACCGGCGTCACGAGTGCAAAGGCGAGGGGAAGGGCGAGGAACTTAGTCTTTCTTAGGCGAGTGTGAGTGGTGGTATCGATTGCTGCGATGCGAGCGCCTAGGGCGAGACCTTCGAACATTTGGTGGAAGACGATGACGATGAAGAGGGTTATGAAGACGGAGTCACCTGCTACGACGAGTGTTATACCGAGGAGGAGGGAGTGGAAAATGATTCCTGCCTCGAGAACAAGGACAGATACTGCGTCATTTGCGGTGGTGAAGGCGGAATGATGGTGATGGGAGCTGTTTGCCAAAGGAGATAAGGGGGCTTCTTTCACTGGGACATCTTTCTGTTCTGAGCTTGAGGCTGTGGTGGCTTGTTCTAGGTTTGGGGGGGTGTTCTTTCCGTTCCGCCAGGTTGCGAGACGGTGCGCGATGAAGTCGATTAGGAAGGCAATGAAGGCGCCGGCCATGGCGATTGAGGTTGCTGTTGCTTCGTAGGCGAGCTCACCGAGACATTCGTTGCCGAACATGAGCTCGGCGTGTGTGAGGAGCTATGGAAGTGTCAGTGTGTTCAAGACTTTGAATGAATTGCGGGAAGTCACTTACGTGAACGAAGGCCGTAGCAATGATAACTCCTGTTCCAAACTGCTTGATGACCGTGAACAATGTACCCGAGACATCGACCTTAAGGAGCCTTTTGAGAAGCATTGGCGCATACACAGCTTTAAAGGGTCAACTAAGATGTACGATCAATCGTGGGATTACACATACCAATTGCACTTGTGGCGAGAATAACGAAGAGAAGTCCGATTCGAAGGTTCACGTTGTAATCTCGGTCTCTTCTCTCACAAGTGTTTTCTTGCCCTGGACAATGTCTTTCATGCTGCTTAGCGGTCTTGTCTGACCGGCTGGTGGGAATTTGCACTCACTCTACTCCTGCGTGGAAATGACAGCCACTTTCCTCCTCAGCTTCTGCACCGACTGCCACCTCATCCCCATCAGGGGTCATACAGAACCTTAGAAAGCCGTCAGCGCTATTGTCCCCAAAGGTTGAACTGCAAACTTACATTTCAGTCCCATGTGCGTGACACCCATTGTAAGCAGTCGGAAGAGGAGCTGATCCAGTAGCCGTTGTTTGGACTACAACTTCCGAGCCATCACCTTTGACACACATTCTAGGACTCTATCAATATCACTAGTTGCGCGCATCAGAAATTTGGTCTTCTCACTGTGTTGTTCCATGCATATGACAGTCTGTAATAGCCGTCGTCTGACCTGCCACCGCCGCCGATGTAGTGGTAGCTACTACAGTAGCCGGTAATGTTGGCGAAGGACTGCTCGCTTGCGTACTGCTTGCATCAGTATTTGCTATTGTTGTCTCTGCGCCGCCAGGTAATAGGCAAACTCTGAAATCTGTTAGCTGTCACCCCTTGTCTAGGAGAATGATTACCTACTCTTGTCCCTCATGTAGATGGCATCCCGTAAGTGTGATTTGCGCATTGGCTTGTAATGCCAAAAGGGCGAGCAATATATTTTGGCGCAACATTCTGAAATAACTCAATCGTCTCACCTCAACTCAGGTTCAAAGACAAGTTTTCAATTGCTGAGAATCGAAGACCCTACCTTCCACGAGTATAGAAATAAAAAAGACAAACAAGCTCAAGCGAAGCAGTTGGTCATAAAACAAAACTTTTTACAACCTAAAAGTGATAGACCTATACCAAGACAATTGATCGGATGAGCCAACCCTATTCGTGCTACTACGAATATACCAAGACATAGTGAGAGGCACGACTTGAAAATCTACACGACTTGGCAATGATTTTGAGAGAATAACCCCGCATAGTTATATGTCAATATGTGGTGAGAATGGTGAGAATCAGTGGTTGTGGCGGTAAAGAAGCTTGGCCCTACCTTGATGGTAGTGGGGGTGAGCAACCTTGATGGATAGCAGTGAGCGCTTGGCTTTGCATAATTCTTCCCATTCTCCTGAAATCCTCGGTGGTTTTGGTGGTGAGATGTTTGTTTTGATCGGCCAGAAGAAGGCGTTGTCGGCGTAGTGATAATTGTGGTATTAGATGGATTGTTGTTGGCCGATATATGTCTTGGCAATAGAAACAAAGATGGCGGGTTGTTTTTCAGCTTAACGAAGAAGTTCCCACTCGGAATGACGTATAGTGCGGCCTTTGAGACCATATGATCTTGTGTTGATAGTTAGTAATTCAATTATGGCACCAGTCACAGTTTTTAAGATGTAGCTTCGATTTTCATGTTATCCGATTGAACAGAAGCTCGATTCGAAGTACCTGAGAATAGAAAAAGATAAAGTAAAGTTCTCAATATTCTCTTGAAGAACAACTACGAAGGAGTGGCACCACAATATTAACCTCTGGTATCCCAGGTATTGTCAAAAGCATTGATAGTGCACAAAGTGGCGTCTCTTGGCCAGCACAAAGTTTTCCAAATATTTGGGACTAGCCCGGATCGTGCCTGCGTGACACAATGTGGAAGCTCGTCCTTCAAAGACTTGGCTGCCGAAAGCTCGGAATATTAAAAGACTTAGTAGACAATGAGGCTTAAGAGCTCCCATATATAAGATGTCCATTTGCCCTTCAGAAAGAAACACCTCCATCTCCTCAAGCAACTCTATTGTCACTTGTTCAATACCAAGAGCTACATAATTAGTCAAAATGCGCTCCTCAACCTTCCTTGCTGGACTCTACTCTGCAAGCATTTATGCCGCAGCATTGCCTGTCACAGAGAGAGATACACCTCTATCTTTCGAGCCTGAGACCAACCAGACTCCCATCCCATCCGCTTATGACTGGAAGGCTGGTTATGTCTCTGAATTCCCAATCCACTCTTCTTGCAATGCCTCCGAGCGCCATGAGCTATCGAGAGGTCTCGAAGAGGCTGTGTTATTGGCCCAGCATGCGAAAGAGCACGGTAAGCGCACCCGGAGGCTTCTGAAATGAAATTCGACGACTGACATAATTGCAGTTTTGATACACGGGAACAACTCAGAGATCTTCCGCAAGTACTTTGGCGCCGCAGGACCAGTTGGACCAGTGATCGGCTGGTATGATAAAATCGCTACTGCCAACCGAGCTGGTGTGCTCTTTCGATGTGATGACCCTGACAGGAATTGTGCCACTCAAGATGGTGAGTTACTAAAAGCCGCTGGTGAGATTGGAAATCTATAGACTAACACAAATAATAGGATGGGCCGGTCATTGGCGAGGATCGAACGCGTCTTCAGAGACCGTCATCTGCCCCTTGTCCTATACCACTAGATGGCCAATCGAGGCTATGTGCGCTCGCGGCTTCACAGTAGCGACAGGGCGAACCTCAAACTATTGGGCTGGTGACCTGATGCATCGTCTCTATCACACCATCCCAGTTGGCGAGGGGATTGTTGACCACCATGCTGATGGATACAATAAATGCGTTGAATTGGCCGCGGGAGAGAACTACACCCTTGCAGCAAGCAATAGCGCCACTTTGTCGTACTTCGCAACCGAGGTGTATGCCTATGATATTAGCATCCCAGGCGAGGGGTGTTTGGGGAAGCCAGCTGCGGAGACTGATGAACATGGACATGGTGCAAGCTCAAGCTCAAGCTCGATCGCCGTTGCGAGCTCGACTGTGAGCCCAGTTCCAAGTGCAGCTTCTAGCGCTACAGCTGTTGCTACGACTGCAACTGTCAATCCGACGAGAGTGGTCCCAGCACCATCTGCCACTTCCTCTGCTGCGGAAGCTTCGTCGACTGCTGGAAAAGAGTGCCACACTCACGATGATGGAACTTTGCACTGTGTCTAAGTGCATATCATAATACACACTGCCTATCACGACCAATAATTCGACTCATTAGCATATAGATAGACATGAATTAATGATTGACTGACTTTATTCTTCTTTTCTGATACAAAATTTGAACGATCTTGTTTCTGTATGATGAACTCAATGACAACATCCTTGGAGACTCATCCTCGCTAGTTTTCCCTCACCTGGAAATCTGATTACTTGACCATGCAAAAGCTGCCTGGTCTCTATCAGAGTCGTCAGTAAGGCTCTATGCCCAGCAATATGAAATTGAACCCCCCGGAGCCAGGTTGGAGTCATAAAATTAACACTCAACAATAGTGCTGAGACCCAAAGACACCCAGATTCTTCAACAACTCTATCTTTCTTTGATGCCTAGATCTCTCCATGCCCAGGTAGGGACGGGGGAGCAGAACTGTCAATCAGTGAGTTCATCTGCCCGGGAATGGCATGAATGATCGATTAGATCCTTTTTCTAATGCTTGAGCTGCGCATTACACCTAGTGGGAGTGTTGGAGGTTGCCGTGGGTACTAACCAATAAACTTCGTCCCAGGGAGGAATGCTGTAACGGGGCGCATGGTATGCTTTAGGCAACACTGCAGCTACGCAAACTCAGCCCGCTGAGGCGTAGATGAGAGAGAATTTCCACCCTGAGAATTCGGATTTGGCCTTCACTGCTAGGAAATCGATCTAAATGCCGCCTGACGATCGGAGGACCATCGAGAAACACCCAAAGGAGAACAGGGTATAAGGGAATCAGTTGTGATAAGGTTCAGAGAGTGGATAAAAGTTCACACGTAGATGTTGTCTGATAAGCACGATCTTGGTCATATCTGCTTTGCCTATTTAGTGCCAATCAGCAAGGCTCCATGGCAATACTCTCTGCTGATCCTTCGCAAAGAAACTTTGCTGGAAGTTCGGTGCGGCCATATCCTGTTGAGACCACTCTTGAAATAAGAAACTGGTACATTGATCAACTTTTTGTGAACGCCGTCGTGTGCCAATTTTATTGTTGTCATAATCTCGCCATCATCCTGACCATTACCATTTCAACTCAAAAGCACCAAAATGACCGAATCTCCGCGTAAGAACCTGTAATCACAGCGTCAGTATTGTTTTTGTCCTAAATGAAGCAGATTCTCCCTGTGTTCATCACTCACATCTTGCTGATAAACCGATCCTTGTTGACAGGTCTTCCCTTCTTGCCTGCACTATTTCTCGGTGTCTCTGTCCACATCTCCTTGACATTCTCTAATACCATATTGCAATGTCTATCAAAGGCTTTCACACGCGCGAGAAGTTTGCGATTGTTTCGGCAGGATATCAGGACTTGGGCGTGCGATCGAACGGCAGTCTGGAGGATGGAGAGGGGTCCTGAAGTGAACTCGTGCTCTTCTAGTTGGGCGATCTCAAACTCTCTATCCAGAATGTTAGTAAAGCATCTAACATCGCGGGGAGCGCAGGGAGGAGAAATGGGAAGCGTACGTCAATTCAGAGCGAGGCTTCGAAAGAAGTTCTCTGTCATGTGTTAGCATTATGGTCTTCAGTAAGAGGTTCTCAGTAACGCATACGCAATTTTTGCTGCGTCCGCCATATTTTCGATGGGTTGAAAGTAAGTGAAGGGTCTATTATCGTCACTTTGATCTAGCTTCGTAAAGTTGGTCGTCGACCTCAAAATCGCGAAACTACCAAAACGGCTAGCACCGCAACCTTATTCTGACCCCTGGTCGCAGTGCGCGACCGTGACCGTGCCGACTCAGGCCGAGAAAAATGGCCCGAGGCAGATGCAGACCTCTGACTTCGATGTCTTCCTATCGAGAGGTGTTTTTACTCCGCACGCTCTTTAAGTGCAAGTACAATTACTTTCTTGTATGATCTTTCCTTGCAGCGAATTCTTTTCTTGATGTTTGCAAAGAATTTCTGCACGAGGTCGGCGGTGCGCTGCAGCTGGAGGAGTGCTACAGCAATGCCTCTGAGGGCAAAAATAATAAATCCTGCCCTTGCAGGCAAGACACAAGTATGCAGTACCAGTTTACGAAGGCCAATTGCATGCTGATAAGACGACAGATGGCTTTAAAATCAACTTCTGCGACGAGTACGACCGACAATGGAATGGTGAATGACGAAGAGGATGTTCTATTTGATAGCTTATTTGGCCTACGAACCATTGAGCTCAACCGACCTAAAAAGCTTCATTCCCTCAATGGATCAATGATTGAGAAGATAGTACCTCGGTTACAAGAGTGGGAGAAGTCAGACATGGCCAATGTAGTAATCATCAAAGGATCTGGTGAGAAAGCGTTTTGTGCTGGAGGAGATGTTACACACCTAGCCAAGCAGAACCTCGAGGGCCCTGAAGGCCAAAAAAAGTCAGCAGACTACTTCGCATCCGAATACAAGCTCGACCATCTTATTGCAACCTACCAGAAACCATACGTGGCAGTTATGGATGGCATCACAATGGGAGGCGGAGTGGGACTCAGCGTGCACGCCCCGATCAGAATAGCGACAGAGAAGACAGTCTTCGCGATGCCAGAAACGACTATAGGGTTCTTTCCGGATGTTGGAGCCTCGTTCTTCCTACCGCGAATGCCAGGAGGCGTTGGAACATATCTTGCTCTCACAAGCGATAAGCTAAAGGGTGTTAATGTGTACTATGCAGGAATTGCGACACATTACATTCATTCGACATCCCTCCCGGCACTAGAAAAGCGTCTCGCAGAGCTTCGATTCAAAGATTACCTGTCATTAGATGAACGGCTCCAGATCATTGACTCCACGATCGAGGAGTATGCGACTGGACTACCACATGATGAGCCGATACTATTGAGTGGCAAACACCGGCAAACGATTGACCGAGTCTTCGGAGAGAACGTCACTAGCATACCGGAGGTAATCGCTGAACTTGTCAACAGCCCTGGAGACCAACAGGAGTGGGCACAAAAGACTATCAAGACCCTTGAACAGCGTTCTCCCACAGCTGTGTACGTAACCTTCCGTCAAATGAGACTCGGTAAAAGATGGTCAATCAAGGAGACCTTCGAACGAGAACACCAGATTGCTACCAAATTCATGAAGCATCCTGACTTCAGCGAAGGTGTGCATGCTTTACTCATTCGAAAGGATGGCAAGCCTAAATGGGAATACGAGCGACTGCAAGATGTCGAGAATGCACAGAAAAATCAGGAACAGAATATTACCGACAATTTCTTCCTGGTTGAGGGCGAGCGGCTATTGTTATTGAATGATCGGGACTATCAAGAATACCCTCATCTCAAATATGGTCTTCCATCAGAGCGACAGATAGAAAATGTTGTCAGAGATCACGACATGACTGTGAAGGAAATCGTCGACTACTTTGTGAAGGAGAAGCGAGGAAAGCAAGGCGTGCAACAAGTAGTCCATGATGTGCTACAGAGGAAAACACATGTGGAGAATCGAATAGTATCATGGGGGCCGCAAGCACGAGCCAAGGCTACTGAGGCATGAGTCGTCTTGTATCCTATTGTATTATATTAGTGTGGTGACTATGGTCACTCAAATCATATGGAGGTATGAATGTGTTACCGGTCGCAATAGAAAGTGCCAGAGGAGTTCGTGTCATGTGATAATGTAATTTGTTGTAGTTGTGGTGGGGCATCAGCCTGATGTTGGCTGAGTCATGGGTGTTAAGCGCGATATCAGAAGGAACTTTGGGGCAAAAATATATAAAGAGCTATCGCACCCCGCGGTGAAAATCTGATACATTTCAAGGGTTGGGGTACTGCTGCCTCTCTTCTTACATTTTCTGAACCTCGCCAAGCCCCTTGCTTGCGATAAACGGTGGCGGCCTTCTTCTGCCTCAGGTATCAACAAGATCCGCGCTAAGGAAAGCGCTAGTATTCCGAGTTGCATCGCGACGATTGGACAAGAGCAACCCAGTCAACATACAATCATTCAACTTCCACCACGCTCATCAATCGTCCACAATTGTTACTATAACTACTTCTAAACACGTCTTGTAGTCTGTCCCTTCTTCAAAAGATCACGTCTCTCTTCAAAATTTGCTTCGTCACAATTTTGGTAGTGGTTTGCAGCATTTTCTACGCGTGAATACTTCGCGACACGCGAGATCAAAATCTCCCCGGCCACCATAATTAACAGCTCTGACCACCTTGACCATTTCACGACTCCACAACCTGTCAATGAATTTACGACATTTATGACAACTCTCGAGGAGCTTCACGACGTTTCCAAACCTTTCCCATCTGGCATACTCGCCTGGAGAGGGTCGCGATGTCGTCCCCAGCTTTATCTCAGGGCCCCCCTCCTCAATGGCCAAACGGCGACTCTCAAGGTTCAATGACGACTCCGCAGGGCGGGACTACTGAGGATGGAGTATATGTGAGACCCATGAGGCGTATGTACTGCATATAAACCTAAATGGATGGAATAAATACTGACCGCTCCTTGCAGTCAAAGTTCTCTACACTTTCGACGACCAAAACAAGACGAATTGCCTTGCACGATGGCCGCACGTTCTCCAGGTCCAAACGGTCGCCATGGACGAGACGACTTCGATTGGGGTTATCGAATTGAAAACATGTATACAAGCAATTGTTCAATGCAGCCCCGAACTGGTTGCTCGACTTGGACAGGATTATACGGTCTACGCATACGACTTTTCCGAGTATGACAATCCTCTGGTTGGGCAAGGAATGCTTTCCTGGGCTTTAGCAGCTTCCTCTCCAAGTCCAGACGCTCCAGCACACCAATCGAGTAAGCTCATCACCGGTCGAGTGTGTAAGAATATCCTTGGAATTTTCGCAAACGGGGTGAAGGAAACGTTGGAAGTCAAATTACGATTGGTGCCTGTGCCTACCGTATTACAAAGCGAATATGTAAATGCTATGGAGAAGTACAGAGACTTAAGTAGGGTTGTACCTTCCGGTTTGGATCCAAATGAGTGGATGAACTTTTTGCAATCGAATCCAAGTTTAGGACAGCTAGCCAACAAAGCAGCTCCAACACTTATCACAAATCCAGTCCAGAGTCAGAGCCAGAATCAAAGAGATGGAACAAGTATGGAGGTTGTAAACCAGTTACTAAGTCCAAGCTTGCAGCAACAAACGCATGCAGACCCCCTGAATCAGGCCAATCCTGCGGTAATCGCCCGCGAAGCATCAGTTGCAGAAACGTCTGCCTCGGAGAAGCCAAAGAAGGCTTCTCGGCCGTCGTCGAGGGCATCGGTCAAGCGACAAAGAAAGCCTCGTCAACCCAAGGCACCCAAGTCGGCCCAGCTTCAAGGAGGGAATACATCTGGCTACGAAGAGGGAACGGATGGGGACGATTGCCCTCCGGGCAGGAAAAGAGCGAAGACCACCAAGGCTGATTGGAGCAGTAAGTCAACAATTGGGGATGGACCAGACTCACTCCGAGTTACCGCAAGCACATCAGGATCCTTACGAATGTTCCGTCCCATTGCGATCAATCCCGCACTTGCACTTGCTGCTCCAGAAATTCCTCGAGCCCCAACGCCAACGCCCCAAAATACGAAACCACAAAGGGCACGCCCTAAGCCAATATCACAAACAAGCATGCGGCAAACCTCGTTCTCGGGCGAACCGGAGGAGCTCCAGCGGCACATGTCGCCATATATTACCTTGGACAAGCCGGAAGATCGCCCAAGAACTTCGATTGAGTCTGCACAAACATCTCCAGAACGAAACGAAAGTCCCGCGAATACTCCGCCTGGGATTGGGTCATCTCCACCTGTAATGCGAACTAGACCTCCTTCTATAATGCCATCGAGCCCTCCTTGTCCATCAAGTCCCGTGCTCCCTCAGATGCCTCGCGAGGGAATTGATTCTGGTTTCATGAGCGGCTCTCTTGATGATCTTTTTGGCGAGGAGGAAGATGCTTTGCCAGACTTCGACGATCGCATGGCTGAAGTCTCCCCAGAGCTTCCTCGCCATAGGGTGCCCCAATCTACATTCGTCATCGAGGAAGAAACACCTGGTCCTATGGAACTTTTGCCGACTAAAATGCCAGTAGTACCGCCTCCTAAACCACTCTCTAAGAAAGCACTCGCCCGTGCTGCAAGTCGGACAGGAAGCAGAGCAGGGAGCGTAGCCTCAGAAGACGGGCAGCAAGCACTCCCACCCTTGAGACGAGATAGTTTGGCTTTGCCAAGTCAGCTCTCATTCCCACCCCATGTTGCACCAATGGAATCCACAATGCGACAGGTCTCAGATCGACCTGTATCTCAATCTCAGTCTCGGCCCCCATCTCAACCTCGAGCTCAATCTCAGTCCCGGCCCCCATCTCGAGCTCAAAGCCGTCGTCAATCGCCAAGTGAACAACCTCGAACCCAATCGCCAGCGGCTGCTTCCCATGCAGCAAAGCAACATACAATTTCTGGGCCTAGTAATGTTACAACAATGGCAAGCTCTTCGACCCAATCTTCTGTACCACAACCTCGTCCTGCATCAAGAGTGATGAGCCGTACGGCTTCCATGGGTTCGCTTACACTCCCAGAACTTCCGGCATGCGATCTAGTCTTACCACCTTCTACTCTTCAACGATCTCAAACCTGGTCCGAGGCAAATCATCCTTCGGTAGACGAAGGTGTATTACTCCAGAGCACCACTACTCAGGTTCTGCCGTTACAACATTATATCGATACGTACACAACGCTAGAGTTCACCGATGGAGAAACTAGTGCCCAGGATCGTGCGCGTATTTCAAAAAGAGCATCTATTGCGCAGAAGAGAGACCTCGCGATTGCAAAGGGCGAGTTTCCACCATTTTGCAACAATTGTGGTGTGGTTGACACACCAACATGGCGGAAATCTTGGGCACAATATTATGAAGGCACGCCAGGCTATTATGAATACTCCGATGCTCCCGGAAGAGTGACATGCGTAGTTGTCTTGACTCGTGATGGGAACGGGCAACCTACATCCTATAAAACTCTCAAGAAAACGTTACTGTCGAGCGACAAGAAGGCGGATTACGAAGAGTACAACCTCTGCAACCGTAAGTGGATTTGCCTCTAACATGACTCAAATGCTAATAACATCAGCCTGTGGTATTTGGATGGCGAAATATAAAAGCCCACGACCACCTGAAAAATTCAACAAGTATGAGCCCACGACCAGGAAATTGCCGCCGGCACGATCGAGGAATACCTATGCGCACAGTGGCTTCATGACATCAGACGCGAATTTCCCGCCGTCGGATGCCTTTCAGCCACAATCAGAAGCATACTTGCCTCCCACTGAGCCCTACCAACGACAAGCTAGTACTACTGGATCGCAAGAAGGTGTTTTCCCTTTAGACTCAACGAATACTGTGCATCATCAAGCGTCAGAGAAGTCCCAGCCTCAAAATGATCGTAGAAGATCTACTAGTTCTCAGCCTCCAAAACGCCTCAAGGCAATGACATCTGACGCTGCTTCGGCGGCGCTGAGAAGAGCCATTCAATCTAGCCCTGCTAGGTGGCAAGGCACACGAAAGAGTCCTATTGATGTCGAGGATGATAGTATGGGCTCGACCAGAAGGCTACTATTCCCCTCGCCTAGAAAGGATGGGTCACCAAAAGTCCTCGGGGAAATGGTTACGAATATTGTCCAGGTGTCTGCTGATATCCAAGTCTCGAAGTCAGTCATCATGGATGCTATCGATAAGGAGAATCGTCCGCCAGAAGTGGAGGTTGGAGACGAAGATGCGGAGCTTTTTAAATTGTTCGAGGAAGAAATGGCACGACCCTCCACTCCATCTCAAAAGTCGCCGCAGATGAATCCATTCAAAACGCCAACTCGACCAACACCAAACCACAGACCTATTACGCGCAGTGTGTCGAAGTCGATTCGGTCCGCAAAGTCACCAGGACAACTTCTTACCTTTGGACAGCAGACACCATCAAAAACTCCTAATTCCCGCCGCCGCTCGCCCAGAAACCAAGACGTATCTGTCTTTGAGTCGCCTTTTACAGCCACTCTAAATCAGCTCATGTCTGAAGCCAATAATAATCCGTCTCCAGCGCGGAACCTAGAGCTTGACTTCGCCAACATGCCTGATTTGCCAAGTCTAAACGACAACAATATGGATATCAATTTCAGTGTCGAGGACTTTTTCCCGGCAGATGGACCCATACAATCTTCGCCACCCAGGATGTTTAGTCTCTACGAGGATCCATTGGCCATGAACAACATCAATTGGGATGATTTTGGACATTTTACCTCCGAGCATGAAAAGACTAAGAAAGAAACTGGGGTCGAAATCAAGACCGAACCACAAGATTCCCCTGATAAGGGAGATAATAACGAAAGTCAGGAACAAGCATAGCGAATCATCTTTGTATAGCATAGCATGGAGTGGTGTTTGGATTTAGTGCCGCATATTTTAGTTTTCATTCGCATTCATAGCGGAGCATGGAGCGAAAGGGAGTCTGGAGAATATCCCACCCGGTATGAAAGTATGCAATCACAGGATTGAATCAACGATACAACGAGCTTTAGCAAAGATAGCTAGCGCGTAGAGCATATTTAAAGTCTTAAACTCACAGCCAAATAATCATCCCATTTTCCCCGTTTTCAAGAAAAAGTAGGTGAGCTTTATCTCAGTTTGTGCAGTGATTAGATCTGACAGAACCAACAATTACAATGTCACATCGAAATAGCCAAGGTGGGAAGCATCGAAAGTGCCAACACGCACAACTTGTGAAATATCCCAATAGTATCTATGCACATTTCTCAATTCCAAGAAAACTTCTCGCAGGCTTGAAGGTCCTATCGCATTTCACAAGCACTAACTCATCAAGCTATTACTACGCCTCGGACCATGCACCAGATCTTTTCATTGAATACCTACTACAATTCACTGCAAACGCCTATTAATTATCTCATAACAGTCATGTAATCCTCGATGTGCTGGATTCATTTTGGTGGTGCTTGGTGATTGATCAATCTGCTGTGTAAAAGATCTCCTTGTACCGATGTGTAGCGTCTACAACTGCTTTTATGGCATCGAAATCTGTAGTACATAACAGCATTAGCAGACATCCTTCCCCATCCATTCTCCACGCCCAAATACAAAATTAAAAGAAGAAACTCACCGACACTCCCCGCACTCCCCAAATCTGTCGCCCGCAACACCTTTACAGTTAAATCCCCATTCACCCTCCCTACTATCTCCACCGCATGCCCCACCGTCAGATGTGCATCGCGATTCAACACTGCCGTCACTTTCCCACCGCAGTCTACGATCGCTTGTTCGCCCCGAATTTGCTCGACGCGGCCGATGAGGCGGATGGTGCGTGAGGTGAAGGAGTCGAGGTGCGGGGCCAAGATACGGGGTGTGCTGAGGGATTCAGCCATTTCTTTTCGTGTGGGAGAGAGGATTAGGCGTTGAGGGCTGTAGTACTAGGAAGAGCGGTTGCCTGGTTGTGAAATGTGACGGAGAGGGTGTGGTAACAGGGTTTTTGGAGACGCGTGAGAAGTGAGGTTTGTGGTGGGGGAGGTGTGGTTCACTCGAGTTGCTTTTGTCACGTCGTCACGTGATTACGTGTTGGAGGAAATTGGTATCTCGGTTTCGTTGGCTATTCTCGATCAAGGTACCAATAAGGCACAACCTTCCAATTTTCTGTGACAGGGACTGACGAGATTTTTGATGATGATCCTCCGTTAGGTTTTGCCTTAGGGAGAAGAGCTTTATTTCCACGCTGTATAACGTCAAGTCTCCTCAAGGTCTAGCTTGATCATTGCAAGAAGCATCACACTTGCTGCTCAAGGAATTCAGATGCAAATACCTGCGCGCTTACTAGTGATTATTAAGTCAAGACAATAGCTCTTCGTTCAACTCATCCCTGCCCATGCCATTAATACGCAGTATCTGACTCTGAGCTACTGTTAGGGGCAGTGCCATTAACGTCCTCCCATGTAGCCTTTAGTAAAAAGTTTGCATGATTTTGTAGAATCCTAACCTCCTCGCTTCCGCCGTCATTTTAGGATGCTACGTGCGTTGTCCAACACCTAGGTCTCAGTCATATCTAGATAAACAGCTTTTGTATTCTTCAGGATTTTGGCACAGACAAGCTAAGCGAGATATAGACACTTTCTCAAAGCCCCCCACCCAATGATTTTTAGGTACTATATATACATAGCTTCAAGATGCGGCCTTTAAAAAATATCTTGTTGGTAGAAAATCACACGTAGGGTTCATAAAGAATGTTGATCTTTATTATCTAGACCTTATTTTGAGTTATCCTAAGCGGGCAAAGAGGGTTCAAAATTCATAGTTTAATGTAACAACTCCTGGGAGGAGTTCAATGGGTACCAGGTCTGGTTGAAATTGTCGTAGGAATTGAAGTGCCTGATAAATTTAATTTCAGCCAAAGATGCTCGTGTTACGCTGCAGATATTTAGTAGAATTTTATATTGCACCTTCCCAGTCTGGCATCATTCTCAGGCACCGCCTCAGCTAAGCCCTACGATATATATTGTTGCAAATCTACTTCATCAAGATAAATCGTAACACTCTGCACCTTGTAAAGTAGGAGCTTGTTCTCAACAACGACCCTCAACGAAGACCCACCATGGACGAAACTTCTGCTATTAATACACAACAAAACCCTAAGCTAGGAGATAGCAATGCAGAACCAACCGTCCAGGAGAATTAGTCCAAATCGAGTATTGCATGGAAAACTCCCATCCTTATGATAGTCTGGATGCTTGTTGGATCAAGTTGTGCGTTTGGGCATCATGTTTATTACCGATGTCTCGATGGCACAGTAGTTGGCTCTTCGTCGAGACAAAATTGGGCTTTAAGATTCGGGACAGTATCTTCGTTCATCGTGGTCATTAGTCTGAGAGCTGCTTGCAACATTGTATATGAGCAGTATGTTTCGATGCTATTCAAACGTAAATCATTCTCCCTTTGCGCCTTGGACAAATTATTCTCGATTAATTTTGATCCAACTGCGTTTTACTCACTAGAGTCTTTGAAACATGCGAAGGTTGCTGTTTTAGTAGCCGCAGCATGTTGGTCAGTTCTTTAGTCTCCGTTTCAACATGATAGTGACTTCGCTGATATCAGTAAGATGCATGGCTTTTGCTGGTATTGCCCCTCCAAGCACCCTCTCTGTGGTCCCTGGATCGAAGAATGAAACGAGACCTACATCTATAGGTTTACCGAAACAAATCTGTCATCCCTTGGCTTTTCACTAGTTCGAATTGGAGGCGCAGCTGGATGCGAACAACGATGGAATAGTGTGAAGCGAGAAGTATTACGCAATAGCGAGGTACTGCTATCGATGCGAATTATCCATGAGCCATCTGAACACGTTGCTTCGCAGTTCACATGGATTTGGGTAGGACAATAATTCGTGGAGAAGAGAAAGTGTGCGTAGCCTGTTTTGATCTGAATGAAGTGTCCAACAAGCAACTATTGGTACTGCTAGCTTACCGAGCTGAGTTCCTATTCGGCAAGGCTTTACAGCTTCGTAAAGCTCTTCATACGAGTACAGGCGAAGGTTAGCTGCCTTGTTTCCATGCATAATATACGGACGTTGAGAACCAGGAATTTCATAGAATGATGTAAAATTTCATTAATCTACTCACAATGAATTCTGGAAGGATTGTAAGACATGGCAGCGACCCAAATGTTGAAAGAGAACAGCAAGATCGAGCATAAATAGCAGTGAACGCCGGCGCATGTCCCAATCCCACTCCAGCTGGAAGCACCAGCCCGAACACCTGTCCCTGGCCCAACCATCTACACCCTAAACACCTCAAGTCTATGACCCATCTATTTCTTCTCGGCCTTGCCTTTATCAACCCAATCCTTCCACTCCTTATAATCATCCCACCCCGCACTCTCAGCCTTTCCTTGGAATCGAACACACTTCAGATCTCCCACCTCCCCCCATTTCTCCCTACGTCCTCCCCACCCTGCCTTCCTCATCAAACTCACAATTGTCTCCTCCTTATCCCAGCCTTGCTCAACAGCCACATCCGGGAGGTAACAAGCACCATATCTCTTATTTCTAGCATAGAACGAGATCCGGAGTCCATGCACGCCTAACTCCCAATCCATCGCATCCTTGCAATTCTCGAAATCCGTGAGAAGGGTGACCGATACTTCGAGAGTTGGGAGCTCGCGGAGGGAGATGGGAGAGAAGCGATGGTCTTGCAAGGCTGAGGTTATGGCGTAGGAGCTCAGACCAGAGGAAAGCGGGAGGGTTTCGAATGTTCCGATGCAGCCGCGCAATGAGCGGGGATGTGACGATGTCGAGGAGACGGTATTCCAGGTTACCTAGAGCAAATTATCAGTTTCTCAAAGCAGGAACCTCTAAATATAAATTCTCTAGACATACAAACAAGGGACTCTCTGTAATCTCAG
This sequence comes from Hymenoscyphus repandus, assembly GCA_001414415.1. NCBI lineage: Eukaryota > Fungi > Ascomycota > Leotiomycetes > Helotiales > Helotiaceae > Hymenoscyphus > Hymenoscyphus repandus. The sequence goes on along the minus strand of LLCE01000006.1, from coordinate 86,527 downwards.
CACCTCGCTGACTCGTCCTCCTTGGATGTAACCCTACTGGCACGAAGCTTGCAGTGCTACCTGCTGGTGTCGTCGCCGCGGTGTCCGGACTCAAATTATTACTACTGCTACTTGCAGGCGTTGAGCTACCACTTGCACTTGAGCTTGAGCTATTCCTGCTTTCCGATACTCTCTGCACCGAAGGATGACGTGGTGTTGGACGAGCTGAAGGATCGATGGTGGTAGGATCTGTGGACGAAGACGACGAAATGGAATCTGTCTCATTATCCTCCTCTTCGTCCTCATCTAGTCCTTTGGGGAACGCATCCCAGGAGCTTTGCACTTGGTAGAGGGACATTGGGCTGCGTTTTTCGAGATTGGCGGTTAAAGCCTCGAAACAGTAGAGGCAATGCTCAACTGATGCCATGATTATTGTAGGCAAAGAGAAATTTCTGATTTAGGAAAAAAGTGATAGTTTCAATTTGTAGTATGAAAAAATGAACATGTAAGAGGTAAAGGAGCGTATTATTGTACTTGGGTCGAGTTCTGAGGAATGAGGTCGTTGATAGCGGGGTTGTCGGCCAGCCTGTTTTCATATGGCGGGGTGATGGCGCCGGACTGTGTGTTTGGCGCCGTTTGCAGGAGAAAATAGTGGGTCATTGTAGCTTGTGATGTTTGCACAACGAGCACAACACCCAAATCATTAGCGTTTATGATCTTTGTGCAGATCAAGTTATGCAGCTGCTTAGCTCGAATATCACGTGATATAGAGTCACGAGTTTCGGGATTAAACTTATCCAATGCCGACCTTAAACCGCTGAAGTGAATCATAGAATAAAATGAAACACGGCTTCATCATCTCATCACAACTGACCCCTTTTCGATCTCAACTTGTGGATCTCGACAGCGACAACAATTTCCGAAAACTTTCAGACGAAGCCTGGAGCAGATGGTATTAGTAGCTTTATCATCTATTTAAGGCCAAAAGCTTGACTCTTAGCCAAGAATCATGCCTCCACCTTTTGATGATCAAAACATAGTCTTCATCTGTTGTTGACATTTTCATCCCAAGATTCGCATGGTCGAACCCGTCGGATGTCCAAGTTCCCATCATGTGCTTCTCCTTTTTCCGTGCTCCACTCAGCCGAAAAGTCTCACATTACTGGTCCAACAGCCTCAGTTCCTCTGAATGTCACTCGCTTGACATCGGTCTCTGCTTCACTCAGTTTCAGCCTCGTCTCAAGTCGCCGCTCTCACCAACATCCGAGCCTCATCCCTTCTCCATCCCCAGTCCTTCGTCATGGCACGCTCCAGCCACCGTGCCAAACCCACTCAAACACAAACACCTGGAAATAAGCTTCTACCCTGCTCCATATTCAATCTCCTATTTTAAGACATCTACCAATAGGGATCCAGCTTGTGGGCAATGCGGCGGTGCACCTCCTCGATACGTACCGCTGACAACACAACCGCCTGGTGAAAACAACATCATGGAACTGAGGCGGTCGCACTACCTCTTGATCGTCACCATACCCGAATGCTTGTACTGAGAAAAAGCCCACAGAATGTTCCTGGAATCCACTCTCATCCAATCTGGAGTCAAGATGGAGTCCGAACCCCAGCCCCAATGCTCGCAAATTTGATGTCTTCGAGGGTTCTCTTGACGGCCTTTGCTACACTCCCGGAATCACCTTGGCGTTCTCTGGACGACGTCCGTTTCCGCCTTCAACTTCCGAGCGGCGAAAGAACAGACCTGGAACCAGTAAGCATACGAGAGACAGGGGGACCAGTTGATCTCCTTGGCAATTCAAATACAAATAGTATTTCCCTCGAGACTTTCTTGCTCTCCATCTCTTCATTCACTCTCATCTGTACTCGCTCAAAACAACGTTCCTTCATTCTCTTCCATTCTTCAATTATTCCTCAAGACTTGTCGCCGGACGACCTTTAAGACCCATACCCTCCTTTTTTCCAAGTCAATTTTAGACACCCACAACCGCAAACATGCAATTCTCAGTCGTCGCCCTTCTTTCCCTTGTTGCTGTTGCCGTTGCCAGCCCGATCAACCTTGTTGCCCGTAATGGTATGTTTTTGATTTTATTTGGAAATTTGGTCTACGAGGTCTAGAAATAGGTGGAGTCTGGAACTGTCTCCATACCCAACTTCCTGGAAACTCTTGCTCCACCGTTCTCCATGATCTGGCCCACTTCATGGTCATCACCCATTTCTACGAGACTAATATCATCTGTAACAGACATCGTTGCACGAAACCCACAGGTCACCGCAGAGGCACCAGCAATGACTAATGCTGCTGGTGAGGTCGTTAACTTCGACTCCAAGACCGTCAACAAGCGTATGTACTTTCCAAAAACTGCCCTCAACCATCCACTAATACACAACAGCTGCCGCTGCCGCCGGCATCTAAGCCAACTTTTCTTATCAACAGCATCATGGTCTTCAAGGAAAGGAGGGAGGAGTTTTAGAATTGCTTCTGGGGGTTTATACAACATTTGGCGGATATGTAATTAAGAATATTCCCTCTCATTTTAAGAAAGTGGAGGAATCGATGGAGTTTACAGATTGAGAGACCTTTATTTTTGGGTGGGAGGGCTCACTTCTCTTTGGGAGTGAGTCTGATGAGCATCATGGGTGATGCGAACGATAGATAATTGATGTTCCTCACCACATGCCACCTGTCTGCAATTCTGTGAATGCCAAAATAATTTTTCCTGCCAGGTTGGCGAGTGTGAGTACGTGATACAAGGGCCAGGTGGTTAATAGACGCCCAGCCCTTTGTGTTCTGGGAGCAGAACGTCACTTGAATGTCTCACCGCTCGATCCTTTCAACAACCAACCACCAATGCATCGCATCTTTCTTTAAATCACAATAATCCTTCCGTCAAACAATGTCTTTGACTTCTACGCGTCTCGCCCGATCTTCATGACAATACAGTTGACCTGGTACACTCAATTCACGTCTGTCTCCTCCTTTAACCGATGGAAGGCGGCCCATTCAGAGCTAATCATCTGGACAATGCGGGGGAAACAATGTTCATTCATAATCGTTATGAAAAGAGAGTTAAGGCCATTTGTGTTCTCATCCGAGTATACACTTAAGCGTGAACTACACACGACTCATTCGGCATAACGAAATGTGGATTTTGGATTGATTGGTCACGTGTAGAGATGGCGCACGTCCCAATTTTCATTCTTGCCTGATGACTCCTCATTCGTCTATATCATATTTCTGTTTCCAAGCTTTCAAAGTCAATTTCTTGTTTATATCTATAGAGTCCCTAGGCAAGTTTTGTAGACCAGAATCATGGCGTCGAATTCTAGAGAAGTTCCGCTTAGAAATGGTTCAGCTGAGTCCAAAGCACTTAATAGAGCAGATGAAGTAGACGATGTAAGCCCACAACAATCGAACTTATCTCGCTCAATTCGATCCCAAAGCTAATAACTTCATCAGCTCCTAAAAGCTGTCCAACAACTAATCATACCTTTCATCCGTCAAGCCGACATAGACGCCTCCTCAAAGTCCACTGGTCACGGTCTTGCAATCCCTGGAGGCGGCCCTAGAACTGTGCTAGTAGAGCATCATTCTCCTCAAAAGCTCATAAATCTCATGAATCTCTCGCTCCCTAATGATGGAAGGGGAAAAGAGGGGCTGTTGGAGATGGTGGAGAAGGTGTTGAAGTATAGTGTTAATACGTGGGATCAGGGATTTTTGGATAAGTTGTATGCTAGTACTAATGCTGTAAGTCTTCCGTATTCAGGTCCTTGTATCCTAATTAAGCGACAAATCGCTAACCACTTATGATAAACAGGTAGGAATAGTATCCGAACTTCTCCTCGCAGTCCTAAACACAAACGTACCATCATCCCTTTTCCCCTCCCCTTTCTCTCCTGTCCCCTCCCGTTCTTTTCCCCTCAGCCGATCCACCACCGCTCCCTGACCCCATCCCAGGTCCACGTCTACCTCGTCTCCCCCGCCCTAACTCTCCTCGAAAAAACCACTTCCCACTCCCTCGCTCGTCTTTACGGCTTCACTTCCCCATTGTCAGGCGGAATCTCTCAACAAGGCGGTTCCGCTTCCAACACCACCTCCCTAATCATCGCGCGCAACACCCTCTACCCATCAACCCGCACCCTTGGAAACCAATCTCACAACTTCGTCCTCTTCACCTCCTCCCACGGGCACTACAGTTTGGAGAAGGCGGCACAAATGTGCGGGCTGGGCAGTAATGCCGTAATTCCCGTACCCGTCGACCCCCAGGGAAGAATGCTCCCTGACAAACTCGAAGAGCAGATCGTAAAGGCAAAGGAGGAGGGCAAGACGCCCTTCTACGTAAATGCCACAGCAGGAACCACAGTCCTCGGGTCCTTCGACCCCTTTACGTTCATCTCTGCAATCTGCAAGAAATTCAACCTCTGGCTACACATCGACGGCTCGTGGGGTGGCCCCGTCATCTTCTCCCCCAAATATGCGCATAAAATGTCCGGCAGTCATCTCGCCGACTCCATCGCCGTGAATCCGCATAAAATGCTAAACGTCCCTTTAACCTGTAGTTTCTTGTTAGGGCCGGATATGCGGATTTTCCACAAGGCGAATACTTTGCCTGCGGGTTATCTTTTCCACTCTGCTTCCGAGGATGGTGGAAAAGGGGATGAAGAGGTGTGGGATTTAGCGGATCTAACATTGCAATGCGGACGTAGGGGAGACGCGCTAAAACTAGCTTTTTCTTGGATTTATCATGGCTCTGACGGTTTCGCAAGCCAAATCGACAATGCGTTTGAAACAACGGCCTATTTCGTCTCCCTACTTATATCCTCACCGAATTTTATCCTCGTCTCGGAGAATCCGCCGCCTTGTTTTCAAGTTTGCTTCTACTTTGCGAAAGATGGGAAATTAAGTGAGGAGAGAGAGGAAAATGGCAAAAGAACGGCTGAAATTGTGAAGAAGTTAGTGCCGAGAGGTTTCATGGTGGATTACGCACCTGGGGAAAGGGGCTTGATGTTCAGGGTTGTGGTTAATGTGCAGACTCGACGGGGGACAGTGGAGGGGCTTGTGAGGGCTGTCGAAGAAGTTGGCAGTGAGCTTTGAAGAATAGAAGTGTCGAATGGTTGGAGATGAAAAGAATAATTTTTTGGGATGTGACGGGAATGAAATCTCTCTGATGAATGAAATTGTCAAAAGTAAGTTCATGACAAATTGAAGAGCGTTAGACTTGGTCTTCGTTCGATGTTCAGGTATGAGAAGGGGTCTTGAGTAAATACAGAACTAAGGTGGGCAAAGCTCTGACACTTACTGAGGTAAAAGTGAGGTTTGTATCATTTGTTATGACTCTTGTCACTCTTCTCTCTTGTATTGCACAAGCAATTGCACAAACTTTCACCAGCTTCCAACAATCACCACTACTCTTCACACCACCCATATATAGCACCAGCACCGTTAATTTACAGCCCACAATTCACGACAATTTTACCCTGTCTACACGCACTCTCATTTCTACTTGGTCTTAAATCCGATGCCAGCCCAGCCTCATCCGCAGCCAAGCTAAGCCCGAGCCCCTAGAGATATTCACAGGATGACTCAGACTTGTCATCATCATGAGGACGTTACATTTATAAGACAACCAACTGCATTTTTAGGCCTGAGAGCCGGTCTAGAAACAACTCCTGAAGATATCGACTAGGTCAATTCGCGATTGGTAGTTTGCCCTCTCTGGTGATTGTTTGTGGCCAATAGACGCATCAACAAGCCAAATAGGATAACTCGCGACACACAAATGGAGGACTCGCAATTTGAAACTCCGGAGGCAGCTTCGACAAGTATTTTCATGGAAGACAGCAATATATCTGGTTTCAAAGTCTTGACCCTCAAGGTCCCTGCAAGGTGAGCACCATCATCACACCTCCCTTTCTCTTGCTTAAACCCCGAACCCCCCTGTCCAATATCACTGAAAGCATTCCAGTTCTAAGCGATGTTGAAAACCTGGTGACTAACAGACAGCGTTCAGATCCTTGCCTCTAACCTTCCTCACCCTCCCTCTTGAAATTCGCCGAAAAATTTACACCCACGCCCTTAGCACCCAAATTGCTCCCCATTACCTCCGCCATGTTGCTCACTGCCCCTATCGCTCTAGAAACCACTACTCAGAGCCACCTCCTTTCATTCACTCGTGTTTGGCTTTCCCAGCTATGAGACACCCACCCACCATGGAGGGTCTCAGACTCGCTATTGCATCCTGTAAAGAGGTAAACACCCACAGATGCTCCTGCGCTAAGCGACACCATGGTCTCGATCTGCTACTTGCATGTAGGAAGATTTACCGAGAGGCAGTCGGGATATTTTATTCGGAGAATACATTTTATTTCACCAATGGCCATGAATTCGAGGGCTTTTATGAGTCGACTAGGCCCAAGCTACGGGACCTGATCAAGAGTATCTCGATCGTGAATCCCTTAACATATGACCTTAATCATGATATACTAACAACTCGAAAGTGGTCGACAGAAACTTTATGGTGTGCAATTCTCGGACTGAAAGGGCTGAAGAATCTTAAGATCATGCCCGAGCACCTGTCCACTTTCGGTCCAAGAGTCTTAGAGCTCTGGAAGCAAAGAGATGTTGGTATCACCATAGTGCTGATGCAAAGAATGTTCTCACAACAACGGGGTGAAGATTGGCTTCGCGATATCTGGATCAAGGTCGAAGAGCCCCTGGAAAAAAGACAACATGCGAAAGATGACAAGGCTGCAAAGGCCATACAGGATCAATCGGAATGGTTTAAGGTCACCGTGGAAAAGTGTCAGGTTGCCGCACGGGCAAAGTTGGACTCTGTAGTGGATGAAAACCGCAAGAACCTCAATCTTACCCTGGATTCAATGGAACTTGAAATTCAACTCCAAGGCAGCATGGCGACGAGGATAATCGAGCTATTGGGACTGCCGAATACAAATCCACTCCGGGTGCAGCTAGCAAAGGAAGAGCGGGACTATAACGCGGATAGAATCACAAGAGGCTTGCGTACACGTGTCCAAGAAGAAGTGCACGCGAACGTCCAGGAAAGACAGAAAAACGAAGCAGCACTAAGATTAGCAGAGGAAGAATTCGATGCTCAGTGCAGAGAGAACGGTAGAATATTCAACAGGAAGTGGGTGGAAGAGAGACGAGTCACGGAAGAGGAGAGATTGAGGGGCGCGAGAAAAAAGGAAATCGAGGGAAGAAGAAAGTCGGCGTTAGGATATCGAGAGAAGGAAAGGAGACGGGTGCCAAGTCTAACCCAGAAGTGATGAATGCATTTAAGACGTGGTGTTCCGTTAATCTACAAGTAAATTAGCTACTCCACGCATGAAAGACACTAGGTGCTGGTAGAATTACTCAAATTCTTTAGTAAATTTTGTCCACAAGTACTTGTTTATCTTTGTATCCAAGGTCATGATATGTCGCTGTCGTCGCTGTCGTCTCAATTCAAGCGCAGGAAATAGGAGATCTTAATTTATTCCTCACAACTCCTCGTTGCGGAAAGCAACAGTAACATCGAATTATATGACTAGATTCCGTTTTGTCCCATGAAAAGACTGACTAATTACAAAATCAATGGCGCCAATGAAGGAGACCTCTGATGAATGTTGCGATGCTATGAATGAGGTTCGGGCCTTTGGGGTTGTACCCCGATATGGTTTTTCTTTCTTAATAAGATAGAAGGATGAAATCTACGTCCCTCAATGGGATTCCTAAAGATGAATTAAGGTAGGCTAAGGAGTTGAATTTCTCGTATGGCGTAGAAGTTCTGTTTTGGATAATTGAACCACCTTGAATAACTCTAAAAGGCTTCATATGTGCTAGCAGCGCCGCGAGAGCTAGGGACAGTGAGCTTCAACCTCTCGATACACATCAATCAGACTTCTAGTACAATGAAAGCAGTTTTAACTAGTCGTAGGACGTTGAGGTATGTATGCAAGACCATTTTATTGTATTTAGCTTGCGTGTTGAATCACATCTAAACTACAGAATTTCACTAGTAATTCACGGTCCCTGAACCTCGAGCACTTGTATATCGCCAGTTACTCATCTCCAGCAGTCTCCCAGGAACGATTGCTTTATCATGACGGTAATATACAACCAGCTAAATTCCAGCATCGACTACAATTTACCACCAACAACTTCCCACAGACCTACCACCGAGTCAGCACGAGGCTCATGTCAATAACTGGTCAGATCACCTATCATGTGGCCCGGCACCGAACACTCTGGACGTTATCAACGAAATTCCCGCAAAAGGCTCTGTAGCCAGCAGAGTCGATGGTAGCAATGTAATCCTCGTTGCAGCCGTCCGACTTATAGATGTCGCAAGTGACGCCTTTCTTCGTGATGGCAGAACAGGCGTTGAAATCGGGCCAACTCTGGCAGCTGTTTAAGGCGCCGACGTTGAGATAGCTGCCGGAGCAGTTTTCGTTGCGGTACAAGGCGATATCGCCATCGCTGGGTGGTGCGCTGGAATCGCTACAGTTGGCCACTACAGTGGCGATGGCGCTAGCGAAAGCAAGCATGAATGAAGTGGGACGCATAGTGATGAGTTGAGGGAAGGATGGGAGATGTGTCCGGGTGAAGATGATGGAGAGCTTGAGGTGTATTTATCTAAAATAGTTGGGTGATAAGACTTATTTATCTCCATATGCGGTCCACCGACTTCACCTGACAATTCCACTTGCCTGCTAGCGGCATATTGTACTTAGCCAATTGTATTCCAATGCAACAAGTTACGATTCAGAGGCAGCCAATAACAGATTGGCCGAAGTCTCAACCGTCCCATTGTGTCAGATTTGATTAAACGGCAAGGTTTCCCCACATTCATCATGGAATGAGAAGGGCATACTTCAGGTTACGTTGCATTTCTCAGTTTCAGAAATGACGATTGTCATACAATAAGCATTATTCCCAATCGAAATCATATTTACACAAATCTGATGCATTATTGCCCAGAATAGCAGGTACTATCATCTTACAACCTCTAGGACATGTCAGGTCCATAAGAAGGATTTGTGGGCGGATAAAGACCCACTTATCCTATCAGTTGTTAGCTTTAGTCTCGGCTATTCTTTAAAAGCTAACTATATTCTTTAGAACTTTACACGGATAAGTATTAAACCGTCTTATAGGGCAGCTGAAATCCCCTCTTTACTCGCGTTACACTAGACGTAATCATTGATAACGCCAAGCTCAAGTAAATACTAAAGAGGTAAGTAATTAATCTGATCTAAAACAAGGATCTACTAGCTAATATAAGACCGGCTTATTCTATCGAACCGTCTTACACATACTAGGGCAGCTGAAATTAGTCTAGTAATTGAGTTGAGTTGAGTAGAGTAATAGCCTTTACTTGTACTTAACTCAACCCCTGAGCCTACTACTCAAACTCAACTTAACAAATTGAGTAAAATATGACCACACTGAATGAAAGCCGTTAATACCCGCGTTCTATAAGATAAAATCATAATTCCACTGAGCTCGAGTAAACAGACGAGATGTTAAGTATGACGGCGCTAAAGTGGTCAACTATGACAAGGAGCACATATTTTTTCTGTGAGAATTATCCTCTCCTTGCCGTTCTCGATTTCTGAAAAGAGGTCACGCATCAGATAATTCACCTCGCTCACCATCGGATGGCTAGCCAGCGCTGCAATACTCAATCATACAAAACAGCCATACGCTGTTCGACTATCATCGAACATGGCACAATATTGTCTCTTATATCTTGCAGAGAATCGGGAAAGTTCCGTTGACACTGTTGAAGTCCTGGTGGATATGCTCCAGTGTATCCCTCATCAAAGAGACAAGCACGTCTATTGCTGTATAAAATAAGGTTCCGTGGTGCGATATCCTGATATGTGAAAACGATTTCGTTGAATTGTAGAGTAGGAAATAAGAGGTGACCTCGCACTTTTTGCTCTTCGCGACATTGGAAAGCATTTTATTTAAAAATCTCGCTTGATTTTAAATATAAAATATAGGGAATGTTTGATAGAGCTCACTCTTTTGTACTTATTCGTCTTTTTGTTTGTTAGGGCATTGCAATGGAATTAGCAAGGAGGGTAATGGGGCTTTCAGAGAAACTGAAAGTGTTTTTTGTCATTTCTCCCCCAGTGTACATCGGAAAGTCAACAACTAATGATGTCCCTTAATATCCCTTAAAAAAGAAGTGAGTTCCATCTCCATTCTTCTCTCTAGCACATTCAAAAACGGAAGTTTCACCTCTCTTTAGGCCAGTAGCCTCTACGTTGAGAGAAAAAGGGATGATAATTGCACCTATAATCGTGGCACTCTCCAAACTTCCACGGGCATTAAAAAAAGGTCAACATATGTTCTCCTGGAGTTTATTCCACGGCTACTCAAAATAATATCATCTAGACTTGTCGTGGTCAACTCGCTATGGTCATGTGTATAGCTGGGCGCAAATATCGATTGCTTTTTACTCTGACGTAGAGGTAGCTCCTTCTTCTCCACTTCTCCCGCCTCTTTGCATCCCCCCCTTTCCCAGTCTTCACCCACATCTCCTCCGCTACTCAATCCTCATCCTTGGAATCCAAAATTCGTATATGGTTACTGGTGCTTTTTTAGTAGGGTAGAGAAAGTGAAGCAATTCCGTCAATAGTACATGCCCTTGTTATTATCCCTAGACTCAGCAGAGGTGGATGATTCACCCACTCCAGCGGCCGCCACGTTTAAGGACGATGTGTATATGATTGTGTGCTACAGGCGGGGAAGAAAGAGAGCGTATGTTGGTTAGTGTCGGGCGGCGAGGAACACGGCAGAGCAAAGCAAGGTCACATACCGACTCACCTGATTGTCTCACGAATAAGAACCTGCCGCAGACTCATATTCATCTTATGCATGGCATTAATCCGCATACGCGTATCAAGAAGCTCAGCTTCTTCTTTACTCTTCCTTGCTCAGTCGCATCCTTGGCAAGCTGCTTCTGTAGTAGGCTCTTGAGTTCTGGAAGCTGCCATCGACAGAATTTCTCAGTTGCTCGTGCGGCTCCTGCTGTCTATGATTCGCGTTCCATTGATATTTTTCTTCTCCTTGCATTTAAGGGAAATTTCGAGGTCTTTCTTGATTTGGCCGTGACTAGTTGTTGGACCCTGACCCAGAACTGTTGCACTTTGACGTATTCCTCTGGGACCTTGACTGCACTGATAGCTTTCGCGACACTCGAGCCGGTAGCTTTATTACTCCTAACGTGGAACAGTCTATTGAGAAGTTAGTTTTGTTGTTCCCTAACAAAAGTGCGGCCTACAATTGTATCATAATCATTTATAGGTCAATGTAGGGGAAGGAACACATTCATGGGGAGTTGATGTAAAGAAATCAATATTTATCAACTTACTTCATAGTAAAAGTATCATCCTCGCTATCAGTACTGTATTTCGACGATAGAACCTCCTTAAACTTAGACATTGGTATATCGCCGAGACGTATATTATCGAAGAGTAGTCCGTCGTCACAAGAAACTACTCGTTATTTCTGTGGGGACGCAGTATTAAAGGGTAACCCGTTGTTGGCGTCATGGCCATAATATCCCGTATATGAACTTAATTTATACTATTGGAGGCGCTGATAGCGAAGTGGACCTGAGCGAAGAGGCTACCCACACGAGAATAACTAGAGCTCATAAGACAGAGGGACGAAAAGCGGATAGGTAACTATTGTTGGATGATCCCACCTCCGGTACTGCATCGACACAGCCTGGTGTTTGTTCTCAACTGGCACAGATTGAGTGGCCTTGTTGGAGTAGTTAAGCATGCTTACAATATCGATGGTTCAAGTGGAGTAGATAGATATTAAGAAATCTTGAGGTGGCCGTGGAGGTTGGGAGAATCGACAGCAGTCTTGCACTTAGCGGAAAACATCCTCGAATGAGTAGCTTCAGACAACTAAGTTTGCCTTCGCTATCGCTGTGCTGGGCTATTAAATTTCCTTCATGTGGAAGATAAAACATGACTTCTGAGGTGATGCATCATGATATCAATATTAAAACTGTGTCATCGAAGTCGATTAGATATTATAGTAAAGTATTACAGGGAATCATTAATGGTGGCTGCTATTTTGAACTTTGAGGCCTTTATATTAAAAATGCACCGTCTCTCATGCAGGTGTCTACGTTTGGTGGTATCCCGCTGAGCTGTCATTCCGGAATCAGGGGATGCAAGCATAAGGATGTTATAGCTCGACCAAGATTATTCGGATTGAAGGAAAGGCGAGGAGCATGGATAGAGACGGATGGTGACGGTTGAAAGGAGGTAATAACTGATGGCAGAACGTTACTCTTTTGGCAGGGAAGGATGCAATGCGATCGTAGGAGCCCCGGCAGTCACCAGATATTTAGGAACCAATCCTTGACTTGTGATTTTGTGTGAAGTTTGAAATTCCGTTCATTCCGCAGATGCGGCTTGCGATGAAGTTTCATTTTTGGCAACCTCTCCATATGTCAAACACACACAACGACCTCCCAAATCTTCCCCATCCTCCCCATCAACTATCCATTAGAACCATCATAATTTATACAAACAAAAGGGGTAATCCGCTTAAAAGCTCTTTCGAAAAAATCCATCAATCAATCCAGCGCTCCATGCTATCCTGTGTTCCATGCATTTCCTAACCTTCCTCCAAACGGGGACAACCAAACAAATCTAAGAGACAACATACAAGTCCATGGCTAATGTGCATCTGCAAGCTCAGGCGAAATCGCTTCAGAGGGTATCTCGCTCGCTATCGTGACAGGTATCATAATCCAACACGCTTCGTATCGTCATCATCGCCAACAATTCATTCTCCTCAAAGCAGCACGAAATCGTGATCTCGTCGAACCTCCATCATTATCCTCCAAGGCTAGTTCCTTCTCTGGACCTCCAGGTAATGGGCTCAGGGGTGCAGTGACGGCTCTCCTTGTGCCTAGTGCATCGGTACTTGGATGTCGTCCCAAGCTGAGCAAGCTCCTTCTTCCCTTCTCACTCATTCCATTCCCATCTAGGCCAGTGCCGGCAGGAGCACCACCCATGGCTATCCTTCTAGCCTCTACCACCCTCCGTACAATCAGGGCAAATGTCTCCTCGATATTGACCGTGTTCCTCGCACTCGTCTCCATGAATCCACATCCTCTCTGGCGAGCCCACTCCAGACCTCTCTGTGCAGAAATCTGCCGACTTCCTTGTAAATCACATTTGTTGCCTGCTACAATTTTGATAGGTTTTACAGGTCCCATGAGGTCCTTGCCCTTCTTCCTTCCCTTCTGATCTCGAGCATTTTCCCACGCATCGATTCGAGTCTCGGCTTCGATGTCAATCAGATCATTGAATTCCTGGAGGACATCGAGCGAGGAGGTATTCGTGATGTCGTAGACAAGCAGAAACGCATCGGACCGTAAGTTCGAAGATGCCCACATGCCACGATATTCTTCCTGCCCCGCGGTGTCAGTCAGTGACAGGTAGTATGTCTGGCCGTCGATCGTTCGCGTCAGCGAGTACGAATCTTCGATGGTGGGGTCGTATTCGTGCGTCCATTGTGAGCGAACAAGACGGAGAGTTATGCTCGACTTTCCGCAGCCCCCATCGCCGCAGATGGTAATTGTGATTTTTTGTGGATTATCCATGTTGAGCCGTCTGCGTGGGACTGTGGGACGTGAGCGGGAGGAAGGAGGGGTGGACTTCCTCCCAAATATCTTCGAGGGACGAAGAATGGTTTCCCAAAGGGATGTTGGAGCGAGGGGTGAGAAGAAGGAATTCAGGCGTCCACGCGGCGTGGTGTTTTGGGAGAAGAATCTTTCACAGTTGGGAATGAGCGATTCGTGTGCTCTCGTGTGCTCTCGTGTGCCCGCGTGTGCTCGCGTGTGCCGTGATGTTTTGTGCCTTTTTCTGCCCTTTTTCTGCCTCCTCGTTGCTTTGCCCTGCGTGGCGTCACCTTCTCGACGAGTGATCGTTCGCGACGGGTACGAAATCCTCCCGCTATGGCTCGCCAGGTGATGATAATGTGATTGTGCGTGAAGATGCCGCAGACATTCAATTTGACAATTGACAGGAGAAGTATGGTTCGATGAGAGACTTCTCGTCGAACGAATGAAAAGCGAATGGAGAAATAGCGGTCGACTACCGGTGGTGTCGTGCTGCGTGATGTTTTGACAACTAGAATCTTTTTGTTTTGGCTAGGCCGGTGGAGTGTCGGAGTGAGTGGAGAAGATGCGATGACCAACAGGCAAGGTGCAGTATAATGCCAGGAATGTGCCAGGAATGAGCCAGGATGAACGGTCCCAAAGAAGATGTAGCTGCAGGTGCAAGGTCCGAGGCTTTTCGCTTCTGCCGATTGATGAATGAAGATGGGCACAAGAGAGGGATGCGGTGAGGTGCACTCTTGGAGTCAAGGGTTGAAGGGGGTATAAAGTGGTGCAATTGACGATTTTGGCGGGGGAGAAGATGTTCGTACTGGGGTGAGATGTTTCGATTGGTTTCAGGGTTGCACCGAGTGACGGAGCTCAGTTTGCTGTTTATGCGGCTATATGCAAGCCTGCAGTCTGCTTGGGCACAAATGCCAGGACTCAAGAGGGACAGGAAGGGGGTTTGAATGTTAGAGAAATGAGAATGAGTGCATTCGGAATGGGACCATGAGGGTGAGTGGAGACGAAAGAAGAGATGAAAGAAGAGACGAGGAAGAGACGAGGAAGAGAGGAGGAAGTGACGAGGAAGTGACGAGAAAGAGACGAAAACAAAGTTAGAAGCTGAGAGTTTACGAGAAGAAAGAGGAAGTATGGGCGAAGGTCGAAGATATCGTCAAAAGTGCCCCAGTCTGGTCTAGAAAGAGGGTCTTCTTTACAAGTAGGGCAGGGTTCTTCTCCCCAGCTTTTCTTGTACTTCTGACCCCCTCCCTTCTCTCCATTTCAACAACATTAGCCATTCGACGATATCAGCCATTCAACAATATCAGCCATTCAACAAGATCAGCTAAGCTATGGGTATCAGCTAAGCTATGGATATCCGCTAAGCTATGGAAATCTGCTGCCGTGTCGTTGGTGCAATCGAAGAAGATGATCTGATGAGGATGTCGCTTTACCTCGGGATCATGGACGATGGCTCGACCTTTCGTGCAGCCCTTCAATTGCATTGAGGACAGGATGGACAAATTGGAGGCTGCATTTATTCTCCGATAATTAATTCTCCGCATCCTCCATTCTCGCTCCCTCTGCATGAGAGACAATACTAGGAACAACCACCATATCACATCCATGGCTGAGACGAAGTCAGATATGCTCAGCTCGCATCACCAACTCTCGACATCAGTCTATTCACGAACTATAGACTCTCTAGTTTCGTATTTCTACATAGACCCTTACGGCCTTGCAGGTTCATCCAACCTCTACCTCGACTGCGTTATTACTACCGTTCGTCGTCGCGGCCCAAGGTAGGACAACATTCCGGGGAAGCAGGCAACAACCATCACGAAGCCATCAATTATTAACACCAATGAACATCCAATTTCTCCTGCATTAGTCGCAACGTGGCTCCACGAGCACGGCTCACTTCGAGAACAGATGCCGCACGCCCCACGGAATCTTGCCGGTACGCTCCCAGTTTTCTGCATCGAGGTGCATGGAGAAGGATATTGGGTGCATATGACAACCGGTTAAGGGAAGTTTTTCCTGCAAAGGATGGCAGTCGTCTGAGCAGGTCCAGCAATTCCTGTTTTTAATATCCACAAACCTCAACTCTAACTTTCGCTATTCTAGACTTCCTAAGCCATAGCTGGTTCTGAGTGCCAAAGGGATCGACAGAAAGGAGCAGAACAGCCGACGATCTTCTGGTGCCTCGGCATTACTGATACTTTCGAGATGATGCGATGCTCACGGGTCGTATCTTGTGCGTATTGGTGTGTTTGGCCGTCCTCTCTCGAAATCTTGGATGTGGCTTGTTGGTCTTGAGAAAGTATTGTGCTGTTCCTAATGTCGCGGGATGATGCTCAACTGTCTTGCTGCCTCACCAATTCGCATCTAAGTGTTTCCGAACTTTAGATTATCTTTGCATGGATAGCATAAGAAGGGGTCAAAGAGAGCAAGCAGACGCGAGAGAGGCGCCATCTGCCAGCCGCCTCCATGCCACAAGTGTGTTAGCCCTAGAGTCCATTGAGTTAGCCATGCGACCCGGCCACGATCCATCCAGGAACTCATCGTCGATTCCCGATTGCTTTAAAATCGGCCGCGCTCGTTTCAACGGTAGCTCAGGGTAGCTCTTTGGTCTTCTCGAACCAACTTTCCTTATGTACTCTGGCGTCATTATCATCCCACACCATGGTCCCACGCTTCCAATTTACCATGAAGTCAAATCATGGGGCTTTTCCTTTATTGGCTACCGCACTCTTAAATTCCTCGATCAGACAGATAAAGTTTCGCGGGTCCTCCCTCCTCCAACCAGACCTTTCAAAATCCTTCGAGAACGCGTGACACACCCCACTTCGAATTATAGATAGCTACTCTTGAGTTTGCATATGCATACTGCAGGTCCCATTAGGAAAAGTCCCGAAGTCTTACAAAATCTCCGAAATTTCACGACAAGCAACAAAAGTTGAAAAATATCAAGATGGAGCATAGCTTCGATTCTTTAGAGTGTTTCATGGCTTATAGTGAGGCGCCAGAGATCCCATCGTCATTGTCATCAAGATCTTGGGACGGGTGGCACAGTGGTTGTACTGACAAAGTATGGAGCGCTGATAAACCAAAGAAGTGTGAAATCCCCACTGGGAAATCTACCAGAATCTCTGCTCGTTGTCTGCACCATCCTCAGTTCTCGGAGCATTCTATTGGAGTTCACTTTTGAACTCTGCTTCAAGTAAGCTTGTCCTATCGAAGATGCGTTTCTTATGTCCAATCACTCAGCGTCAGCAATAGACATTTCAATGCTCGCTACGATAGCTTCGCAGGATAACCTCCGAAGTCATGCATCTATTCGCTCACAGCTCCCGAATACCTGCCACTCGGGTTTGTGCAAGCTAATGTTTTGTAAGAGAGTTTGAACTAATATGTAGAAAATGGTTCAACAGGGCTGTCGTATGCACTACAAGATCAGATGAAAAGGCCTCAGGGATTTCTGCTCTGCAGGAGGATTGTTAGCTTGCTTGGGCAACAAATAGGAGTGGCCATTTTGTGCGATTCTGCCCCCTTGGCGTAAGCGAGGAAAGAGCTCGATAAACTTTTTATCAGCTGAAAATCATCCAATCGTTCGCAGAAAACTTCTGCCCTTTTTTTAAAAAAAAGCAAAGACTACCCAGTCATAGAAAGCATCATCAAGCGGAACTTACAGCTCCTACGAATCTTGAGATGAGAAAGTGATCATCAAGATCCGGGCTTCCTGCAACGGCATGTAGATCAAGCTCATCACAAAACTTTCAGGAGCCTTCAAAGTATTACATGCTCCATGGATGCCATTGTTGCAGCAAGTTTCTCATATACCGTAGAAGAAGGTTCGGTCAAGGCTATCCACACTGCGGTCTGATGGCAGCCTGACAGCCTCGAAGTAAGCACGGTTCAAGAAATTGTAGGCGGTAAGCTTCGAGGCCATCTCTATCAAGACGGTTCACAAATGGTACGTGCGAATGTACTGTTATCCATGGATACCTATATTGGCTTCATTCCCACAAGTAATTGTTTACATTGTCTACTTCGCACATCCTATGGCTGAGGCATATCCTCAGGAACATAGCAGCTGCGAGTTAGTTGTATGGCCGGTAAGACAGTACAATGCTTTTTCGGGTAATGATCCTGGGGCAGCCTTGCCCATAGGCAAAAACTCAGGGCATTCAGCTTGTCGTTGAACTTGCTTTTTTCAAGTGAGATCACTTTGTCTTTCATCCCGTTACTTGTACTTGGTTCATTCCTAATTGTGATGATAGTACTTCTGACCACCTGGTTCATTTTGGTCAAAACACATGGACGACTTATGCTACTGTAGTGTCTCGATGTAATGACACATCCAACCTATATGACAAATTAAGAAGTGGTTTTCACAGCGAACTACATTCCTCGAGAGCTTTTATGCCCGGCATTTTTTGGGATCTATGATTAGGGTGCTCTTTTTCGCTGGGATTGTAGCATACTGCGTGTAACTCCAAAAATGATTGATTGTCAGAGCGAGATGGAGATTCTCTCGCACTTGTTTTGTATTTGTATGAGATGGTCGTAGGCTTTGGCCAGAAAAATATGGGTCTCTCTAACCTTACAGGCGCATTTCAATAGGTGCAGACTCGCAATAGCAAGGAGATGATAGATCTAGAAGTTGCACTATTGTCAGAAAAGGAGGGAGGACTCAAACCCCCAGCGACTTTTTGAAAGAATATGTTAAGTACCTCCTTTAAAACAAAAAAAAACATCTCAAAGATGTGATAATGGAAGTTTTGATGCCATAAAGACCAGACTTCTTATTCACGGTCTCTTTGGGAAATTCAATTAGATCACAATTAATCGAGCACTTATATCCTCAAAACTTTGTACGTGAGAAGATGTTTTTATTCCGAACCCAAGAAGGTGAGGAGGTTGTCGCGGAACAAGGTTTATCCGAAAAGATCCCGCATCCCCACAAAAAAGTTTCCTATCAGAATTTCCATCCACGATTAACTTTATTCCCCAAGCAGAATTGCACATTTCACCACCAAGCCCTACAATGCCAAAAGAAAAGAAGCACCGCGGCCGCAGAAGCGAGGACAAAGACAAAAAACGCAAACGCGACCCTGAAAACGAGAATGGAGATGAAGTTATCCTGCCAAAGCGTCAAAGATCCCAAGAACCCCACGAAGAAGCTTCATTCATAGCTTTCGACGATACCCTTCCACCCCAAGATGGGGCCCCAGCGGGTCCCATCGAACGCCCCTTCTACGGTATGCTTGAAGACGAAGAACAAGAATACTTCCGCCGCGCCGATGAACTACTTGAACTCAACGACTTCCCCACACCGGAGGAACGTAATTTATTCATAGAGAGCGTGTGGAGGGAAGCGGATGGTAAAGAGTTGAAGATTGCTTGTAGTCAGGGATGTTCGAGGTTGATGGAGCGGTTGATATTGCTGAGTGGCACGAGAATGAAGAAGAGGCTTTTTGGCATCTTTGCGGGGAATGTTGCGCATTTGGTACAACATCGATTTGCGAGTCATTGTGTAGAGATGCTTTTTGTGAGAAGTGCGGGGGTGGTGACGAGGGAGTTGACGGGGGAAGAGGTTGTTGAGGAGAAGGCGATAGAGGAAGGAGGTGTGGAGATTGATGGAGATGGGGAGGGTGAGGCGGAGTTTGCGAGTATGGAGAGTTTGTTTCTGGCGACGTTAGACGAGTTGGAGGGGCAGATGACTTTCTTGTTGACGGATCGCTTTGCGAGTCATACGTTGAGGGTGCTCCTTGTGATTTTAAGTGGTAGACCGCTGGAGAAGGAGGAGACGAATTCGTTGTTGAAGAGTAAGAGGAAGGAAAAAGTTGGGATTGCTAATATGGATGCGACGCCGACAGAGGTTTCTTTGAACAAGAGAGCTGTTCCGGAATCGTTTCAGTTTGCTGTGGAGAAGATTATTTCGGATACGGTTGCTACTATGGATACGTCGTTCATTCGAGTTCTGGCGACGCATCCTACGGGAAATCCGACGTTGCAACTCCTGCTCGAGCTTGAGCTCACGAATCCTACTACCAAGAAAGGGGCAAATTCGGATAAGAAAACTATCATCTCCTCTCTTCTTCCGGACGATATTGAGACAGAAGGCAGCTCCTCAGCTGTTTTTATTAATGGTATCATGTATGACCAAATTGGATCTCGCCTGCTCGAAACGATATGCTCATTTGCTCCAGCGAAGCTGTTCAAGCAGATCTACAAGACCACATTCAAAGACCGAATTGCCGGATTAGCACGAAATGAGATTTCGAGTTATGTTGTGATGAAAGTCTTGACCAGAATCAGTAAAGAGGATCTGGAAGACGCTGTTGAGCAGATTTGTCCGCAGATTTTGGGATTGGTGGAGAGGAGCAGAACCACGATCATCAAGACTTTGATGGAGAGGTGTCAAGTAAGGCGGTCTGGAAAGTCTGTGGAAAAGCTTACAGATGCTATTTCCGCGGCTTATGGTTCTGATCCAGCAACAATTTTGTTAAAGATGGCTTGTATAGAGGATGTCGATGCTCTGATTAAGCACACAACTGCAGCCTCCCAGCCAGAGGAAATGCAAGAAGTGCCTGAACAGGGTGAGGAGGCGTCAAAGAAATCTAGGAGGTCTGCCATACCAAAGCAATTCATCTCGACACCTCAGCAAACACATGGGTCTCTTCTGGCTCAGAGTCTGTTAACCATACCCGGCCCTCCGTCAACACTTATCCAGACATCACTCCTCGCCCTTCCGCAGCCAACACTTCAAACACTCACCCTCTACCTTCCCACATCACACATCCTCCAATCAGCCATGGATCCATCTACTCCACCGATCTTCCGCCGAAAACTCATAAACAAATTTCTCTTCTCCCCCGAGCACGAGGATGTCATCTTCACATTAGCGATGTCACCCATCGGTTCCCACTTCCTCGATGCGTTGCTGTCATCAACAGCGAGCACACAATCCTTGTTTATCCTCACGGAACGGGTAGCAGAAACCCTTAGGAAGCGAGAAGTCCAACTAAGGGAGTCATTTACAGGGCGCATTATCTGGCGGAATTGGCACCTTGACCTCTACAAGCGGAAACGCGGAGATTGGGTCAACACGGTCAAAGAAGCCGCTGCTGCCAAATATCCCTCCGCAAGTACTATACACGATATCCCTGCTGAAGAATTGGCAACCGACAATACGGCAGCGGTGAAACCTAATGCGAAGAATAAGAAAAAGAATAAGAACGGCAATGGGAAGTTTGATAAAAAGGTGGAGCAGGGACCGAAGAAGAGCGCGATCCAGTTGGCGATGGAGAGACATGCAGAGAAAAAGAAGAGGCCGGATGCCAATGCTACGAAACTGGGGTCAAGGAAGACGGCAGGAGAAGGGAAGGAGGATATGGTGCATCCCGATAGGAGGAGGGTTGCTGCCTGATAGGTTGAGGCTATATGTAGATGTGATGATAGTTGGTTGGATGAATGAATCTTATGACAAATTGATGAAGAGAACATGTAGATTTGTGCTCTCTTTTGATGATATGTCCTTCAGCGCCTGTTTGGGTGTACAATATGAGGAATCGTTCATCCTTGCGTTGTTATTATTCCAACATTGACATGATAGGAGCGCTCCCAAACTCTTGAACGAGAATACTGAAACTTTAGAAAAATCTCGAAACCTGCTCAAAAAACAGGCTACGCATGTGATAGAGTAAGCCCGAGGACTTTGGAGGCGGGTTGGAGGCTGTGGACTAGTAGCTTATATAGATTAGCCCACAACCGATAAGATGATATGTTGGGATATCTTACTGTCAAGCCGAACAAGTAGCTCGATCTTTAGGTTAAGCTCGACATTGAACTCTGCTATCGTTTCTATGATCTCAGGGAACTTGCCCTCAGTCACGGATACTTAAGCTTAGTTCTTGGGCTTTGTATGAGATACCCACACAAATTGTGTTCCCAAGCCGTAGAGAGTCAGACTAAACTTCCTAACTCCCACAGAAGGTATGAGTGCATTCACCTTACTGCGAACAGAAAATTAGCTAAAATATCCCAGAAATCGTAAGAGAATCAACAAAAGAACCAGCCTAGCTCTTGGAAAATCAAGCTAAATGTCTTCCAACCAGTCAGATATTCGAAAGATTGTTCTCGCCGCTGGTAAAGACTCGTCCCAACAGTGCTCATTCTGAGAACAGAAGCAGCTAACACGCTTCACCAGCTCGTAGAGAATGCAACCCCACATTCCTTAAAATATTGAACTCAAAACTCCTCGCTCATCTCAAACAATCAACTAGATTGCCCCTGAGCCAGGAAGAAAATTTCACTTTGATTATCTTGGCATTACAACAGGATCGAGTAATGTTTCTTTTCACTTCTAAACAAAGAAATAAAAAAAAAAATTCTAGCGTGCGGAAGGGTATGAGATTGAGCATCTGGCATGTCCCAGGAGTAATGTGATTAAATATTTCACTTTCTATACAAGAAAGAATCAAACTATCCTGAACAATAAGTCTGACTGTTCTAGCACTTATCACACAAGTATCCTAATGGCTCGTGAAGAATCTGGCCCAATGTTCCGGGTTTTCTTGAAGAGTGAGAGAGGCTGCCTCGGGTTCTGTGATTGAATTGGCTTAGCTTTCCCCGAACCTACAAGAGAAAAAGATGAATAATCTCAAGTGCTCAATTACATCAAACCAATAGTTTAAAAGGGTTAAAGTAAGGATAATGAAGCTAAGTATCTAAATGTTTTCGAGAGAATGGAAGCGATTATTTCATGTTCTGCAGGAGAATCACGGATATCTCATAGAAAATTGACTCGATTGTCCCAGACTCTTTAGCACATTAAGGGCAATTATCTTACACATGTAGGGCAAGATACTTATTTAATTGTCCCAAGTTTCCCGGCACATTAGGGGTGACTGTTTCAGATATCCAAACGTAATAAAGTTGATAACTGTATGCGTCGAAGGAGAACAAGACGAATTGTCGACGTGCTTTTTAGATAATAGAATTAACTGTTCTAGAAGTCGCAAGAGAAAGACACTATCGTCTCAAGTGCCGATTAAATATTATGTGAGGATACGACTGATCCAGATCTTCCAAGACAATACACTCAAATACAGCAAATTGTCAAGTACATTGTGTTTACGTGTTTCAAATATCCAAGGACAGTAAACTTTAATGCCCTATACCTTTCGATGTATCGAGGATCACTGTCCCATCTACTAAAAGATAATCAAGCCAATTCTCAACGAGCTAATCGAGCAATAGATCCCCTTATGTTTCTATACCAAACCGACATTGATCATCTCAAACACTCTAGAAGAATAAGATGGATTTTCCCTATACCTTAATTAGAATGGGCTTATGTGTCCAGACTTTGAAGTACAGTGAACCTAATTATTTTAGACATCAAAGGACAATCAAGAGAATTGTTTACCTGGTTCCAGTTAATGAACTTCAATATCCCCGATTTCGGAGAGAATGTCACAAATTATGTCCAATATACTTGGACAAGCGTTTCAATTCTCTTTGTATCTCACCGATAATGATCACAAATTTCTATTTCTTGAAATCATTGCACTACTACTATCGTTCCGTCTGGTGAACTCAATGCCCTGCATCCGTCACAATATTTTCTTCCGCCACCAAGTCCATGCGACTTCATAGAAACTCCGTAGAGAAGAAGTGAAAAAAAAACAAGTGCCACTGATTCTCCACCATAGTCGCGACCGAAATTCGTGGGACAGTCAATAGTAAAAGATTAAGGGTAATATAAGCAAGAAGGGAAGAAATTGTGGAAGGAGCAGAAGCAAGGGCTAAGGCTCAAAATCTGATTGGTCAGACCTAAATATACCACATGCTAGTACGGATAGCCTTGAGAAGTGCAGGGTCTTTAAGATCTTGACCAAGGGGAACAAGGGGTCTGACTTCGGAAACAACTGCAGAACTGGTCTGGGAAGTACCAGCACCAGAACCACGAACAGCCGCATCTTGTTGATTTTCCTCATATTTTTGACCAGTTCGGGGACCCTCTGAAGCAGCTGATGAGTCGTGGCACAGGGCACGATATGCGGCCAAGTGGGCGTAATAGACGGCTGGGTAAAGAGAGACAGGGGTCGTGGATCTTGCATACTGGTAACAGTGCTTATAAATCATCTGCTGAAATTCGTTTGGAGGCAATTTAGCATCGTCCTTGATGACATGGTAGTGGACCGGTCTCGCAGTGCCTTGAATGGCCGAGTGTGAGGAAAGGTAGAAGTCGTACTCGAAAGGATGGGTGACATCGTGCTCAACTAATGTACCTGGCAGCGCGTTACCATTACGGTCTCCAGCCTGAGAATCACCTTCCTTGGGGAAGAAGCGAATATGGTGGCGTTTGCTGCAGATAGTGACAGTCCATTTGATGTCCCCGATTTTAGCGGCGCCAAACTTCTCAATCAACGCATCGTTCATTGCCTTGACCTCTTGCTCAAGAACATGGGCGTATTGACCTTCGGAGACACCATCTCGGAAATAGTAGATGTGTTTTGGAGCAGTTTTGAACTTCTGGCACCACGTCTCGAAAAGGTAAACGAAGCCTTTCTGGATATTGCCCGGAGTTAACATCTCCACCTTATGGCCATTGGTGTTCACATAGGCCGCATATCTGCATGCTTCGACATCCTGGGACATAGTGATTGCAGCGGTAGAATACTGAGCACCATGGGAAACATCCACTCCCACCACCATTGTTGGGCGAGGAAAGGAAGGCTTGTTTCCAGGTGTTACAATCTTGCAAGTAGTACCGCCAAGCTTGGAGTTGACCTTCATAACCACATTGGAGCAGTATTGGGGTTGGGCCTTTCTCACATGATTGACAGCCAACATTTGAGAAACAGTGCCAAATCGACATTCCAGTCCACGCTTCAATCGTTGATAGATGCCGGAGTCGCGCGTGGGAAGAACACAGAAAATGATACTTGGGATTGCCTGTGCCTGATTTCCAGCTTTCTGTCGAGCTGCCAGAGCAGCTTGCGCAACATCCTCTCCCTGGCCTGCATAATGAATGGTCGGGTACTTGTTTACTACATTACCGCCATGGCCAACGTAAGTTTGGACAAACACGCTGATGAAGTTTTGCAATGTAGGTTCATCGACACATTTGCCGATGACAAGGAAGCCCCAGGACTTGAGTGGCTCGGGGTTAGGAAGCCAGAGCTTCTTTCCACGAAGATCCCATTTACCCGAAGTGCCAGGGTTAACCTTCTGATTATTGTATTGGATCTCGGGATTTTGAAGGACACGGGCATTGGTGACAGACATTTCAGTATCAATCCTAATGCCAAAATGTTTGAGATAGGGGTCAGAAGGCCAGTTCAACATCTTGATACCATGGTTGATGGCTTCAAGTCGCTGTGCAGGACGAGTAACGGCAAACTTGATCATAGAAGCGGTTTGATCAGGAGAAAGCTTGTACTGGAACTTCTGATAGGGTTCCAATCTGCAAGCCTCCATCGGAAAGACCCCATCACGCTCGGTATTAATTAGAGGCAATTGCCAGTGCTGCAAATCGACTCCATACTTTCGCTTGAAGTATTCGTAGACGGTGATATTTTGCTCCTTGCCAGTCTGGCGGTCTTTGAGGGGGAAGGTGAAAGTCTTAGCATTAGCACCAAGCTTGCCCATCTCTGGTTTGAAAAGGAAGCCCTTGATCTTGTGAACCTTGTTGGCTGCCTTTGGGTCGTTCTTTGGGTGCCACTTGACCTTGAACTTCAATTTCGCCATAATCCGAATATTTTTGAAGCTTTCAGACATGACGAACTTGTTCCCACTGGCAATTGGGGCAAGTCTTTGAGCCATCATGTAGTAGTCAAAGAGTTGATTTTTGCCACCTAGAATCGCCTTTGCAGCTTGATGGACATCCTGTTCCAACCAAAATGCCGTATTTGTCACATCGACGTTAACTCCCAAACCACTTCCTGCTCCTCCGATTGATGACCTTGGGTCGCAAAGACGCATGGAAGCATAAACTCCACGGATTGCCATGACATAGTTGTCCAAGGGGGTAGGCTTGCCACCGCGGGCGAAGAAGCTGCGCTTGATTGTGACATATTGTTGAGAGGGCCATTGTCGCATGACATGATCGAAAAAGTTGATTGCCTCGAAGACCGAGTTGTCAAAAGGCGTTTGCTTGGCGAGGTATGCAGCAATGACTGCCATGCGGATCTTCTTGGTCTCTTTGATGATGCAATAGCAGATGTCTGGGTGCTTGCCAGGTCGAGGTTGGCGACCCTTCTCAGCATCAAGATCCACCATCACTCTCATCTCTGACAGTGATGCTGAGCTCCTGAATTAAGTTAGTTTTATTGAACTCCGAACAAAGCTGAAGTTGAGAGCATACCAAGCAAGTTTGTTGCCATCCCAAAGAAATGGTGCCTTGGCAGTTCTCAATCTGCTTTGAACGGCATTAGATTTCCAAACGGCCATGATCTTACCCATCTTTTCAGCGCCATTTCCGATGTTGATCTGCGCATGTTAGGGACATGTCAAAGGTGAAAATGGAGTCAAGAACTTACATCGTACTGAAATACATCTCCGATTGGGAAATCTGTGACCTTGTATTGGTTCACACGGATTTGGACTTGCTTTCCAGTGCTGTTGAAGCCTGGACGAGGAGGAAGCTCCGAGTCAAACTTGTATTGTATAGTGTTAGATTCACGGCCAAGTGATGTGCAATATTCGAAGGGATTCATGGTGACGGGTTGAAGGTGATTTTATGAAAGGGAAGCGGAGTAATATTTGAGACGATTTTTAAGTCAGACTTGAAAGTTGACGAAGCAAGAGTCTCGAATGACCTGAAGGTGACAGGGAATGTATGTCCGAGTATTGATAATGATGATGATGATGAAGTTGTATAACAGACAGAGAGTGCTAGAATATTTTGGAGGAGACATGAAAAGGTGATATGAGTATTGAGTATTGAGTGTCGACTATTGTTGTTTTTATAAGAGTAGAGGTCGGTTTTGGTAGTACCATATACCAAAGGGCCACACAGTTGAAGTTAATGAATGCCTGGCGCGGAACATTTCTGCCCTACGTGAAGAGTGCTCGCCGAATTCACGGGGGCAGCAACGTATCGAGGAAGGAAAGTAGGAGGGGAGGAATGACGTGAAGAGGTACAGAGCCAGATTTCTCAACTGCAACTTGCAAAAGCGTGAAGCCGAGAATGATCTTATCACGTTGATAACAAAAAACTCTACAATCGCCCTTGCCACAATCAAACAGGTTGACACGCTCAAAAAAGAAACGTAGACACCAACGAAGGCATGAAAATTTGGAAGGAAAGGCAAAACTTACACCATTCTCGAGTTTATAGGCATTGCCTGGGAGATCGATGCGAGTGTTGGTCAGAATTCGAGGCTTGTCGATCGTAGTGGTACCAGGTCCTCTGGCAGGGTCACATCCAAGGCTGGGACCATAGGGGTTATGGCGCTGAGCACTAGCTGCTGGCTGTTGACTTGGAGGCTGGGACAGGGCTCGACTTGGAGGACCCTGAGACGGGTTTCGGCTCGGTGGCCCTGAAGGTTGACGACCAGTTGGGTTTTGCGATGGGTTTCGAGATGGAGGACCTGGAAGGGGACCATCCGTCTTGCCTTGTGGAACAAGAGGGCGAGACTGGTGAAATTGGTTTCCATGCTGATACGGCCGAGCCATGTTTGGGGGAGGTAGGTGCACCGAACTCTGGTTTAACTGGTGGAAGTGTTGCCCACCATCATTTGGTGGTCCGTTACTACTCGCCATAATTTCAAGAGATTGGCTCTAGAGCAAGAAGATAGTCAGTCTTAGTTCGAAAATGAGGAAACCAAGTTTTCATAATCAGGTCGTCTAGAGCAGCCAAGCTCCAAGGTATTGGATAAAATAGATCGATAACTTGCCTTTCTTGACAGTCTCAATTGCCATTCACGCCAACGCAACAAAATGGAATATGTTGCAAAAGACCTGGAACGCGTTAGTCAGAGCTCGAAAAATATATCTACCACTTCATTCCTGTAAGCAATTGCTCATACAGGTCATTCAATGATGCGGGAGATCTATGATGGAAATGCGTAATGGCGACAGATAGATATATTGAAATTGATCGTAGACCATCACGCATATTTAACCGTTCGCAATCGCATCAAGGGACAGAAAAGAGACTTACTCAGTACTTCGCAGGAACAAAAGCCCGAGAATGAAGGACGCGGGATTTAGTGAGTGAAAAAGTTGTGTCGCGGAGGTAAAATTGAGGATGTTGTGTTGCAGTTTCGAAGGCAACAAAGGCAGATGGATAGTGGGGCCGAAACGAGACCTGTCGCTTAGCCGAGCCACCCCTTCTCAATATGCTTGCGCTGGCCTATGACACACCTAGATTCTGCAAGGGTCGAGTACGCGTAAGGAGTATATTCAAGCTCAGCGGTGTCTGGTGCCGATATGTGTTTGTTTGTTGGGGGGTGGGGTGGAGTGGGACTGAGATGGTGTAATGGCATCTGGTAACCATAAATGACTCCTCAGCGTCATGCAAAGGCCCCCATCATTGCCAATAGATTATTGCAGGTGACAGTTTACATGGAACTAATCTAGGGGGTATGTTGGAAGTTGGCTTCAAAAGTGAGATACATACCTGGTGCTTACATCTATTTGACTCGCAGGAACACTCCAGTCTCTAACCACCCAAAGCAGGCGAGCAACAGACGTGCGTTTCAACTGTTGCAAAGCTTTGCCAAAGAGTGATACATTAAGAATTGCATCAATTATTGGTATAAAACAACCATGAACTAAATTTGTCAACGTATTCGCAATAGCATTAAGTATATATAACTACCAGTAGAAGAGAAGAATGCAGTAAGTATTGCTGACCGTTTCGTTTCATTAACCTTTTCTATGGTACATCTGCGTGTAGGAGGAGCAGTCACCCCAGTTTTGTTTGGTTGAACAGCCACCTGAACGCCAAAGCAATGAATGAGATGGGGACTATTAAATCAGAATTACCTGGAGTCTCTCATGCCCTTCCCTTCCCTCCCGCAATGCGTGATGCCTCTACAAACTAATTGAGTGGACCATATTCACCACTTAATATACAAATCCACCACTGATTCACGTGTGCCTCTTAATATCTCACGAGACTGAGTGCGTATGAGGTGACTAAGTTGGCCATGAGCAACTTTGTTGAAGCTAGAAGAAAGTCGAGTTGGTTTGATAGAACATCACCAGTTATCGACCGTAAGAGTACCCTGGAGGATATTGGTCAGCTTGATTTTGATACCAAGTTTGAGCAGGCGCTAAAGAAGGGCCTTGAAATTGGGGTTGGGTCTGCCAGTTTCCATTGACAGTGCCAGGAGCACCGCTAAAGTCCTGCTGGTAATAGCCGGGATTATTGGATTCTGGCCTGGGAGGAAGTCCTTGCAGGTGTAGTCCTTGAGATGATGGCGGCGGTCGCGAGAAAGCATCACGCTCATGGGCTATGCTTGGACTAGGACCGCCTCCATAACCACTCACTTGGTTTTGCCAAGCATGACCACCTGAAGTACGCCTGTCATCCTGCCCAGCAAAATTATATTGATTGGGATCTCGGGATTGAGGTCTCTCGGTCTGAATCGTGGGAGTCCTACCATATTGTGGAGGTTGTGGCTGTGACTGGGGCTGCTCCCTCGAAGCCTTCCATGAGGCATGGTCAGGAATATGAGTTTTGCTTAACAGTTGAACCATAGCTTCAGCTCTGAACTTTGACGCCGTGTACAAATCGCTGCGTGGAATTATACTGAGGAGGAATGTGATATCTCTTGGAACGACAAACGGTGGGGCATTAGACTGCCACATCGGAGTGCCAAGCGTTTGCTGGAGTTGCTTTTGTTGATTTAATCGTCGGCCTGCGGCACCTTTGAGAGGAGATTCACCCCGTGCAAGCTTTCGAGGTCGATTCATATCTTCAGTATCATCGATTGGGAAGGGTCTCTTGGGAGAGTTTGTATTCGGAATGTATTGTGGCCTGGGACTATTCTCTTGGACGAACTGAGGACGTGGACTGTTCTGTATCGAAGGTTGTTGCGTGTGAGATTCAATGGATGGCATTACACTGATACCTTTGGGCCGCATCTGAGTTGCGGGTGACACGATAGGCCGTACCGCTGTGGGATCAAAACCTTCCCCGCTGTACCGAGAGGAAAATTGTAGCAATTTTGGATCACTTGGAAAGTATTCCGCCATTCGTTGTTCGAGTTTCCGGATCTGAGACAGCTCACCATACTGCGACTCGTATTTGTGGAAATAAGAGTAGAGCGGCTTAGCTTTATGTGCAAGATCTGGCTTCTTCACCAAACGCATAACAGCAGTCTCGAAGGCGACTCGTGCATCTAAGATTGATTAGTATGAGGTGCCAGGCCAAGTGATTTAGACTCACTCGTTGTATCGCCAATAGAAAGAAGATGTTTCAAGTACTCTAGAATGAAGACTTCGTCCTCCGGAAATAATTTGGCACCGCGCTCGAAAATCTTTGTACCAGCCGGGTCCTTGTAGACATGATGCTCAATGAGTGCGCTTGCAACATAGACATCACTGGTGAGCTTGCCTCGAGCACGAGCATCAGCAAATATCTGTCTTGAACCACCAATCGCATCTTTAACGGCACCTTTCCCTTGAACTCTTCGCATGGCACGCATTAGAGCGATCCAGGCAAATGAGATCGTTCGAGACAATAGTTGAGCTTGACTAGTATACCCTCGCTGAATGGCCTTTGTCTTCTCCGCTTTATCAGCCTCTCTTGCAATCCTGTCGGCTTCGTTGGCCTCATCGTCATCTTCTGCTTGGCTGATGATAGCACTGATCTTAACATCGACGGCTAGTGATTCGTCAAGTTTCACCAAATCACGAGCTTCTCGGACTTTCAACTGTTTGACCAAATCGTACAATGTTTCGAGCAACTTGTCGTAAGGTGCGCGAACAGTAATACCTTGATCCGCTGGGTTCTTGCCGCCTTCATCTGTTGAAAGGGTGCTCTCTAAACGGTCTGCCTTCTTAAATGCCAGAAGACAGCTTTCGGGATTGGCGACGATACCGTCGTTCAGAAATGTGTCGCCTTCTTTATCGAGTGCATTGCTGTAACACCAGTCTGCTGCATCAATCCATGTCTCCGGCCAGAAACGCAAGGCCATCACAGCTTGCTTGTACACGTAAAGTATGCGTTGTTTAAAGCTTTCTGGCTCATCCGCTTGTAGCACGAGAGGATCTTCTTGCTCCCAAGATACCCATTTCTTCCAGATTTCTACCTGCTGTAAGTATTCTTGCTCACCATCAAAACCATGAGCAGGAGGCAATTTTGGCAGCGTCGTTCTAAGGAGACCGCGTGTGATGTTTTCTAACGCGGTGTTGGCACTCCTGGCGGACATGTAGCTTGGAGATTTTTCTTGGAGGAACTTTCTTCCCTAGATTCAAAAGTAAGTAAGGCCACGAGGTATGAGAAGCTAGCAACTTACGGTTAGCTTGTTGAGGCTCATCTCGAATTGGTCATACTCCTTCCACAAATTATTGACGCTGGACATTGGGACACAAATGGCACGTTGATACGCCTTTCTCAATTGATCCATCTTCTGTTGATCTTGCCAAGACGTACCACCTATTTGCCCAGGCGCACTTCGAACAAATTGGATATATTCTTGCCATATCCTACCAGAATCTCGATCCATACCAATATTGGCCAGGACAAAGTCATAAGCTTGAGAAATCGTTGCTCGTGCACTACCGCTTAAATCATTCAACAGATCGTTTACTCGGCGGATATAGTTGAGATAGACCGACCACAGCTGGACATTAGGAACTGTCAATAATGACTTGCCGAATATCTGTTCAGCAGCGCTACGGTTCTCGTTATCCAGCTCCATCTCAGCCCAAGAAACCCACATTTCAGCCTACAAGAGTTAGTTAAGTCCAAATCTGAAGCAATGCACTTACGGCTTGAGGGAAAACTTTGAGAAATCTGTCATAAACTGCGCGAGCATCATCTATGTTATCTCGGCTTCGATGTTCGTTGATGAGGGTCTGCCATGCTTCCAAATCTCCACGCGGGTCGTCCTTGATCCTATCTTCAAGTATACCTATCTTGTCATTTGGTAGCCGCGCCTTTGGTAGAGAAGCGGCTTGAGATGGTTCTACTGAAGTAAGTGATTGAGTCGCAGGAGCCTGCACAGAAGATTGTCCAACGGAACTAGAATTCACAGATGGAACTTTGGGTAGAATCGAAGCGCCCTTGGAATCACTATGATTCTCTGGGGTTTCTTGGAGATCTTGTTGGGTGACAGATGCCTGTAAAGGGGAAGGAACGCGATTAAGAGTACTAGGAGCCGGAGGCTGCAGTAGACCGGTTGAATTCTGAGCTGACGTTGAAGATTCGGTATCGTCATCAGAGTCATCCGCTAAGAAGCCTCCTACTGTCTTTCGCTTTCGTGTAGATGCTCTTGAACTGGATCTTGATGCCTCTTCTCCTGCGATTGCGACAGATGGTTGAGCAGTGACAGAAGACGGATCATATTCGCCATCATCGGAAACGGCATCAGCGCCGGAAGGAGATAAAGCACGAAGAATTTGATCATCTGCAGCAACTTCTTTTTGGACTTCTTGGTTGTTATGCTCAGTATTTGAAGGTAGTTCGCCCTCTGCGATCCCATTTGCGCCATCATCATCCCAAGTACCAGTTTCTTGACCCGCCTGTAGTTGATGCAAGAGAGCTATATCTGCATCCTCCTCCGCCATCGTAAGATCGTTCTCTGGATGGTTTGGCTCGCGACCAGAGATCGATTCTAAACAGGTCTAGGATGAACTGCGCAGCGTCAGTAATGTATTATGCATATAATGGAAAGAATGACGGGCCTTGAATTGATCGAATATCTGGAGGGGGCACGATGAGTTGGCATAGAATGGATGCGCAAAACAAAGGAATGTATTTGAGGGTGTCGCGCGACGGTGATGAATCTTGAAAGGTGTTTTACTGCCGAGCGTGTAGGTTCAAGAGCCACTAGTGGCACCTTGCTCCAGTTTCATTTGAGCCTGGATATCGAGGTGTCAAGGCCTCGTCGCGTTACGCGCTGGAGGCCTTTTAATTGACCTTCACCGACCGCGTATCAAATATCTCGTTCAAACCTGCCACTTCCTTTTTGTTTATTTAAACAAGAACCACCCTTTTGCACCCATTTTAAAGCAACAAACAGCATCATATCAACTTCGATTAGATCTTGAATATCAAATCCTCGAGATGTCGGTCGTATCACTTTTGGGCGTCAACGTCCTCAACAACCCTGCCAAATTTGGAGATTCCTATCAATTCGAAATCACTTTTGAGTGCTTGGAGTCACTGCAGAGAGGTAGGTTGTACTGCGTTGCGGTGTAATAGGCCCGTCTAATCAATCCGCACCTCAGACCTCGAGTGGAAACTTACCTACGTTGGATCTGCTACCTCGTAAGTCTTGCTATGCTACGTTCGGAAACCGAATTAATTGTTCACAGTGATGAACACGACCAGGAGCTTGACTCTCTTCTTGTCGGCCCCATCCCTGTTGGTGTCAACAAGTTTATCTTCGAAGCCGATGCACCAAAAACCTCAAGAATTCCAGATGCAGAAATCTTGGGCGTTACCGTAATCCTCCTTACATGTGCCTATGATAGCAGAGAGTTCGTCCGTGTCGGATACTATGTCAACAATGAATACGAATCCGACGATCTCAATGCCGATCCACCTGCAAAGCCTATCTTGGAGAAGGTTCGCCGCAGCATACTTGCCGAAAAGCCCCGAGTTACTCGTTTCGCTATTAAGTGGTTTGTGGCATTATAATTGCAGATCGACATCATATTCTAATTTGTCTGCAGGGACTCTGAAGACTCCGCTCCTGCTGAGTATCCTCCAGATCAACCAGAGGCCGACTTGACCGCAGATGGCGACCAATATGGTGCTGAGGAAGCCGAAGAAGAGGAAGAGCTTGCCGAAGGCGCTGAAACTGCAGTTGATCCTGACGCCATGGTCCAAGATTCGGAGATGGCAGGAGCCGAAGTCGACCCAGCAGCTGCTACTGAGGAGGATGAAGACGCTGGCAGTGAAGACCTCGAGGCTGAGAGCAGTGGAAGTGAGGACGAAGAGGCCGAGGAAGAAGAGGAAGGCGAGGGAGATGCTGATGAGGCCATGGAGATGGACGGAGTCGAGAAGCCAAGCGGATCAAATGGGGCAGTCGCACCTCACGCTGACGCAGTCATGGTCCACTGATGAACGATACCCATGATCTGCATACATGATATAGATTTCGATACCAAAACCCAGCTTTAGTCGGAAGTACGAAATAGCAAGTAGCACAGTCTGTGCCAAGTCACGAAAATAGATTTACGATTTTAACGATGTTTAATCGCATGTTTCTCCTTGGGATCCTTATCTTAATTCGCTCGAGCAACACTTCACGAGACGTCGCTTTCTATTCGATTACGGCGTTGAGAGATTTGCTCCCACGGCTCTCTTCGATATAACCCCGGCTTTAGTTCGACACTGGTATAGAGGCAATTACTTATGCAAACCCTTCAGCTTGAAATAAATGCATAGTTTACCATTGATTGATACCTGCCACTCTCTGCAGTCTGATTTATGAGATAATGCATAGGTACCTGCAAGCTTCACACACATGATGTCCTCTTTCGGTTTAGCTCGCTTCAGTTCATTTGGCTCCTAATCCAAGATCTAGGTGCACTCGTTCTCAGCACATTCACCAAACTTCGGAAACTGTCATAAAAATAATAGCTATATTGAAATTAAGATGTTTATACCGCGGTTTGAACGGCAACTGGAACTGTCGACTCCATCTCTGGAAATCGCTCCAAATTAGGATCGTGTTGACCCGCTTGCAATGCCTCTCCCTCATCAGCAAGATAGCCCGGGTTCGTGTCGAAGCGTGGATCCAGCCAGAAGACTCGTTCGTCTTTGTTTTTGATCATCTTTTGAACACTTTCCGCCCTCTTGTGGCCACCAATATACCAAATCACGCTTCGAATGGCACCAACTACAGACACTGCTGCGTACAACCATTTATACATCGGGTATGTCATACAGCCCCAAAACGTTGGCTGCAAGTCAGGGCGTCTTCTGGCGTTGATATATTTGAATATTATCAACGGAATGATGGAGACGAGCATCAATAGCAAGGCCTGTCTCCAGAAGACTGAATTTCCACCCATCGTCACCAAAACTGGAATGCGAACCCAGTCGACCACGAGCGTTGCAATGGCATAGCAGTGAACGAATTTCTGAGCAACAATACCGTGGATCGTGTTCTGGCCATTTAGGGAGAAGAACAGTCTACCCATGAATGCAAGAAGCCTTCCATGCCGACCCATCTCCCAGCTGTTCTTGCGTTGCTGCCACCAATTCAAGCCTGGTCCAATTATGGTCGTGGGAACTTCCGTCTCCAGAACAATTCTAGAGTCCATGGCAATCCTTTTCTTCATCTTCTGCATCGACAAGCCAGTATTCACGTCCTCGGCTATAAAATCCAACGAGTGATAGTTGCTGATGAGGTCGACCAAGGTTTCCCGCTCACAAAACCAGCCTGCTCCATGCGGGTACAACACACCACACACCCTTGACTCCGCCATCTTGCTAAGGCCAGACATCTTGTACTCGCAATCTTGCCACGCAACCATAAAAAGAGGGCACTTGCCCTCTGCGTCTATCGCACGTAGGGGAAAGGCAACACCTTTCGTCACATCGTTGATCTTGTCCGTAGGAGCTCGGAAATTATCCGGGATGCTGACATCGTCATCGACCTATGTTACAGTCAGTCACACTTAGGTGTCTAAAGCCTAGTTGCTCAACTCACAGTCATTATATAACCATAATTTTTTGCAGCAAGCGCTCCGACAAGCTGTGCTGCGTTCTTACTCCCGATTGGCGACCAGATGTAAACAATATCGGGATGTTGCTGGCGAATCCACCCTCTGAAGTCATCTGGAGGATATTTGGTGCGTCCATTATCTACAATGAATATGTCTTGGGGTCGAAAATGCGGATAGGCAGACTCGAGGACTTTCCGCATGGCAGTTCTGTCGGAGTTGTGGCACGGAATTACCAAAGCCGTAGAATGATCTTCAACTATTTCTATCGCCTTCACTACTGACTTCTCAGTAGCTTGAATTGATTCGTCCGCGACCTCGATGGTTGCCTCAACTACTTTCTCTGAGATACTGTTGGTTCTGCCGCTCTTTCCAGTGAGCTTCGCAATTTTCTGGGAATGTTCGAAGTTTGCCTCCACATCAGCAGTATCTAGAATGATACGTGTTCTGTCTGAAGGATCGAGGTTTTCTACTCGAGCAACGAGCAGGACGATAGAGATCATGGCCGGTTCCAATCCGAGAACTACAATTAACACCGCAAGTATGTTCTGCCTAGTGATATCCATGGACTTTTCCAACCACCCCGTATAATGCTCAGATACTACAATCCCCGCAATCGCCGCTGCAACTAGCGCCAGAACGGTATATTTCCATATGCCAAAAGGCCAGAAGACGTGCCGGAAGTCGACCATTTCAATTATAACCTTGGGTTCAACGTGCCTTAGAAATGCAGCTTTCATGGCTGAAATGAATGACCCAACAGCTCGTCCAGATCTTCTACTTCTAGATGGCTGCCTGCTGGTGATTGGAAGGGCATCAGAGCTGCCCCAGTCCATATTGACTCTCCATGGATCGTCCTCCCCCCCGGAAGGCGAGCCCACAGAGTCCGTCACTGAGGTATTTGAGTCCCACGCACTTTGTACCGCGTGGCTGTTTTCCTTGTAGTCTTGGCCTACTGGGAATTGACTGTGTCCTGGAAATACCGGCGATCTAATTGTTGGGTGGTGGACGGACTCAAGTCCAACACCTTGAACAGAGTGTCCTTCAGTGGCACATAATGTGCTAGCATCGCTATATTTGTAATAGTGCTGGAGCTTCGATCCAGATCTGGACAGTTGGGCGGGTGCTGGCATTACGGGAATGGGTGTTATAGCATCGCTGTCCTCGACATCTTCAGTTAACTCTGAACGATTTTGTGGCAGGGGTTGTTTTTGTCGGGACAAGAATGGGTTGGATTGCTCCTCCGAGGAAACATAAACATCTGACGAACTTTCATACGCCGAAACATAGACTTCGGAACTCTCATCACATACTGTGCCATGTTCGTTGCCTGACCCAGAACTTTCGTCGCTTGAGGCAGAAAAGGGGTTCGACGACCTCTTGTTGTGCTGGCTTGAGCTCTTCTTGTTGACATGTAAGAATGGATTCGACGACCGCTTGTCTGACTGACTCAACTTATCCTCCCTGTTTTGCAAGAACGGATTCGACAACCGCCTGTCACTTTGATCCAGAGAGTTTGTGTTTTGCCGCAAGAATGGGTTTGACAAACGTCTATCAACTTGTTCCAGAGCATTCGTAGATTGGTGTACGAATGGATTCGAAAGGCGCCTAGGAATTTGGCTAGGACTAGTCGTGTTTTGGTGTACGAACGGATTTGACGATCGCCTATCTCTTTGTGGTAGGCCATTACTATTTTCTGGTAAAAACGGATTCGAACTTCGCTCATTCAGTGTATGATTTAGAATCTCATCTTTGTTGTCCATCAGATATGGATGTGATTGTCGTCTAGCCTCTCTCGAACTGGAACCAATATTTGCTTGTTGCGTCAAAAAAGGATTCGTCATTCTCTGCTCCCTACCAAGACTCAGCGCATCCGGCTTTTGCTCCATTGTAAACCTCTAGATTTCAAAACATCAGCGCCACCGTCAAACAAGTTTCAACTGCTACTGTAGAATCACTTAGTAAACTCACCTGAAGCTTGGGATGAGGATAGGACAAAAATTAAAAAAAGGTTATACGTGTTCACACCTCCAGCCGAATCGCGTCTATGTTCCTGTTGCTATTTGAACGAAAGTAGCCGGAGAGGACCGGGCCAAGGCCAAATGAAAGACTTGAAGCTCATTGAAAGTTGTATGAACGAAGAGCGCTTTAATTAAGTTACCGCAGATACTCAAAGTGGCACTGTATACGAGCCTGGGTCCTCCTTTGGGCTGAAAATTCTCCTTGTTGTCCTACTCTACAATCCATCAATAGTTCTGGGCAGCTCGACCCAGGTTCCCAGTACTAGCTCGAGGCTCCGCCTTTTCTAAAGGTTCAAACTATTTCAACGCTTGCAGTACTGCACCTGTTAATCCCTAGATCAAATTAGTGCTACTTGACTTACCAATTGGAGCCATTGTATCTGTAACGTTTCTAAAAAAATTCTGGGTACGGAGATACTTGAGTCAGCCTTACTGCAGAGAAGGGTTACGAGGGCTGCCATCGAAATCCACACTCTCAATCTAGCTACACCCACCAAGGCAGGGAATGGTTGAGCTGTAATCCGAGGCGGCTATAACCTTTCGAGTGGGCCGAGATAGAAAAGTACCGTAAAGTCGATACTCGCTTATTTGACGAAAGCCCCTTCCTCCTACAAACTTGTTTTAATCACGCAATATTCACATATGGTTTGAGTCATTAGTAGATTACCGTTAAAGTATCAGAAGCTGTCTGTGCATAGCTTTTAGTGGCGAAGTCACGATCTGACCTAGCTAGCGCACATCGATACTTAGAGATTTCTACCTGACGTTGCAAGTTGCAAAACAGCAAGGATCGGCGGCAGTAACCGAGAGAAGACTTCCTGTGATTTCTCCTTTGCAGGGTTTTTTAGTCTTACATGACATTTCTCCAGATTTTAGCGGTCTAGGGGCGTTCTAATGTCAGGCACTACTCATTTTAGATCCTTCTCTAGCTGTAAGGCAATGCGTATCCCTGTAATCATAGTGCAACTTTTAGCACGCTTTGACACAAAATTTACTCCGTAAGCCTAGATCCTAGAAGTTTTTCGGACAATCCTCCAGGCTTCTGGCATTCAATTTTTTCCAGGACTTTTCTTAGTATTATTCCGTACCTGCATTCTGAGGTCTTGGCCCATTCGAGCTCACCAAGGATGTGGCGTAGAATCTATTTGATTTGTACATTAGTCTACAAAGCATATTGTAAGCTAGCTGAGTGCTTGAAAATGCCCCAAGAGTACTTTGATTGTGCAGCTTCATTCGAGACACTCAAAGCAGATAAACGTTATTGTGTAACGAAAGGACCTTGTTGACTCGCCCCTCGCAATTTTCCAGTTTGTGCCGTAAAATTCTCTTGCTTTTGTCATCTTCCTGAGGTGGAACGACAGGAGTAGTTCGAGAACAGGAACTATTTTTAGCCATTTAGACCAACATCTTCCCAAATGTTCTAATGGCCGTTCAAATTGCAAAGTAA
Source organism: Hymenoscyphus repandus (assembly GCA_001414415.1). Classification (NCBI taxonomy): domain Eukaryota; kingdom Fungi; phylum Ascomycota; class Leotiomycetes; order Helotiales; family Helotiaceae; genus Hymenoscyphus; species Hymenoscyphus repandus. The sequence goes on along the minus strand of LLCE01000006.1, from coordinate 47,558 downwards.
GTAAGGTTGAGGTTGTCCTACCATCCTTACCCGAACCTCCGAAAACAAGTCCAGAGGAAAGACTATGTAGAACAGAAGGACACCGAAGCTAGTTAAGCTGAAATAGTGTCGTATGAGAAAATGAGTCTATTGAAAATCTATGTGAGCGAGTGTGTAGAAAATCCGAGGAGCCCTTGGGGATCCAGTTTGAGCCACAGATTGTTCATATTGTAGAAAATCCCATCAAAAACCCGTCAAATTTCTCATTATCTGAGAAAATGGCAACCTCTTCAAGTAGCAGTTTATACAGCCAAAGCTCTTCTCATCTTTCTCTTGCAGATTCGGCTGTCAGTACCCCGGCCACTGAGGTCTCTACACTATTTAGCAAAATCTCAAATTCACAACTACTGCCCGCAAATCACAATGATAATTACATTCTGATCTCTGGCGGCTTGGGGTATATTGGAAGTCATACAACTTGGGAGCTGCTCAAGGAGGGGCACAATGTCATTGTTATCGACAACTTGGACAATTCATACCGCGGGGTTCTAGAAAGTCTTCAGGCATTGTTGAAAACTCGATCAAGGACTCGAGGACCGCAGCCTTCGCTGCAATTTTACGAAGCCGATTACAGAGACCTTCCCACTTTACGGCTTATCTTGAATAAGTATGCCACGTCAAGGTCTCATATTGAGCATCTTCCGCAGTCAAGAATCACAGGGGTCATCCATTTCGCGGCATATAAAGCAGTCGTAGAGAGCATAAAACAGCCACTGAAATATTACGCCAACAATGTCGGGGGCCTGGTTACCTTTTGTTCCCTTCTTGGAGAATTTGGTATAAAAAAATTTATATTCTCGTCTTCTGCTACGGTCTACGGCGATTCTCACCCAACAGGCGACAATATCAAGGAGGAAACATGCACACACGAGCGCACTACTTACGTTGATGGTGACGGTGGAATACACACGCGCGCGGGCGGTTGCACCGGACTCACAAATCCCTACGGACGTTCGAAATGGATGTGTGAAGCGATTTTGAACGATCTTGCATTTGCTGATCCTGACTGGACAATCTTTGCTCTTCGCTACTTCAACCCAATTGGATGTGATGTTTCAGCGAAACTTGGCGAGTCACCTAGAGGCATACCGAACAATCTTATGCCAATTGTGGTGAAAGTTATCTCTGGCGAAGCGCCTTTCCTCAACATCTTCGGTTCAGATTGGGATACTCAGGATGGAACTGCTATCCGGGATTACATTCATGTCACAGATCTTGCACGAGGACATGTTGCGGCTCTGCGCTCTACAACACGCGCCAGCTCTGAGAATAATTTTCATGTCCTGAATCTTGGTACCGGAGGTGGTCATTCCGTTCTAGAGGTCGTTGCTGCGATGGAGAGTGTCACTGGGAGAAAAGTGCCATTGAGGATTATGGGACGGAGAGAGGGTGACGTTGGCAAATGTGTTGCTGATGCTTCGAGGGCACAGAGAGAGCTTTCTTGGAAAGCAGAATTGTCCTTAGAAGATGCTTGTCGAGATATTTGGAGGTTCCTCAAAAGCGAGCCTGGTATGATTGAAGGGACGTTCGCATGATGAAAGCTGACTGTTGGTGTTTGGTTTTGTCGTTCTCGGGGACTGAAAAGATACACAATCGCTTATCCTTACTTCAAATTTGAAACGCATACCTATAATTTGCAGCTCAAACTCTATGCTGTATGGGCAATATGCACTTTCTTCGATTTTTCGAGCCCTGACATACGGATCTTACGGTACAACAACCTTTCCGGACTCTGCAGATCACTTGATTTGTCAGGACACTTTTACGAAGATAGTCCCGCACCAACACGCAAAACTAGGATTCTGTCAGCAAGTTGTAGTCCACTGGTACCAATGCTGTAAGCCATAGAGACAACAAATCGCGATGCTTCAAGCCCTCATATCATAACCCTCAACTCCTCGAAATTTACTGACCACTATGGTTCACGTCCTTCAATTATCCCCCAACCCAGATAGTGTTCCTGAAAATTCTTCCCGTCCTGCAGCTCCTGAACTTTCTCATAGCCGCAAAGTTTGTCTGGCTCTTGCATCCTCAAGCCTCGACTATACACCTAGCCTGATATTTCCCCCTTACTATGTCGACAAGCCGTTGCGTGATGCATATCACTACAAATTCTAGTACCTTCCAAACCACTGATATGCCTTCAGAATTCTGTTTGCAAAGCTGGTTTTGTTGTCGATCGAGGATGGTTTCCTCAACACCTCGGCTATATGTTTTTGCTGAAAAGCGTTATTATGTCATAGATACTGCCCCACGAAATCTAGCTGGACTGACAGAGGGATGGCGTCTGGACGGCCGGCTCGCACCATGTCTTGGCAAAGCCTAATAATCGGGTGACGCTAGCCCTGCCGAGCCCTGCAATCGCCGGGAAATACTTCCTAAACTCCTTTTCTCCTAGATCACTTTTAGATCCAGGCGACAAAAGCCCGAGCGCAGGTTGGTGGTCGACAGTTCGCTAATCTTGGTGGTGACTTCTCACGTTGCACCTCCCCCTTTTGAGTCAAGGGGTAGATTTCGCTTGGACGTGCAAGTGTCTAGAAGTAGAACTCGACGCATCGCCATTATGCAGGACGCTACGATCAGCAGTACGGAACTATACGAATACTTAGTAGTGAAAATTTTCATCGTGCCTTTCGGCAGGCTCCTCCGGACATGCATTAGCTTTCATGCAGACGGGAATAACAGCAGCTCTGCCGTGTCTTAGTTTCTTAGAGGGTTTCAATGTGAATGTACTAGTGGGTTCGTCTTTGGGTTTAAAAAAAAAAGATTGGATAATCTTCACTAATACACGTGAGGGCACTAGATGGACAGTACTGAATATGCGGAGATTGCTGTTCAGCGCCTCCTATGTTTCTCCTCATTCCACGATCCCGGCCTTGCTTCACGATGCTTACTTTGTTGTTTCTATTAGGGCTCTTTATCACGCTGGTCGTGGCAGACGACTCATGCACTAGCTTTGTGATCAATGGATCACTACCAAGTACATTTCAATATCATCGATTCTACGACTTTCGGAACCTTGAAAATACAACTCTTTTACAGAACAACTTCCTTCCGTTCAATACGGCTGTACGAACACAAAATGTCAATAACCTCGCATGGACGGAGGACTGGAAGATAAAGGAACAGCTCAAAGAACCTACAGATACAGATAATGATACGATCACTTGGAATTATACCCCGAATAATGTCTACATTGGTATTACTTTTGGTGGCTCTAAATTGCGTATCTAGGATAACAGTTATAGAAACAAATCATGACTCCAAAGCACGAGATATCTCCACCCATCTCACTCTTTCAGCATCCCAATTACCCGCCCAAACAGGTGCTGAGATTGACTTCACGAACGCTGATATTCTATACGCTTCAGTACGGGTAATGGCCAGAGTGATGGGGTCACCAGGCGCGGTAGCAGGAATTTTCACATATCACAACGACACAAACGAATCCGATATTGAGATCATCACCCGTGACGGTACCAGCAATATTCACTACGCCAATCAGCCGACAACTGATGATGATGCCAACACCATTTTTGGCTCTACATTCAACATCACCATACCAAACAATGCAAAGTGGACTGATTGGCACAACTACCGCCTCGACTGGCTTCCTGGACAGAGTGTATGGTATGTGGACGGTGTAAAAACTGCTGATACTTCAGTTCATGTGCCGGAAGCTCCAAGTGCTATCATTCTGAATATGTGGAGTAATGGAGGACGGTTCAGCGGTAGCATGTCCGAGGGAAGTCAAGCTGTGATGCAGGTGGGGTGGATTGAGATCGCTTTCAATACATCAAATGAATATGTAGCGAACTTGAAACAGAAGGCAAAGATGTGTACTGTTGAGAATAAAGTTGGAAATCCTACGAGTCCTGCAGCGAGAGAAATAGGAAGGAGTTTTGCGTTTTTGGTACTACCTGCACTTTTCGCATTTTGGATATCTTTGTAAAGGGCATATAGAGTGTTACGAATTCATGAACTCTGAAGTGGATATTCTAAGAGAAAATATGGCCTTGTGTAACGAAAGAGTTCGTATGTCCTGTGAGATCGTTGCAACGAGATCACTTGATGTGGATAGCATACATCTACAACTTTCCTCGCCGCAATGCAACAACTTGGACTCAGGTTGTTGCCACTCGTTAGTCAAACGACTAAATTCAAGGCTTTGATGGCACCATATCCGCGAATCTTCTTTGGAAAGGCTATGAATTTATGAATTTGCGGAAATATGCAACATCAAAGAGCAGGACTAAAGTTTCTCCCGCCTCTAAAGCTTTGCCGAGAATCTGATATAAGAACAGCATAGCATAACATAATGCACTTACCCCGCACGGCCACACACCTTTGGACAAGTTTTGGAAAGAGTTCTCGAAGGCAAGATCTTCAGGAACGAGAAGCGGAAGTGAGCCTAGCTTATTGCTTGAGCACGATTGAGTGTCTCGTATCCCAGATTTTCGGTGAAATTTGGCGAGCCGGTCAGGGAGCAGAGTGATTATTTCTTTTAACAGCATTTATTTGGCCAGATTCAGCAGGCAATACCATGAGCAGCTCTTCTGCATGGCCGGGTATGCACCTCACAAGCATGCAGAAAAATGGTAAGCATAACAGGAGCTTGTGCATTTTGACTATCGAATGTAGATGTTAGAAATGCATAATGCAGGAAATAAACATCTTTCCCTCGATGGGTTTCCTGGAATGTGGTCCAAATATCGATCTGGGATAAGAAGGTCCGTTGCATGCAGCTTTTATGTGCCCTGATACTTCTGTAAGATGCGCCTCACGAGTCAAGCCATCATTTATTTTGACATTGTGAGAAGCTTTTGTTAGCCTTGCACGTTAAGTTTACCAGTCATACTCGTGTGTAACTACTGCTGGCATGGCCTATAATAGACCCTTCCATATATATAGGCATGGATATGTTTCCTACCTAAAGAAGTGACTATTAGAAAATATGCTTGTCCTTGTTTCTTAATCGTTGTTCACTCGGCATTTCAATCACTCATCATCAACTTCTTTTGTTCAAGCATGTATTTAGCGATGGGCTAGAAACATCGGAAATTCTCATTACAAATCACAATCTCGAGTAATAAGTGATCCAGCTGGGTGTGGGGTTTCAAGCATTCTAACTTGACCGGCGCACGACCCCACCTCATGAGCTCTGGTCCACTTGTAAGTAGATTCGAATGCAAAAGTATATGCCCAAAAAGAGAAGGTTCTTTGAAAAGGTAACGAGCAGCGATTTTTTTCAACATGTCGGAGCTGCTGACTAACGAAGACAAAAAGGTCATTTTATTTACAATGGGCCAAAAAATGACAAAAAACATACAACAGTAGGTATTCGCTGGTGGTCACCCACCCAACTACTAATCTACCGATTTGAGGCTTGTGTATGGCAGAGCGGACGGGATGCCCAATTCTCCTCAATCTGTGGTCGTATGTGACAAGAAGGGTGGTTTTAATAATATATCCAAGCCTAAAACTTGAACTAATACAGCACCTTAGCGGCTTTTATCACCATGGAGATTCTCAAGATATGTGCTGCATATTGGAGGTTTAAATAATTTCCTGAGATATGTTCGAGATTTAGGTTGGTGAAAAGATCTTCATATGTAGTCGGCGAGTGCAACGTCGCTGGTAGGAATTATAGAGAGTGAAATCTTCCACCGATAGGAGGAATAAAATAACTCCCCTTTCAGTCGTACCATTAATTTCTCTGCTTTCTCCTGACTGAAATTATGAGCCTTTTCGTTCTATTTTAGTTCGTGTAGAATCTTATTCGTCAAGGAACCAGATCCCCTCGTGCCCCCTCGCTTAGGCTCTCCACACGAAATCCAAGCACACCCGACGTATGATTTTCAGGACATGTAAATACAACTATCATAAGTTTTCGGGCATTATAGAATCTATCCAGCAGCCCCCGGATGAATTAGCTATGCGTTGTATATCGATGATTCTAGATAACTTCAAATCCCCGAGCGAAGCTGTAGAGTGGTGATACGTCGAGGATCTTCCAACCAGAAGCTGTTTTTTGTAGAAATTCTAAAAATTGCGAAACATTAGGAAATGGCCTCATATTCATTGGGCGTCCTTGGCACTACTAATGATGACAGTTCCTTCCTAGTTCCTTCCTCATAAATCTTTGAACTCTGGTCTGTACCTACTTTTTATCTTCGGACCAATCACACATGATTTGAAGATCCAATTTCTCATCTTTTCCGGTGCGAGAGCTGCGAGGATAAAGTGGAGGTTCAATAGATCTAGACCTGTAACTTCCAATTTAAGCAAAAATATTAGCTTCCCAGATCCTCGGGTTTAACGCAAATCATTGGACAGATTCTGTAAATAAACTACCGTTTATCAGTGACTAACCAACTCTAGTTGAGTAAAAGGAAACCTGGGCACCTAAATTTTAGAGTATATCTGATCGTAGATATATCCCTCTGTGATGGGCTGCAAGAAGCTTTTCTATGAAATGTGCGGAGTAGGAGTCTTCATTTCCCCATATTTTAGAACAGATATTGGCTATTTGTGTCATGAGGTGGTCTCGTGAAAGGTACGCTTACCACCTGATCAAATCACATTTCAATCTAGCCAAAAAGCATCGAACCCGGCTACCAGGCTCACGGTGAGCTCTTCTTGGATCTCGCCGCACCTAGATCGCATTCAAATATCTTGAATCACCGCGAACATGTTAGCATTGGCATCGATACCCACTTGCTAGTTTACAATAGCACAAAACTTTCTATAGAGTGCTTTTAGGCCTGGTATAAAGGAAGAATTCTTCCCCTGAAGAGAGCTTTCCTCTCCAATCTGTTTCGGGGCAAAACATCCTTTGCTTTCAGGCTCTTCCACTATCAGAATGGCTCCATCAATCCGCCCGTTCCCTGTCGATTCGACAGGCGATCGTGCTAACAAGCACGACGACACCAAACGTATGCTCATTGTCCCAAACATCAAGCCTATGCCCACCCTCAGCCTTGTCGCCGGTCCCGAAAACCCTGTTCTAATTTCAGGACGTAATGTCCTCAGAGATCTCAAGCTTAAGCATCCCAGTGGAGTGTCTTCAACTGGCGAGCTGTTGGCTTCGATACTCCCAATTCTTGAGAAGGAGGCCACTGGATCTGCTCATGCTTTCACCAACCAGTACGAAGATCTACTCCAAGAGATCGATGACGGAGTTGAAGAAAGATCTCCCTTCAACAAATGGATCTCTTGGATCTTTAGAGAGATGGTCTGCGATATCTTTGCCCATGGCTCTGAAGATCCGCTCTTGCAACCATTGCCTGAAGATGACAAGGAAAACTACAAACCAGGAAAGGAGGCACAGACTCTGGAGAAGCGAGATCACTGCTTCGGTTTTAGAAAATGCTCCTTGCTAGGCCTCAGACCTAACCGCTGGACTGCCCATGCTAAGCAAAACGGTCCTGACATTGACAACACTCTTGAACCCAGCATCCAACCAGATAACTTCATCGACGCATTGAACGAGGCTGGCGAAAACCCTGGATCCAGCGACCATCTCATTCTTGATTCAACCCCAATAGAAACGAAAGAGACCGATCCTAGTAGTGGCATCCTACTTAGTCGAGATGTTGCTCACGCTGCTCTTCAGCCTCCTCCACCAGAGGCTTCGGGCGAGACATACCCATTCAGACCTTTCAACCCTGACCCCGCTGTCCCCCTCCCAGGTCGAGACATTGCCCACGCTGCTCTTCAACCTCCTGTACCAGAAGCCTCAGGCATCCCATATCCATTCCAGCCATTCAGAAACGACCCAGCAGTTCCATTGCCAGGCCCAGTCGAGGCCAACGCCGTTCTCGGATCCCGAGAGTTTTCTCTCTTGCGACGTTCATCTTTCGACGACGCGTTCAACTCCCCGTTCGGGTTCTTGATCCTTCTCGGCATCATATTCGGCGGTGCCGTGGTCCTCTACGTCGCTTTCAGAATCCTCAAGTGCTGCACTCGATCAAATCGAAAGACGGTGTTCGTGGAGACTATGCTTATTGACGGGAAAATCCATGAGGCTGAGACTGCCAGTCCTTAAGGGGGCTAAAACTGATTAGCATCCTAAACGGTGTTTCGGAGTTAGCACCCTGTTCTTATTTCCTACCGTCATTTCAGTATAATATATCTATTACATTATAATGTTTAATTTCTAGATTGTTGGAACTAATTTGATACGGATATTTATTATCTACTGAGCGTTTGAGAGTAGCTTAGAGGAACTGTATATAAACATATATAGAGGAATACAATTTGGGTTAAATTATTCCTATGAAATTTCTCGTCGTGACATAAAAGCCTGATGTCGCATCCTGTGTGCAACGGGTTCAAAATTGTGATATGCTATCACGTTCTAGATTCCGTGTGTCAGACGTCATACGCAAGCTTTCAGAGATGAGAACTACGTGACGCCAAGGGAAGTTCCCGTGATTCGCTTAAACGTGGTCGAGACCCGGGGGAGTATAGTCACGTGAGCACAGGGTGCCTTTAAAGATACTCTGGAAGCATTCTACCTCGACGGGCAACCCAGTTTTACAATGGTCGCATGGAACCATGACAAATACATTAAACTAATTTTTCAATTGATTGGAATCTGTTATTTGCAAGATTATAGGCATAGCTTTCGTTCGTTCCTGCCAGATTTGCTGTCATGGAGGAAACTCTTGGTAAGCTCGTCCATACTCGTGTTGAAGATCTTATCATTTCATCTTCCTACAACACTGTCTTAGCTCCTTCCTCAGCATCATAAAACTCAATCTCAGTGTTAGAAATTGTGTCGGTCTCCCACCTGCACCCTTCTTACTCACAAACTGTCCTAGGCCTTCCCACCCGATTATGATGCTTTTCCCTCCGACTTTCAGCATTGCTTCCTTCCTCATGCTCAGATTCAATCTCTTCTTCACTCTCACCCTCACTCCCACTCTCCCAATCACTATCCTCCTCCCAACCCACAACCTTCCCCATATCCAATCCCAGCTCCGCATAAACCTCCTCAGTCAAGTGCCTCCCCCTCTTCAAGTCCTTGATAATCTGTAACTTCTCCTTCAGATCCTTCCTCCTGGTCAACGCAACCTCCTTCTTCAGCATCTTATTCTCGCCTTCTACATTCACCATATCGTCTTCTAATTTCGCCATTCGCTCGCTCAAACGTCGTAGCTTTTCCTCGGTATCGAATTCGTCGCGCATAATGGTTTGACCGAGCTTGGTATTGCCTGTATAGAGCTTGGTAGCGGTGGCTTTGTCGATGGCTAACGTTGCATGTTTGAGCAGGAAGTGGGTACGATGCGTGATATAGTATGCGTGGATGGTGAGGAGCAAGAGGAGTAAAAAATGATAAATTGAAGTCACGAAGCAAAAGAGGATATGATCGGCAATGATCAGATGATATGGATAGAGCTGGGTGTGGACGCGATTTAAGACAATGAAAAGGTTGCCCATTGCGTGAAAGATTGTGAATGCAGGTTGTGAATATATGGGGGTTTGAATGAAATGCATGTTGGCTCGGATGATTAAGAGGTGAGAGGGAAATTTTAGGAACAAGCAATGAAGAACAATACAGTGTTAGAACTGTAGGAGAATAGAGATAATTGAAGTTCAGTAGCTAGACATTCTTGGACGAGGGAATATTCTAGACCAATCACTCAAGCCCATATCCATCATGAGGAATACCAACTCCATGGTTCGGATGGTGCTAAATATTTCCACCACGTATACTTTTACCTAGAGTCTCAGCGGATCCAGTCCAACCCGAATATTTTAAGCTCCACATGCATTCTGACCTAGGCGCTGCACCTTTCCAATGTCGCTGCGATATCGGTCATGAACTTCGACAATTCCATCGACTCGCTCTCAGTTCTCTCGCGAGGATTAATTGCCAGACATCTCCGGACGACATCCCCATACACAGAACCTGTCATACTGCGATTTTGATTAGTCACAACCGCCCAGTAATTTTCGGGAAGAATTTTACCCATCTAATTTCATAGTCAAGCCCTGGAAGTTCTTCTTGGTCCTCTCAAAATCCTCGTCCTCAATATCCACAATGGAATCCAGTGGCTTCCAAAGCCCGATCTCAAGCAAGACACAGCCTAGACTGTAGATATCGTGAGCACGGGAATATCTGAGGGTTGGGTTCCAGCGCTTATCTGGATGCTGGTAGTAATCGAGATTGATATCGTGTGCACGTCGTGTCCCTCTTGGATCCACTCTAGGGTCCATCAGTCTTTGATCACCTGGAATAAAATGGTACGCATCTCCAGGATCATTGACGACGTCGTCCACACGTGCATGTCCAAGTCCTACGAAGAGAGGTTCATCGTAGCCAAGTGGTTGTGGAAAGCCGGAAGCTGGACCTGGTGGGCCAGCCGATGGCTTGTTCTTTGCTGGAAAGAAGAGTAAAGAGTTTGCTCGAATATTCTTGTGTACCCATCCAGTGCAATGCATCATGTGCACAGCACCGACCAATTTCTTCGCCAGACTGAATCTAATGCCGAGATCTAGTATTTGCACACAAGCAGGGTGTCGCTTCTCGAGCAGCTCTTTCAAGGACACTGGCATGCGCTTTTGTGAGATGGCACCAGCAGGTAATATATTAGGCAGGTTACTCCTGATGTGTGCTGGAGGTGCAAGCACCAGCCCGAATCTTCTGGTGAAAGTGTCTTCCACCATCCCATAACAAGTCGGCAACAAGAGCTGCCCAGGTTTTGGTGTAGCAAGCATCAATGTCTTGATCCTCGTGTCTCTTTCTTGGTCTCGATCTATATCTTCAATCCATTCAATCAATACTACCCGGTGTTCCTTCTTTACCGGATAGTCGAACAGTAATGCCATCGTTGAAGTAGGAGATGAGGATAGGACATATCCTTGGTCTAATCTGAAATCTCGCAAAGTGAATTTTATAGCAGCGTGTGGTCTCTCAAATTGGACCACCACACTGAATTGTGCCGCGAGAGACAGGTCATGATATCTCTCGATATTCTCATTTCCTTTGGGGGAGTTCTTAGCTTCGTATGCAGCCGCTTGAGCAAGGCGACGCAGCTCGTCCATTTGCAACTGCCTTAAAATCTCGAATTCGCCCTTGACCATTTTCCCGAGATCGACTTTCGGCCCGAAGGTAGCTAGGTTTTCATTATACTCCTTGACTAGATCGATCAGATGATTCCATGCTGCATCTTTCTTCCTAAAGACGAAGCGGCATCTCTTCAAGAATGTTAAATTCGTTCTACAACGCTCTAAGAACACTGCTTGTGTTTCAAGGGTCAGTTCTTGGCCACTTTTTAAGTGAAATTGCGCGAGGTCTTTTGCGTCCTGTAGTGAGAATTGTTAGATAGCTACCGTCAAACTTGCATTACATGATACGTACTCGAGGATGTTTGTCAAGCTTGATGCCGTATGATTCTTCCAGAGCTCGAGCATCCAGCAGTGCCTGTGAGAGCAGGGATAACTGCCGCATGATCCGCCTTCCAGACGTGGGATTACTCTTGCAATACCCCTCGAACTTAATATCTAGCTCACCATCCTCACTCCGCCATATCTCTCGCCACTCATCATATCGCTAGAACCCGTCACGTGAGAGAATGTTCAATTCTAGGTAGGGGGGAAGACGAACATCTCGCTGAAGCTCAAGTCTTCCCACTGCTAATTGGAGGGTCTGTGGAGCATCAAAACACTCTTTTATCATCGATAGACCATCTATAAATACTCTTAATCCCGATCCTATCCATGAATGTCGCGTGATCTTCTTGAAATCCGCAAAAACTCACCTCGACATAATGGAAGAAGTCCTAGGACTCCTGTCACTATTCCGAACACTTCAGCCATGGTGAGCTCGTCATAAACTCTAAAAGCTATCTTTCGAAAACATGTTCGCGATCAATCTCTTGAGATGACTCCAAATTGGGCCCCATTTTTTTCAGCTCAAGGAAGCCTAAGATGCGACGCAAGTACAGGGCTAAGAGGCTCCATCACGTGCACCAATCAAGAGATTAATCGTGGCAGCGCATGCAAGCTTTATTGAGAAGAATTCAAACACCTTGTCTTTCTTGTTCAATCTTGTGTTTTGGCCCCCAATATGATACGATGGTTACTGAGATTCGATTTGATTATCTTAGGGTGAGATAAGATTGACAGGAATTTAACGATACCTACGCAACGCGAACGGATAGCTCGTTTGCTTGATGTGTATCAAAACCGAGCGAGGCCTGGCTCGTTCGATTTTGAAAGGATGGAGATCGTCAATTGTATACTCCATCGCTACTTGGTAGATGCTCTAGCTGCTCGAAAGATCATCTTGACAGACCAGAACAGCTGAGATGCCCTTATTAACACTTTTAGCACAACCACCGCTATTGGCTCTGCTAGATAGATACCTTGTAACTCTGTATGGTAGCTATTCCATCATAATGTACTTTTGCTCGAAGCTAAGCGTCTTCTAGTAGCTCAAAGGAATTGGTCCCAAGACAATCTAAACGCGCCGAGTAATTTTACTTTCTCGGTGCTCAATCATCATAGTGGAGAGCCTCTCCTGTTATTTCGGCCACTGCGAAGAAGACTCATCAGCCTTGTTGGTCGACTAAATACTTATATCCCGACTAGATAAGGTTTTGGAGAGGAAACCAAAAAAAAAACGGTGAGTATTTGTAAAGGGTAAGAGAAAGAGCGCAAACAGGAGCTTAATTTTACAATGAACTCAGGACAGTTGAACTAAGAGGATCTGTTAGAAAGAGGGAATCTCGTTGTGATTGTGGTGCAGCCAATACAATAAATGCCATGCAATCTGATTGTGCGGCAAGCCATGTATGATTGAGGTATAAAATTGTCTTATAATTCCCTCGCTTATTAGTGAAGCTACTCGGATAACTTTTTTCATGTGGCTTCGTCGATTGGCGCTTGTAGTCGACTTTTAAAACCGTGCTAGTGATGGAGAAGCAGAGAAGATGCGGATTCTGAAGGGTCATTACGTTGACCACCGAGAGGAAATCGAAGGACTAGTAGAATGTACCTGGATCTCTCTCCAATACTGTTCTGATTTAAGAGAGTTTTGCTATGCTCACACCTTCATGGTGGAGCTGGAAATATCTCTGAGTGTGCAAACCACTTCTGATTTAAGAGCAGGCATTGGGCGAAGCGGCATTGTAATAATAGGAGTGTCTAATCATGCTAAGCTCTAGCCTGCCCAAGACCAACTTAAAAACAATACTCACCGATGAGACAGTTGGTTTTCATAGGCATCCCATACTATTGCTCTGTCAAATTCTCAGCTGGGAAGAACATAGTAGAATGGACCAATATGCGCAGCCATCGTCGACAAAACACCCTAAATTATATTGAGTGAGTCACACTCTTCAATGAGCTTTCTATGGTAGTAGAGCGGGATTATGTCAAAGCAAAGCTCATAACTGGGGATATCGCCGGAAATCTGCCACCAAGATTGATATCTCGTTCGATGTAGTCGGCCTTGCCTGCACTAGGCGAAATCTTGATATTAGTATCCTCGCACCAAATCGATGAGTCGCAATCGAGGAAGACTTGCTGTTGCGCAAAATCAGAACTTTTCATGATCGCGTTAAATTCAGGGAAATTCCAACATCATCTACACCAAGCAGAATCCTCTATGCATAGAAAGTAAGGCGTGCTGACTGACACTAACAAAGGATTCTTGACCTGAGCAAAAGTGCTGTGTTATATGTCATGATCTAGGGCATCTATCAGCTGGGGTTCTTAAGCATAATAAAACCCAGCGAAAAATGCACCTGGAGATACAATCGTACATGTCCAAGGGTTTCCACAACTCTAGGGTTATGGGAAGCGGTTTGACTTACGGAAAAAGTGGTAGTGTTCAAGGAATAGCTGGTCGCTTGCGTCTTGCATTGAATTATATACCATACCGCAAAAGGAGCAAGTTTCTGGGGTGGGTTCTCATCCAATCTAGCAGGGGACATGTAGATTTCTCTACAAAACTCGTCCACCAGAATGTTTGTACGATATAATGCCTCGCGAAAATCATAGAGACCATCGTCCTGCTTACGCCGAGAAGTTTTCCGCTTTGTTCTCTTCACGGCAACACCGTCGATGCTTACATAGTGGTGTCTGGCCGGCCCACGGAAAAGGCTGTAGCAAAGCAAAAACGGCGAGGCACGCGACGCCCAAAACAAACGCGGGATTATTGCCACAAATCAGAAAGACCTACATAACTCAGGAGATGTTTTGCGTGGGGTAAAGCAGATCGATATCAATCCGAAAGAAGAAAATAAGCCTCGGGCTACTCAAACAACATCGTCTTCTGGTGTTGTAGAAATGGAAAGGAGTGAACTAAGTGAGGTTTGACGCGCTTCGAAGTGTAAGCGTGATCCGACAAGCGTCACCTGGGCGGGCTGCACTTGCCGGCGCAGGGATTATGTAAGCGTACTCCAACACGGCAAATGATGTCACAACGCCTGAAAGACTTTCGGCCCGCCCTTCGACACTACGATTCAACAATCATCACCATACGAAAAATCCCGAAAAAAGCAACCACAACCAGCGCCATGCATCCACCAAAGAGAGAGAGAGGAGAGAATTTGTTGCTCAGCATGACAGGACCCCCAATTCCTATCTCTCACATTTCCAACAAAAGCATAAGCATGTCTTGAGCATGTGTCCAGATTGATAAAGTATCTTTGAGGGGAAGTCTCCGAGATATGCACATAATCACGATCTAGGCTCTGAAATGGATCTCGATAGCCAATGCACTTCCCTCACTGCAGCAGGGTTAAGTAATCAGTCCACGGAAGCCTTGATAGAGGCGATTGAGGATATATGATTGGCAAAAGAAAAAGGGGCACCTTGTTGGACGCTCGGAATGGAATATGCTCAGCCAAAGAGAGCCACACAGAATGAGGCTGCCCCTCCAAAACTACCCCACCATGAGCTCATGGTTGACCTGAAGTACGAGGGGCAGGAACCTTCCAAAGGTCCTTTTTTTCCTACATAAGTTCCTTCTCCCTCTTAACCTCTTCCAATTAAGACATCAACTACTCAATTAACATCTTTCTTCATCTACACAATTAGCCACATTCCCAGATCACATATTACACACTTCATCATGCCTCAAAGAATCCCAAAAACCAACTCCCTCCTGGAGATGTTCAGCATGAAGGGAAAGGTGGTCGTTGTCACCGGAGCATCAGGACCAAAGGGAATGGGAATTGAAGCTGCTCGTGGCTGCGTAAGTTCCTACTCAACATGCTTCTTAACCACTCTAGATAACTAATGTCCTCTTGTAGGCTGAGATGGGTGCTGACCTCGCTATCACATACGCCTCCCGCCCAGAGGGAGGAGAGAGGAATGCCAAGGAGCTCGCCGAGACCTACGGTGTTAAGGTCAAGGCCTACAAGTGCGACGTTGGAAACTACGAGAGTGTCGAAAAGCTCGTCAAGGACGTTATCGCTGAGTTCGGAAAGATTGATGCCTTCGTCGCTAACGCTGGACGTACTGCCGACAGCGGTATCCTCGACGGATCTGTGGAGAAGTGGAACGAGGTTATCCAGACTGACTTGAACGGAACTTTCCACTGTGCAAAAGCCGTCGGCCACCACTTCAAGGAGAGGGGAACTGGTTCCCTTGTCATCACCGCGTCGATGTCTGGGCACATCGCCAACTACCCACAAGAGCAGACCAGCTACAACGTTGCAAAGGCTGGCTGCATCCACATGGCCAAGTCTTTGGCCAACGAGTGGCGCGACTTTGCTAGAGTCAACACCATCTCCCCTGGTTACATTGACACTGGTCTCAGTGACTTCGTTGCCAAGGAGACACAGGATCTGTGGAAGAGCATGATCCCTATGGGACGTGATGGTGAGGCCAAGGAATTAAAGGGTGCTTATGTCTACCTCTGCAGTGACGCCTCCACCTATACCACTGGATCAGATATCTTGATTGATGGAGGATACTGCGCTCGTTAGATGTTTGTTGTCTTCATGAATAAATAAGGGTTAAAATGGGCGTATCGTTCCTATAAATAGTTTCCGGATGGAGATGTATTAGCACAGCGAGTACATTAAGATTACCACAGAATGAAAAGTTTTAGCGGCCCTCCAAGAAAAATATTACTGCTAGCATCTCGTGTGCCCTGTCCACATTTTACGTGGTCGTATAATGCAATAATGCTCTGGGGCATCCAAGAGTTTCATACGTCTCATACTAGGTCTGCGGTAGAGAAGTGCTCTCACAAGTGCTTGAAAGTGCATTGGACACAATGGCACTTTCATACTCCTGATAGTAACCATCAAATCTCTGCTTGTTCAATCTGACTGTTCTACGAAACTCTTTTTCGATCAATAAACATGAAAAGACATCTTACAGGAGACTCCTCTTGCGACGTGTAAAATAAGCACGGGTGTGCCAGAATAGGAAGACTGGACTACAGAAAAAAGATATTCACTCAAGGCACATATGATCCTCATTGCAGACTTTTGAAAGGCGATAGATTTCCTCTACCTGGTCTATACTATTCACTCACGAAATCCCCAAAGAGGGTACCTCCCCTTGCTCGTTGACCTGTTGCTCACCTATTTTATATGAAGCTTTCCACCGTAACTTTACCGAATCCCCTTTTCCTTGTTCTACACCGTTTAGATGTATGACCTGCTTCACACCTGCCTTTTCATGTGGTTGCAGTCTCCGGCCGGTCTGCGGTTGTAGCTTAAGTGAATAGCCCTGAGCTCGGTTAGTAAGAAGTCAGTAGTAGAAATTCTGCATCACGTACCTTAGTCACCGCAGCCATGAAGGTTAATTCTGATATTGGTTGATCCGACTGACTTGAGAATGTTATAGCTAAAGTTATTATAGCAGGAGACTGCGATTCCCTAGAGGCATGCATAGCAATAGCGAGTGTCGTATTACTGACTGCAACTGTATTGGAAGATGGAAGTCCTTCTGGTAGTGCAGAAGAGAACGCCCATTCATCATCATCTGCAGGAGGAGCCGTCACAGCAGCAGCTGGAACAGGCTTTGGAGCCTGGAGAGCTGCGAAATCGAAAATCGACTTTTGTGGTTGTTGGGGGGTGGTAGCCTGCACAGGTGAGGCGAGAGCGGCAAAAGGATCCGTTATAGATGGAGGAGGTTGTGCTTTGGCCATAGCAGCTTGCTGCTGAAATAATGATGGCTGTGGAGTTGTAGATTGAGAGGCAGGATGAGACGGGGATCCGAATGCTGAGAAGGAAGAATAGTCTGGCTTTACGAGTGTAGGGCCTGTGGATTGAGGGGCAGGTGATCTTGTAGGCGTTGGGCCCCGTGCGGTGCTGTTGTCTGTTGTTGTGGAAATCAACGCAGGTCCAGGCATACCTGTAGCGGTTAGTGCTATTCATTTGCAACAGAGAAAGCGCTTACTGGTGTTGTTTCCAAAGCCCAGTGAGATACCGCCACCTTGACCATAGCTGGTCTCACCCATAGAGAGACCCAGCAAATCATCCTCCAAACCTCCGGGTTGTCCTTGAGCAGGAGGCTCCGTAGAGCTACTTCCGTTCGTTTCGTTCGTGTCACCATCAAAGTCAATGAGTGACAGTTCGTTTGCGGCATTTTTACTGACACCTGTACTCGTCCCAAGCGTTCCTTTGGCGATTTTAGCTGCTGATTCCACATCTCCTTTCTTCATCAGCTTGTACCGTTCCACAGTGCGATGGATACTGTCATTGATTTCAAGCAGCTTGGCAACTGCTTCATGATCGTCCGATTCCTCTTCACACATTCTCTGAATCTTAGGATGTGCGCTTTGGAGAGCAGATGCTAATTCCTCGTATACGTCTCCTTCCGTCATGGTGTCTCCCGCTTTAAACTCTGCCAATCGTTCTTCGAGCAATCTAGCTTTCTGCTGTACTTTACCAACTTCTTCTGCGGCCTTCGCTCGATAATCTGTCTTCTGCCTGGTATCATAGCCCGCCATGATCTTCATCAATCGGTTGGCTTCTTGTAGGTCCTCGGGCCCGCCACGGCGAATTAATTCCTGTAATTTCGCAGACTGCGCGGCTTTCTCTTCCTCTTCCATCTCTTCGGCAGATTTGAGGTTCTACTCATTGTCAGACGAGGGCTAGCATAAACTTGATAGGATCACCTACATCGCTTGGATTCAACACAGCAGCATCTTCTCTCCTGACCTCAGGGAATATGTATCCTTTATAACTGAGCAATCTGTGCATGTCACGAATGAAGCCCAGATCCTCTTTGTACCTCGAGGTTTGGCATATCGTGCCCCGCCATTCTTCAATGGCCTCCAGTATCTTCTGCTGTACTCTCGTAGCCCGTATTGGCGGTCGTTCCGGAAATCTTCTTACAAGCTCATTTAAAAACTCCTTCGTACTGATCTGAAGATGAAATGGGTATCCGCAATTCTTGACACAAATGTCAAGCAGATTAAGCGCGAGCAAGGAAACGTTGGGATTCCGATGGTTGATATAATTGACGATAGCTACTGCCGCTTCCCGAGGCGCATTCCCCTTCTTTTGGTTGACTAAATCGGAAATCTCGAGGTTCAAGGCCAGATTTGGCTCGAAGTTCTCTGGACTGCACGCTTGCTGGATATACCTTTGCAACTGTGACGGACCTGGATCACCCATGACACCAAAGCGATCTCTGGCCGCCATCCGCGCAGATGCTGCCTCCATCTGGAGGACTCTGATGGGATATCACCACTGGAAGTCGGAGAGGATGCGATGTGTTTTTTGCGCAGAGAGAAAGCTGTCAAGATGAAGAGGCGCAGGCAGATAGCGGGGAGGTTTGGACTGTGGCCGTTTCGGCCTGACGTTTTCGGGACCTAAGCTGCGAACAAAGTGATCCGCTGTTTTTAGTGGTGTTCCTGGAGCCCTTGACGCAACCTTCTTGCAACATTTTCCACCAAACAACAAAATTCACAACAACATCTAACATGGTCCGGCACAAGAAGGATGGGTTTTCTGCGAAAGGGAAGAAATACAATAATGCCCCAAGAACGAGAGGACCGCGCAACAATGACGAAAACGACGATAACCCCGCATCCGCATCTCGCCCCTCCTTCAAAGCAGCGTGCTGGGATATGGGCCATTGTGATCCAAAAAGATGCTCAGGAAAGAAGCTGATGAAACTCGGTCTTATGCGCGAACTCCATGTGGGCCAGAAACACTCGGGCGTTATCATCAGCCCAAATGCGAAGCAAACCATTTCGCCAGCCGATCGCGAGCTCATGGATCAATATGGAGCTGCTGTAGTCGAGTGCTCATGGGCCCGAGTCAAGGAAGTACCGTGGCCAAAGATCGGAGGGAAATGCGAGAGGCTTCTTCCATATTTGGTCGCCGCGAACAGTGTCAATTATGGAAAACCATGGCGACTGAATTGTGTCGAAGCGTTAGGCGCAGCATTCTACATCTGCGGACACCCTGACTGGGCCGAAGAGGTCTTGTCACATTTCTCCTACGGTCCCTCCTTTCTCGAAATCAACTCCTCGATATTGCGGCGTTATGCTGCGTGCACAGATGAGGCAGATATCAAGAAGACAGAAGAGGCTTGGATGGCAAGACTAGAGAAGGAGTACGCTGAGAGCAGAAACAACGGAGATGATGGTGATAACGATATGTGGAAAGGCGGCAATACGAACCACATCATACACGAGAGTTCTGATGAGGACGAGGACGAGGACGAGGGTGAAGATGGTGGGGACGATGATAAAGAAATTGATGGGATATATTTGGGTACAAAGCCGCAGAAGCAGACTGAGACGGCTCTTCCCGTACCCAAGAAAGACCCAATGGACATTACGGATGATGAGGATGATGAGGAAGAGATGGCAGAGTTGAGACGCCGAGTTCTGGCATCGAAGCCATTCTCTAACCCTACAACCACACAAAAGCCCGCTCTGGGAAAGATTGCGCGCCCTATACCTTTGAAGGAAGATTCAGATATAGAGGCTGACTCTGACAACGGAGATGATGATGAATTCGATAACATAATTAACGCCACTCCAGTTACCGATAGGACAGGAATCCAGGCCAAGGAGAAGGCGAAAGCTTCCGAGCCGATTGCAAGTGCTGTCTTCTCAAGAACTGTTGTAGGAGCCCCGAAAAAGTGGTAATAGCGTTTTCCAGTGAATTACTAGGACATGCGATAGCAACTGCAGATCAACACTCTCGCAAACTGCACATAGCATTAAGTCGGTTTAGGATTTCACCACATTCTTCCTCGGGGAGATGCATCACGGCAGGAATATACCTCATCTGGTTTTCATGACTGGTAGACCTTGCAACAGGCAATATTACACTACAGCAGCTGAATAGCTTCAGTTGATAACTGTATCAGGGCACCATCGATCCACATCTCGATCAGTGATGATTTTGAGCCGGACGGAACAGTCGTGTCAATAATACAGCAGCGTATGTCAAGGAATTAAGTGCTTGATTATAACGTCGAACTTGAAGCTTGACACCGCATACTTTCGACATCAGCTTAAGTCTACACAAAACCTATTTCAAATATTGTTGCGAGGATGTCTTCACAGCATACAATACAAAGGTAGTTGCTATCACAGAAAAGTTCTGATTTCTATGAATGTGTTATTGGTTTATTATTGCCTCGTAAGCGTACCGCAATCTGTCGTCCAACCCTACCCATAACCAAAGCCATATTACTTTATTCAACGTATACCCCTTAGCCCTTGCCTATGCGCGCTCAATGGCATTTACATGATCTTCTCCCTTTCCGGCATTTGAGTCAACTTGTCCAAGATCGTACTCCTTCTCAACTCGTGGAGCAATACCAACGTCCGTTTCACGATGAGTGTCCATCAACTCCTTGTTAACAATATTTACATAGATTGGGTAGATCCAGGCACAAATGAAGCCAGCCATAGGTATCAACATTGCCATGTGGAATGGTTTGGTGCTCTTTTGCTTTTGCAGATGTGTTGCAACAGCACCAGTCATGGGCGGAAAGACAGCTCCACCTGAAATTGCTGCCACGATCAAGGATCCTCCTATCTTTGTATGCCGGCCGAGACCGCGAAGACCGAGTGTGAAAATTGTCGCGAAACATGCAGACTCCCAGCAGAGGACTAGACAAAGCATAGCAATTGAGGCATCGCCGTGGGATTGCGACGCAGCCAGGACGAAGACGAAGCACATAGCAAGATATGTTGCAAGCACATAACGTGGCTTAACAGACTTGATTGTCATGAGGCCACCAGCAAGAAATCTATTGAACGCGTAAAGGCCCTGCGCAGCAGCGAAGATATCGGCTTCAACATGATCAGTACAGGTAGATGGGTGTAGCAGAATAACTCACAGCTTTTGGCAGCGGTCTTGCCCGCTTCTTCGCAGAAGTTAACAAAGTAGTTAGCGACTGCAACTTGGGCTCCCACATAGCAAAATTGGCTCCAAACTGCGAGAAAGAGGTTATATTGCTTCTTCAATGGTCCTGGGTCATAGTCGGCGATTTCCATTTCTTGCGTGCCCATATCAGCATCCGTAATTTCCGGCATTGGAGCAAGGAAGAAGAGAATGATCAATAGGCCAACGAAGCATGCTACACCCAGATATACCCATTGTACGTTCTTGAGTCCTTGTGCTGTATCGACGGTCGATGCAAAGAAGACTCGAGATGCCAAAAGTGGTGCAACGAACGAACCGACGGCTTGAACAGCTTGCGCCAGATTCAAACGAATCTCAGAGTATCTCGGAGGACCACAAATTGCCAAGAATGGATCTGCTGCGGTTTCGAGGGTAGAGAGTCCGGCACCAACAACAAACATGCTACCGCAGTATCCTCCAAAGGAAGCTTTGACACCCGAGGGCCACATAAGCAAGCATCCAACGGCGAGCACCGCAAGTCCACACATAAAGGTCACTCGGAAGCCAAATCTTCGAAGAATCCAGCCACTGATAGTTGGTGGGCAGAGGAAGTAGGCACCGAAATAGGCTGCTGAGAGACCGGATGCCATAGAAGGGGTGATATTGAGAGATTTCTGGAAATGAGGATTTAAGACATCGAGAAGACCGTATGCGAAACCCCTACATCACGGATTAGAATATTCACCCGGTCCAGGAGCTTCGGATAACCACTCACCAGAGGAAGAACAAAATGGTGACTACCGGCGGGGGTAAAGTCATTAGCGAATTCTCATTTTTGGTATGAACCAATTCAACTTACCCAGGAAGTTGGGAATCAAGGACTGCTTTAACGTCAAGTGAACAGCAGAGGTCACTGTATCATCAGATACAGTGATCTGACGCTTCCAGAGACCCATTTTGGTGTGAGTTATCGATATGCTTGAGTTGTTGGTTTTGATTGTCGAGAATATGGTTGTGAAACTCGAGGAACTCAGGCCCCGATTCAACCTTACTATATGCGCCGAATTGGACTAGGATACGCGAACAGGAGTAAATCCAGACTATGGCGACGGTGTGACAGGTCAAGGCTCATTCACCATTTTATGAAGAAAAAGTTGGCAGATCTCTTCCTTTTACGCAGCAACTCAGCTACAACAGCTATGGATTCACCCCTGACAATCGCTCTCACCCGTCGGCCTAAAGTACCACGAGACCATTATCCACCACCCACTCCGCATATCAAATGAAAGCTTCACGCCAATTATGGTTCCAGAAGGCGGGGAACATGGCTTGATAATTTGATGAGAGCCTACTGGATCCCTCGTACTGATGATTCAACATCCTCACCGTCCCAGCGGTCCCTCCAACCTAGCATGTGCAACTTGACTCTCGCTAAACCAGACGTAGTGACACTTTCAGACAACTCGGTCGCGAAGAACCCGAGTGTGCCTTTGGAGTCAATAAAAACACTAACAGGGGACCCCGCAGTACAGAACTAATACCCCAGGAAAAGAGTGTTGGTCGAAGCTTAGCGGCTTGTGGGGCGCTGGGGAAACAAGCATTGGAGTGGAATATCAGTGGATATCTTGTCAAGCTAGTCTGTCTTCAGCACCATCACTTGCATCTGTGAACAGTTCAACCCATGACTTGAGCGCCATCTACTGGTTGAGTCAAGCATGTCGTGGTAACGTGGTTATCTGCACGGCACCATCGCAGATTGTTTGCCCGAGAAGTACGAAGGGGTGAGGCACCGAGGAAGGACCACCAATCAACTATTCAGATATATATTCATTCGTGCTGCCCTGGTCGGTAATTTTAAACGGTAAGTGACACAAGGGGAATCTCGTGATATTGATGCACTGATAAATCTTAGTAGCATTAAGTTTTTAGTAGAGTCGTGCTGGTCAGGTGGGATTTTGCGGTGAGAAAGTATATAAGAGGTGTCGTCGGGAAAGAAATGGTGGCTTTGGATTTGAGGTGATGGCTTACGGGAGTGGCTTGTGATCGCTTCGAGATGTTGCGACTGTCAACGACGAATCAGAAACGATCACCTTAACGTCCTTCCCCCAGAAGTACCCTTCTACCATGAGTTGCTCCAAGAAGTTACGTTTTCTTCGCCGCCGAAGGTGCACACCGTTATTCAGAGAATATCGAGCGTTCTTGCAAGGTTGCCTTATGAAACCCAGTAACCTTGAGGCAGAAGAGGCGCTTAAAGAAGCCGCTTGGTTTATATACGAGGCAACCAAGGAGTAGCTTTCACAAGGTGCTCATCGCCATATATGATCTTTTTGATCTCGGCAATGCCGTGTGCCACGGAGGAACATCCGACTCCAGACCGCCAATACCGATACTCACAGTACAAACAGTCAACAGTGTCACAACATACGATATAGGCGAGGCTGCCTGTTAGAATCTCGGGTCCCTTCAGTGGCATGGTTGAGGGTTATGATGTTTACCGAGTCGGTGAGAATCTGTCGAGGAAGGAATTGTGAAAGCTGGTGTCCATCATCACTATCAACGACGTGACTAATTTCTCCCGGGCATCTCAACAGAACTCATGAGGCCTTTAATCTCATGCTGAGGATATTCAGATTTACATCTCGAAGTTAAGCAGCGCTCCTACACTCAGTCACGTAGCATGTGCCGTCACGACGTAGTCTGCACGCCGACTCTAGCCATGACTAGACTCCCCTATGGCATTATTAAATTGTTCGTCTAGGCACGGTCAGCTAGCCGATCGCAAATTCTAGTCTTACAAGCCGGCGGAGCATTGTCCCACCCAATGTGGGCTTTGGCATATAAATTCATACACTCACCAAGCCTAACTACTTGGAAAAGGAGGAGAGACAGTCTACCTCTAATCAAAACGACCACTTCTCCTGAATAGTATTAAGGTGTATCCCACCTTTCAATATTTCCACCGAGACCTAACATACTTAAGTCTCGGATGCAACGATTGACATCTGTACGACAAGCAATGCTACAAGCTCTTACAAGCCACAAAGAGCACCCGACGGATAAAGATGAAGTTCTCGGTCCTGCTGCAACTTTGCTAGATTTCAATTCCAAACTTCTTTCCGCTATTGGCCCAGTACTCACCTTTTGGCTCTACTTGGGTTAAATTTCAAAGGTGAAGCCACAACACTATCCTTGTTGGCGACTTTTCTCTTTTCGAGAATCGCTTACTTGAGAATAGCAGAGCAATCTTTGATTTCAGCTTCAGTTTCGTGCGAGGTCACCCACACTAGACGTTTTATTCCCTCACCTACTAGCTCGGACAAAACCTCAAACACAATCGACACCTCGATGCAACTCTCTGCACAACCTTCCACAACTTCTTTCCTCGCTTCTTAACGGTCTCTCCAATTCCATATCTGCGCATCCTCTACCTCGGAAGCCATTTTATGCACTCACCACTTTGACCAGGCTTTTTAACTCGGCTTTCCACAACTTATTTTCTCCCTTCTTTGTTCTCTCTTTAACTCCATTTTCACATATCTCCTGTCACAGGAGATATTTCACACACGCGACAGCAATCGTGTGTTGATAAATATTGGACCACTGGAGGCCATAATTTTCGTTGCGCATTTTCGAAAAAGCACCCGGACACTACGACAACAATCCTAGGGCCACAAACAAACTTGAATCCCATAGCTGTTCCGTCCTTCAGTGTCCTTCCACAATCGTACTTTTGTCCTAGTTGCATATTATCATCTTTGAATGCAGCCTCTTGCGTCTCGAAGTTGGAGCCATCACTTCAAGCAATCCGACTATCAACGGATAATACCCATCTTTCGTCCTATCAGGGCTATCTTCATCATAACATCCCATCGACAAGCACACAACCAACACTTACTTCTATCCCATTCATACATCGAGCACCAACCATGGCGTCACGAGGTAAACCGCAGCAATCAAAGGCAGCTAAAGATCCATACTGTCTGAATCGAGATGCGAAAGAATCGTCGAGGCATGATGGCCTATCTCACTTTCACTTTCAAACTCAAGCTAACAAGATTCAGGCTCAACTTGCAACACAAGATCATCGTAGAGTCTTGTGGTTTCTTAATCCACCCAATCATCATGAGCTCAATATTTGCTTCCCGGCCCTCAGTCGTTCAAATTGCAGATTTTGCCACCGGTACCGCTATCTGGCCCAGGGATGTGGCAGAGCTATTCGCAAATTCCTGGCCCCACATTAAAGTAGAAATCGAGGGATTCGACATTTCTACTGAACAGTTTCCACCCTCCACGGATAACCTACCAAATGTCAAGCTCATGCGTCATGATGTCCTTCAGCCAATGAAGGATAAGTACCATAGCAAATATGATTGCATTCATGTGCGTGCTTTGGCCACGGCCCTTGAAGACGACCAATGGGCTACAGTTATTGGGAACTTGAAGAGGTGCCTGAGTAAGCAACTTCCTGTCTCTTTGGTTCAGTATATGCTAACATAATTGGGATGAACAGAACCTGGTGGATGGTTGTTGTGAGTATACGTTGCTTAAACTACATTACGGTAATTCACATCGGCTGATACTAACTTGCTTTGTTTCAGATGGATTGATCCCGACATGTCGACTAGAGGCTGGAAGTCTATCAACCTCCCCACCCCTCAACCAACACCATTCTCGCCCTATGTGCCTCTTAGCCCAGTAAACTCCTTACTGTCCTTCCAGATACCCAACCCGCTTCAAGTAGGCATAACTATCGTCAATAAATGGGCGTACAGTCTCGGTCGTCACCTCTCATCCTCAAATCGCCTATCGGATTTCTTTGCCGAAAATGACCTTCAGCAGATTAGACACGAACATATCCCAGCAGGCGGATATAATCTTGAGAGCCAAAAGGCTGTTACGGAAGAAACTGCAAGCGGGATTGCTGCGATCATCCAGAAATTTGCAAAGATGCTAGGGGAAGAGGTGTATTTCGATCCCGACATTGTGGTACGAGAGATGATGGAGTGCTGCGAGGAAGGCTTGGTTTGGACCCGTCTGGATCTTAACGTCGTCATTGGACGGAAATCTGGCTGGACTGATCTTCCGAGGGGGGTTGTCATAACTGAGAACGTTTGCGCTCAGCTTCCTGGTCATCCGAATGGCGACATTGTCGACGAGACATTCCGAAAGGGCCCGATCCCAGGTTTCGAGGAATATTATCAGGAGACCTACGATGAGGATGACAGACCTGGTGTCGGAGACATGATGCTGTGTACTACGATGGAAGGCTTTGACAAGGGCCTAGTGCGGAAACGAGTAGTCGAGGAAGATATTGAAGAAGAGAAAATATGGAGCATGCGCTTCAAGGGTGAAAAGTACCAATTCCACCAGAAAGGTCATACAGATAGGGTTCCCGAAGGCCATGAAGTCCAGGAGGAGGCACAGGGAAAGGGGAACTTCAAAAGCTCTGGTCAGGCAACACCTCCAGACAATTTAGCCAGTGCTGCACCTGAAGTTTCCAACAGCCACCAAGAAATTCATCTCCAAGGCGAAACACGTGAAGGAAACCCAGAGTAGCAAGTTGAGCCGGTTATCAATGGTACCTAGGGCGCCAATGATTCTACGGAAAGCATGTTGGGTGAATAGAGTCCATGAACATTGCACCTTATTTGCGCGAAGATGAAGGCCAGTACACGGGAAACACAACCAACACAAATCGACGGTGAAGGACAGTATGCAACAAAAACCAACGTTATTAAGCGACAACCGATGGCGAGGAAATTGCAGTTGGAGGTCAGGGCACATAGTTCATCAATAATTCTCAATAATGAACCGACAGTGACGCGTGAGCTTGGTTGATGCTGTCACTTTGTATATATGGCCATGGTGGATATCTAGGTTGAGGATTTGTTTCCCTGAAATTATGACATACAAAATTATGATTGCATCAATAATTATCAAAACAGGAGACCCAATCTTGCACATTGGAGGTGCCACCATGGCAGGAATGATATCTTTGAGGGAGAGTTGTGGAACATCATAGGATTTTACTTGCGGTAGTTAAAACTGCAATTATTTCGAGACGTTAAAAATGAAATCATTGCTACAAAGCAGTGTTGTTTCGCATTGTCCTGCACTTTCAACGCTTCTGTCTGTTTGCAAGTACTATTATCGCATGGTGTCTTGTGATTACAATTCAAAGAATTCTTCCACCAAGCCAATATACGGGGAATCCTAGCTAGTTTGATACAATTAATGTTTCAATTCACTCCTCCTTAGAATCTAAGCTTGCATTCTCAGGTGGGATAAACAAGCACACCAAAATTGATGTCGCCCAGCCAAATGGAGAGGTCCATCAGTTGCTTGGTGAGATGAGAATGTCAACATTACACTCGCCAAATTTAGGATGTTTAAAACGTCTCAGGTCTCCATCTAGGAGCAGGGCACTGGCCGTCTCCAACGCATGTGTGGGGGTTCTTTGGCGCAGGCCTATGATATCGCTTAACTGGAAATTACACAAATTCCCTTAAAGGTTTGTAGGTTTGTTCAAATCTTTATTGAAAGATGAGTAGATTATTCCTGACTTAAATCTGAATTAGGGTTGTGCATCTTACACCCCCGATCTCGCTTGACAAAAGCCCACACACAAACTCGACTGAAAATAGCTATTGTCTTGATTGTGTAACTTGCCCCAAATCTCATCTAAATAGGAGAACCCCATGAAACTGGCTTCTCGTAGTTATTGTATTAGATTTGTGTTTGCCTTGCACCTCTGCTCTCGCTTAGAAAACGAGACACACAAACTCGCCCATAGATTGGTAAAAAATGGCAAAAAATATGAGGGATACCGGATTTGAACCGATGACCAACTGGTATTTCCAACATAAGACTATGATTAGACATATGCTAACTGGAATCAGTCATGCTACCACTACACCAATCCCCCAGATTGTTGAATATCTTTCCCTGAATTAAGATATCTAAATGAAGCTTGGGTGGATAAACATTTTTTTGGAAGGTGGGCCGAAGTTATACCGGGCTTGGTGAGAAGTTGTCAAGTGGTGGAGACACCTGGTGATTGGGCCACTTCACACTAAGGGAAGGAACAAAAACAAAATGTGAACAAGAATTAAAAAGCAGCTAGATGAATCAAATGATCTTTTGGAGTTGCCACTAAAACAACATTTACAACGATAGATAATGTACAAGTTATTTATTACAGGTTAAAGATATAGTTTAAATTAAGCCCAAATGTGTTACCACTACATTAAATACCCTTTTTTCTTGACAAACAGTAACAAATTTAATATATACAGAGAGTGGTTTTGTTTTGATCAGGAAGTTCAACCGATTGTTGGCTCAAGGGTTCAAAAATACAGTTGTGTTAAAACGTAGCTGTTCAGTCAGATTAATGATGGATTGTGTGAATTGATAATGGGAGATTAACAGTGGCGATAGTGCAAGAGCAAGAAAAGAAGTGCCCAAGCAATTAATGCACTCCGTCTTCCCTGTTCATAAGTTCCGAAACAATCATACTTGACCTAGACTCCGCCAAGAACCTTGAATATATTGCTCTAAAGATGATTCACTACTGGCTGTATGTTTGGAACAGCCATTTTACTCACTTTGTAGAGCGGCACAAACGCATTATTGTAGAGAAGTAGATATTGGACAGATAAGCATGATAGGACAAACAGCGATAATTGTGGATTTCCCATATGTAGTACAGACAGAGGCATTGTTCATGGAAACAAGTGGGCTCATTTGTATAGTCTTGAATAAAAGGACAATCACTTCTTTTTGATTGGGAATAATAACCACACTCAGCATATATTCTCTTGTCTCTCAAAAAATTCAACAATCAAAAACGCTCATCCCTCGATTTGATACTGTCACCATCACAAAGAATCTTCTTAATAGGCAATGTTACCATCATCAAAACATAGCAACAATACATATGCACCAACGCGCGAAGATGAAATTCACTCCGAAGCATGGTACAGAGAGGCTGCAGCGCAGTCCGCCAAGGAAGAGCACAGTAATCGAGCTGAATCTCTCTACCGTCGAGTCTACACCATCATCGCAGTCCCGATCGTGGCTTTGTTTGGTAGTAAGGAGAAGATCAAAGACAGCGAATGCCCGGAGCAGGAAGACAAAGACAACGCTTGCGCATATCATTGGACAAAGGACTGAATGCAGGATGTGAAGGAACAGTGGGCTTTCTTCACGATGTCAGCACCCCCAGAATTCGCTTATGCTTTGTTACCTAGTCAAGTAAACACTTCTACACAAGACATAATAATAATATGCCAGTATAAAACTCTCATAGGAATCTTCTTCACCATAGAGCAATACTTTAAACTACATTCGATCGTGAGAGCTAACATTCCTTTTGCAAACAGATACGAATCTGCAGTTGCATAAATTCTACTCTGACCATGTCTCCTCCATCCCTAAAGATCGGTACTAATCTCGCCACCAGATCCTCCCTCATCCCAAATGTGTCAGCCTTTCGAGAAACTCTAGCTATTGATGACATGGATCGCATCGAAATTCTTTCTAACTGGTTTGAAAATGTCAAAACAAAGCTTAACGATGCTCTCAAGACGGGTCAGGCCGTGGAGGAAGTCAATCGTTTGCTTGAACGCGAAAGAAAATGGGGTATGGATCAGGTTGAGAAAGTTATTGTTGCCGCTGAGCTCAGAAGTTTGAGATCTGCCGTTGAGAAACTTGAGGCTCTGCCTGAGGATTGAGTTGAAGCAGGTTCATCTAAGATGATAGCCCTTCTTAGAAATTAGCATAAGAGAAGTGAATTAAGATTATTGGCAAAGTATTACCCCGTTTATGTGAATGTATACCTAGTGATATCTTTTATACCATGTGATTTAATTCCCTATGGCGGAGATAACTTGTGACCCAACCAATATCGATGTGCGTGCCGAGACGAATATTAGCTTTTTGTGAAATAGTTATTCAGGGTATTCTTCTGTGGGGACCTCTTCGTTTTATTTTCTGGCGAAGCGCCATCTGGCTTATCGGGCTTCTCCCCAACTTTCATCAGTTGGCAGAGTTCCTCGAATTCAGCAGCATTTACGATGCCACCCGAGGCTTCTTTATGTCCTCGAGCGAAATTTCCACCAAGCCGCTGGACAAGATCAGTAGTATCTAGATCAGCGACCGCCTTTAGTGACTCAATGATGTTCACAGGTGGGTCTCTGCCTCTCGCGCATCTTGCAATACGGCATGAAAAGTTGACCTTGCCGGGTAAGTAGCCGTGGTTAGCGACCATCACTATTTCCAGGGTCTTCGATTTCAGATGGCTAGCCTAAATAATCCGTCAGTTACAAACATATCATTGTTGTTGAAGTTCTTACCCATCTAGTTGCAATGACTGGATGGACCTGTGCTTGACTGTTGATATGAAGAACAGCCACCTTCCCATCCTTACTGAATTTTGGAGGCGTGTGTGTTTTCTTTTCTACCTCTTCATTGATTTCTTGCCTGGCTTCGGCTAAGCGTCGATCTTTTAAGATCTCCTTGGGATCTTTTGCGTCAAGAAGAGCTTTCCATGCTGTAATTACATCGTATGTAGCCGTTCTTCGAGCTGATAAATATTAGCGCCGTCTTTTTGAAGGACCAAGGCTGCCTAACGGGCATTGATGTATGAAACACAATCATTGATAAGTTTTTTGGTATATATTTTAAATGTCTCCGCCATATCAGGAAAGGGTGGTAGCCACTTCAAAGTGTTCCCTAGGTCCCCGTGAGTACCGATTGCACATAGATAGCCACATTCGGAACTCAAGTCAGGATGAAGTTCTCTACATATCTCATATACAGTGAGCGAAGTGGTTGCCACTGGTGGATAGTGACAAGCCGACACGACCTGGCGAAATCATTAGACAGAATTATAGAGATATTGCATAAGTACACACCGTTGCACCTTCAGGAAAATCGTCGCTGAGATGATGATCAATAAGAAGAGATCTGGTGTCCTTATCATCGATGACTGGTGGGCCTCCTCTACTACCTTGATCTAACACAATTACATACCCTGGCTTATTCTCTGACATGAGTTCTCGCTCGCTTTCCTCGTGGATATTCGATCCTTTTTGTACCAGGTGAACGCCGAGAAGTTCCTCGCGAAGTCCTAGTTTTCGTAGTGTTCGATGAATAATAACTCCTGCACTGAGTCCATCTGCATCCTTATCGGGAACAATTAGAGTGGGCTTTTGAGCCTCGGCACTGCAATGATCAGTTCTTGGTTTCAACTATAAAGATTTTCCAGAAAATAAGTACCAGTCCCTCAAAAAGAGTCGAGCGGCTAAAAGTTTCTCATCTGGAGCTGGCCAAACCGGTTCATCCTTCTCATTGCGTTTCAGCTGTACACTACCATAATCTTCAACCTTTGCTGTTTTTCTTGCAGGTAGTTCTGGGCTTGAAGCTGCCTTGCGCTTCATGCCTCGAATTAGAGGGCGAAAAGCGATATTTGGATAGAAAGCAGTGAGTCGGACGACTCTGAGTTGCCAGAGATTATAGACTTGCAAAGATAGGATCATTTGTTTATGGCGTAAGTCTCTCTGCTTCTCACATATCTCAAGATGTCGCGTCTTTAGGTCGCGTCGAGTAGTTGATGACGCAACCATCCGGCGGATCCTCGGACCAGTACCTTAAGCGAGTATTGGCTCCCCTTTTCGAACCTTCGACATCTCTGTTTACATCTAAACAACCACATATCACACCTAATTTGTCTTTGGTTTGTTTAACTAATGAGAAGAATTGTCAGTATTTTCCAGGAACAGTCGAGTTTCAAGTAGGTTCTGTTTCGGAGTACATTTGACAAAGGGAGTTATTCCTTTAGAACAATAATAAGACTGACACTCAGATGTATCGAGTATTTCCCCAGGACTCTTTTTCTCGGTCATCTTGATATCTGTAAGATACCTTATCTTATGTTTCCGGAACTTCTTCCCAGCCATGAACTCCAAACACTAACCATATAAAATTTACAACCATGAACCATTCGCAACATCTCCACATGGAGTGAATGGGAGTCGATTCCGTACGGTTGGAGTTGATGAATTGCTGGAAGAAGGTGTGGAATATCGAGAACCAGGAGCATTAGCGGAGAAGAAGGTAAGCTGCTGTGCTAAGAGGTATGCTCTCGCGTGCCGAGAAAAGTTGAAGAATTGTAGATTTTAGGCTTAAGGTCTTCGGATATTCGTACTGTTGCGCTCCTATAACAAATTTCTTTGGAGGAGTTACATGTCCCCATATCAAGTGAATATTGAGAAGTATGACCGAGTGTTTTTCTGTGAGTCTAATTAACTGATATATAACAAATATCACTATAAAATTATAATGCGCGTCCAGAATGGATTCAAGGAGATCAAATTTGTTTCAAGCTTTGCTTCAAATGAGATTAACTCAGATTCAGAGAACGTTGGAGTGCAGAGTTGAATCGATGCAGCAGGCGAAGGCGCCTGATGCACACTCCAATGACATCGAGAACAAACTAGCTTGATTATCGGCCCCCGAGAAGCTGATAACTTGTTGCGACCGAAAGTGTATCAACTGTCCAAAGTTCTATGATGCAGCCGAACAATAAAGGGTCTCACATCTCGTTGTACACAAAGCTGTACGTATGTTCTTACAAGGGTCAAGATACCGTAGCAATTAGACACTGGCATCGTTGGGCATAGCAGAGAGGTGAAGAAAAGCTGATTTTGCCATTGTATGTGGTCTTATGAGACACGCTAGCCCTTTGCACCTGCCTGAATGCTCAGATATTCCTAAGAACAACCGCACTACATATTATTCGGGAAGACTTCAAGGGAACTCCGATAAGGATTAGGTCGTGCAATTGTCCAGATCCATACTTCGATCGTTGGAAGTTGTGACTCACCCCAAGACTGTGGCCTCTCTGATTTACATTTTGTCGACGGCAAAAGATGGCTCAACCAATCCAAATCATGGGCGAGTTTTGCAGCAAAATTCACATCTTATTTCCGTCTGAGGGCCCATCTCACCGGGGCAAAATCGTTGACAACGAGCCTGAATATGATCGTCGTGCTCAGAAACCCCAATAACAACAAAAGTACAGCTGTTACCGCCCCTGCATTGCCAAGTAAGAGGATCAGGCCCTTTCTTCGAAGATCACCAATCGATCTAGCCCGTGAATCTGGATAACGACATGGTGACCTCCAAGATTGTGTAATAAACGTCAGCTCTAAGACAGAGAGTCCTTCCAGGAACGACAAGTGCACATACAAGTCTCGTAACCTATACCCGATGAGCGAGAATTGCTAAGAATCATGTCTGTGTGCTACTTAATGTGTGCAATATCTACCCCAAGGTATCGATCGAATAATTCTCCGAGCTTTGAGATGCATCCGTCTAAAACTATCGTGCCTTTTTTTCCCCACTCAGCTTGAAAGTGTTGGTTTCATGAAGGTTTTGATGCGCGGCAAGAGAGAGCCTACAATTCCCACGACAGGCACTGACTGGTGCCAGCGTTCTGCCATTCCACAAGTTATTGAGAGCTCTCGAAGATATCAAGATGACGAGACACCGTGGCGAGTGATCGAGGCAGATGTGCGAGTGAGCTGTAAATATAAGGATACTGTAATGCTTTTCACGCTCACCCCAGATTGATGGTGGTTTAAATTGCAGCGAGGATGGAAACGGAGAATGTGTTGGCTTAAAGCGTTGCAAGCTGGACTGTTAGAATTGATGGTTGGATTTAGCCCAAGTCGCTCTCTCGGTGAACTGTAAGGACCCGTTCTTCGTTAGGTGACTTGAGTTTGGAAAGAGCATCTGAGAGCGTCATCTAACACTGAACGAAGTATCTATATTATAGCTGCAGGTGAGCCACTTCATCAGTATCACAGATGAGTTGATTGATAGCTGGCAGTGGTGGATAGAGTAGCGTCAAAATATAAATAAAAAGGTGTGGATAATAGCTACCGTAATTTAAAAGTATGCAAGTTATAGCAACTAAAGATAGCAGAAAGATCATACAGAATAATACCGACATTATTCAAGAGTGGCACCCATGGGTTGTTTACTATTTATCATCATTACTGTTATTTTGGATCAAATTTCTATATTGCCGCCGTTGCAATATGGGTATAAAAAGAGGCGGAAGTGCAGCATGTAAAAGAGCAGTATAGATGGATTATTTCAAGGTCTCAAGCGTCGAGCTTCCGCAAGGTATGGCCGAGGACCAATTTGATGCCAGGATCTAAGTCGTTCACCTTGAGTATCCTTTCGGCCCATATTTTAGTCTTCTTGGCAAGCTCTTTCTTGTCCTTTGACGCAGCTTCGGTTTCCTTGAGCCTTTCCAATGCCGTTCCTAAGGCGACTGGAAATTCTGGTGACGTGGGAGGGAGTCCGATAAGAGGTTGTCGTACATAGCAATTGGAGGTGCATGGATCTGTGGGATACATCTCCAACATGCAGTCGAGAACGTGCTGCAGGATCGTCGCTGAGCACTTGACCTGTTTGAAAGACGCGAACATCTTGAAAAAGTCTTCAGCTGCAGTCGGGCAGAAGAAAGGTTGTTTTCGAGAGGCATCAAAGATAGCCATTGGAATTGCGCCATTGAGAGCTGGAGTTGACATTGGATCTTTCGTAGCTTCAGATTCCACCGACACGTCTTTGATCATACTTGGTTTCAGTGTGTTGGGCTTGTCCTTTGGCTTGTCGAAGTCTGGAAAGGCCATGAAGTTCCCCGAGTCCTCCGCATCGTTGCCTTCTTCTACAGTCTCGTCCATGTCCATCTTATCGTCGACATCTAGCCCTAAAATTCGCCTTCGCATCGCAATCTTTGCAAGGTAGATCATCTCTAATTTGGCGTATTCGATCCATAACTCTTTATTTGTTGTGCAAAACCGTGTTCCTCTTTGCATATAACTCCGAGCCCCGTTCATATCTGATTCGGCTTGCAGCGCCCACTTTGCAGCATATAACCAGAGTTCGGACTTGGTAGGATGTAATCTAACTGCTGCAGTCCAAACCATTTTGAACTTTTTCAACGCCTTTGCTTCCCTTGTGCATTCCAAATACGACATCCATAACGCGACATCTCCTGGATGCTTCTTGGTTGCTCGATCGAAAATGCTGAATACACGTGCTTGTCCAGAAAATGAGGTGCTGTCTTTGATCCGAAGTCTCTGGCATCTTTTCTGGCGAAGATGCTCTAAACTGATTTCCCACGCTGCATATTTTGCAAAATCCACAGGTTGCGAACCTCGTCCCAGAACTTTGTGCTCGAAATCTGATCGCTTTTTGACCAGTGTTCGAATCTCATCCTGTCTAGTGTTAGAGACATAGCTGCAGGGTCCATGAAGGTGTAACCATTTCCTCAGAAGCACAAGTTGCAAAGAATATTTTTCCTCAAGCTTGCGAAGACGCTCTAGCTGAGAATTGGGGGCATACCTCGGTGAATATTTTCTTTTCCTTGAATTCCTGCAATTGAGGCACTGCTCGTTCGAGGTAGAATCGCGCTTTATCACTGGGTCCTGACATGATAACGGGTTTGTTTGATGTTGCTTGCGCGCAACGGAGGAAGCTCGAATTTATTTTTTGGAGGTCTCATTTTCTGCCGGACTTTACCGCCTCTCATAGACTAAAACAGTCTAGTTTCCGAGATGTGGTCTGTTTTCACGCTAACCGTATCTCGTATAGGATGACGGTTGGACGGAGGTTGTTCCTGGCCGAGTTGGCGAACAAAACAGAGGCGAGAAGAGGGGAGAGAGGCTGCAGAAAGGCATGAGGAGGGCTTGGAATCTTGGAAGCTTGGCCCGCAATTTGGTAAGAGCTCGGCATCCCTGAAATGATGGCGCAACTCACAAACGTCTTCCGCAAACCAGATTCCATCTCTTTCATCTCTCCCATAAACACTTTTTTTCGCGTCCTCTCTTCTCACTCGTCGCGATCTTCTGATCCGGATGCTTCGGAATACGACCCTTTGGATGTGAACATTCTTTTGGATCACAATGGCACCCAAATTCAAGGATGGTGAAGTAGTACTCGCTTTCTCTGGTAGTTGGGTGTCGTGGGTGCATACCGTTGTCGCATATGGTAAGTGGCTCGAGAGTGGCTGTTTACTTCTGTCTGCTTTGGCCTACTTTCGTCTTACACGCATTTGCTAATTGGTATATACAATAGGCGCGTTTATCAGCGCTCTCATCGTCGGTGTCTCTCTTCACTATCATAAAATTGTTCAAAATGAATACTATGGATACCCTGACGAGTGGTTCCCATCGGTGTCTGCAACGATTGGAGATCGATATCCCGAACGGTCATTTTTCATGGTGTTTATAGCCATAACATCAGGTATGGGGAGCTTACTTTGGCACAAGCAAGACAATGCTAAGAGTGCTACAGGTCCTCGTTTCGTTCTTGTAGGTTTATGGTACCTACTTACTGCGCGACCGAACAGCACACTTCCGAAAGTTGTGGCATTTACGGGCCTCTTTAGAACTTTGACATGCGGTGGTTGGACATATGTCACGTCGACGGACGACCATGACTGGCATGATATCTTCATGATTTCATACTTGGTCGCCACGTTGCCATGGACACTTGGCTGTCTCGCATTGAGCCCAGAGAATGCCAAGGCAGTCAAATATCGGAAATACCTAGCTGGCGCATTCTTTGGCACCTTGGTACCTCTAATATACTTCTTCATTCAACACAAAGTTCACAAAGTTGCAGGAGGTAAGAGTGTTGAAAGCCTACAGCTGACAGCAGAACTAATGTCACCCAGCATACACTATATACGCATTTTTCGAATGGGCACTGATCTTGTTTGATGTTGCATTTGACGCCGTGACAGCACTCGATTTCGAAACCTTTGAGTTGGTTGTGAAGGATGTGAAAGGAGCCAGCAAGGGGTACGTTCACTGGCTTCCGACATAGATCTGTATTTCATGTATTTATGATTATCCATGACCTGGGCTCTTCTAAACATGGTTTATTCGTAGAAACAACAAGATACTCGCCGATGCAGTACTCGAGAAACAGTATGTGACAATGCTAGTAACCAAGAATCAGCCACTAATTAGATGACAGAAAAGACAAACAGGTTAACCAAGTCTTCGGCCAAACCTTCTCTTGGAATGAAGCCATCGATGCTGTCGCAGACGTCTACAATGGGGTAAGTAATTTTGAAATACTTACGTGCATTACTAATGCAATTACAGTTTGTCTTTTGGTCGATCCTGACATCCTTAGGCATGGTAGTATGGTGTATGTATCGTCAATGGCCTTCGCAGACTAGTGCACTAATGAATACTGGTAGATTTTCCGTTGTGGCATATGGGAATATCTGGCTACGAGGTCATCATCATGACAACCGTATCTCCATTCCTGCTCGGGATCCGATCAGTCCGTTCTTTGGTGGTTAAGAACCTGCGTCTCTGCCATTTTTTGTCCTTGGCTGGGCTGCTCGCATATCACGTTGAAAACCCGGTATTGCGATTATTCACTGTCGGATTTGCTGTTTGGATGTCATGCCTGTCGTGGGCAGCAACTTGGTTTGCGGAGGCCGGACAACCAGTTCAGCTTGAATCCAAAATCTCAGCATGGACGATGGGACTGCTCACTTCCACTGTTGTCAAATTCGCCTATCAGACCAGCAATCCCATTTGGCCTACGACGCATTCCGGAAATGGGGGCCTCAACGGCCTTGGTTTTATTATTGCGGTCCTCGCAGTCCTTCGTTCCACCCGAAGAGGGCCTTTAGGTAGCAGTGAGCTGACAGCACAAGGCCGAAAAGAGGGCTCGTCAATCTTGGCTGGGATGGGCATCGGTGGTGTATTCTTTGGACTGCACTC
This sequence comes from Hymenoscyphus repandus, assembly GCA_001414415.1. Taxonomy (NCBI): domain Eukaryota; kingdom Fungi; phylum Ascomycota; class Leotiomycetes; order Helotiales; family Helotiaceae; genus Hymenoscyphus; species Hymenoscyphus repandus. The sequence goes on along the minus strand of LLCE01000006.1, from coordinate 9,406 downwards.
ACTTTTATCAGATTCAAGCACAATGATACTTTGGGTCTGGGAAGGATATCCAGTGCGAGGACCTATTGCAGCACCTCATGGTGCCCTGACTATTGCAGCTATGTCATTTGGTCTTTTGGTTGGGCTATTCAATGAAGGTTTAGCTGGAGGCTGGACTTTTTACGGCATTGGCTGTGTTGGTGCCGCGCTGCTCACTACAAGAAGCAACTGGGTTGGCTATTACGGTGCTCTTACCATCGCCGTATACTTGGTGGCTGTATCCGTTCCCTTGATCGGCTCAGCGGCAAGGAAGAACCCAGCAACATTTGGATTCGGACTTCTAGTCTACAACTTCATGACACTATTTCACGTCTGGGTTGTAGCCTATGCTTTCGTCCCTGGTGGACCCTTAGTACGGGAACGTACCGACTGGGTCATGATCACGACCATGCTTCTCATAGGTTGCGGCGTGTTTACTTCAGTGTCCTCAACTACAAGCCCGCAGCGCAAGCGGTTCAGTGCGTCTCCTGTTTCCAAGAAGCAAAGATCATATTACATATTTGTGCTTGGCGGCCTCCAACTCCTTTCGGTTATCATCGCTTATCTACGATTCCCGACATACGACTATGTGCCTTACCACAAGGACGACAAAGTCCTAACAGCGGGCATTTGGACTATTCACTTCTCGCTTGACAATGATATGTGGTCCTCTGAGTATCGAATGCGCGATGTCATTAAAGAACTGGAAATTGACGTGATTGGCCTTCTCGAGTCGGACTTGCAACGTATCATCATGGGGAATCGTGATACCACACAATTCCTTGCTGAAGATTTAGGCATGTATGTTGATTTTGGGCCAGGTCCAAACAAGCATACATGGGGTGCTGCATTATTATCCAAGTTTCCAATCGTAAACTCGACGCATCACTTACTGCCTTCGCCTGTTGGCGAATTAGCACCAGCGATCGAAGCAACACTAGATGTATATGGCGAGATGGTTGACGTCTTTGTCTTCCACTCAGGTCAAGAAGAGGATCCAGAGGACAGAAGATTACAAAGTGAATACCTCTCCAAGCTCATGGGCGCCTCGCCTCGTCCGTCAATTCTCCTCTCATACTTGGTCACCAAGCCATTGGAAGGAAACTACAACACCTATGTGTCCGAGACAAGTGGTATGCATGACATTGACCCCAGTGATTGGGACAGATGGTGCGAATACATTCTCTACAAAGGACTGAAGAGGACTGGATACGCGCGTGTGTCACGATCGACTATTACAGACACGGAAATTCAAGTCGGAAAGTTCGTGATCGGCGAGCAGGTCCCCAAAGATGAGAAATTGCGCAACAAAATAATACCAGAGAGTGAAGTTGCGGAAGGACGGCGCTTCCCACAGATGTTCCATGGCGACGGTGTCCGAGGCCATTTCTATCACGTCTTCGATGAACCAAGATACTACGCATAAGCTGGTAGTATGTAGAAAAAAGACTGTTATACTCTCATGCCGTCATGACTTGTATGAATGGGTAGCTGGGGTTTGGGAGGGGTAGTAATGACACGGCATTGTAAAATATGTCTGCTGAGTGTGGCAGCACGAGTATTGTATTGGTCTATAAGTATTGACGTTGCATATGTGTGACAGTAGCGCCTACTGGAATAAATCTAAATTTCATTATCATTCTCCAGTCGCTACGTACCAATCCATTGCGAGAGAAGTGATGAAGTTTGAGGTGCTTCGAATAAGAACCTCCTCATTAGATAGAAATGGACATCTAGAATAAGCTCAAACATCATCTTTCCTCCTTTGCCCCTAGCTAGAAATGCTCTATATATAGCTGTTCAAACCTCAGTCATCTCAATCAATGATTGCTTGGTGGTTCTGAAAACGCATGCTTGCTTTTTGCATCAGATGTCACCTAGAATGTTACAGCAGACTGGGGTTGTCTCTCGAAATTGGATAGGCCTTGGGTTTCCTTCCGGGATTTCAGGGTCGATATGTGCGATGTGCAACAAAAACATGCGAAAACTGGAACACGAAATCACACAGCCAATAGAAATAAGATGGTACCTGAGGCGGTTCCTGAGTACTTTAGCCAGTTTGATTTCGGTATTTGTGCATGTCAAGAGGATCTCCGAGATTTTCAACGAGGTCAAGCAGGTCTTTGTGACGGCTTCTATTACTTCGTGTCAAAATTAAATGGTAGAGTCCGACGACTCATGGTCATACAGGTGGATGGGTCACTCGACGTGGTGGGACCTGGTGTAAGTTGACGCGATGCTTGGCGTGTCAAGTCAGCAGGTCCTTATCGCGTTGCCTTGCCGATCCTATGTTCCGTCCAAGCTTCGTCCCATCTTCAGAGCTGTTTTCTTTTCTTTGACTTATTATTCAGTATTTGTTCAGCTTAGAGCCTCAGCAAAATGAAGTCTTTATTCTCTATCGTCGCATTGTCCTCCCTCGCAGCAGCATCTACCGTTCAGCAACCACTTCAAGCTCCGAATCAAGCTCCAAAACATGAAGCTCTTATCAGTGCAAGCTCCAAGCCACTCGTTGACTCCGAGAAACTTCAAGCTCATATCCACGCCGACAACTTGTTAAAGCGTGCGAAAGAGCTTTATAAGATTGCACAGCTGGGTGTAGAGGAATACCACCATCCTACGAGAGTGATTGGGAGCAAGGGTTGTTTACTTCCCGCCTCGACACTTATTGGTCACACGAGCTAACAGCTTTATATATAGGACATCTCGGCACGCTCGACTACCTCTACTCCACACTCTCCGAATACTCCGATTACTACGATATCTCGAACCAGACGTTCGATGCCGTGGTTGGCAATGTCTTTGGATCCCGATTGATCTTTGGTTCTTCGCAGTTGTCAGCAGCACCCATGTCCCTCACACCTCCTACACCAGGGAAAGAGCCAGTTTATGGTCCTCTAGTCCTTGTGGAGAATGAGGGTTGCAACCCTTCCGACTATCCAAATAATACTACTGGATCCATTGCATTGATCCGTCGAGGGATATGCTCTTTTGGAGCCAAATCAGAAGCGGCGGGTAGAGCTGGAGCAATCGCAGCAGTGGTATATAACAACTACCCAGGCTCCCTTTCCGGCACACTCGAGAGTCCTTCGAAGTATCATGTCGCCACTTTCGGTCTTTCAAACGAGGATGCGCAACCATATATTAAAGATCTGCAAGCCGGGAAGATCATTCCATCTTATGCGTGGATTGATTCCATTGTTCGCAAGACAGGAACCACAAACATCATTGCTCAAACGAAGGGGGGCGACCAAGACAATTGTGTCATGGCTGGTGGTCATAGCGATAGTGTTAGTGAGGGACCTGGAATCAACGATGATGGGACAGGGTCTCTCACGCTGCTTGAAATCGCTACGCATTTGCCAAAGTACAGTGTCGAGAATTGTGTCCGTCTCGCATGGTGGGCTGGCGAAGAGGAGGGCCTCCTCGGATCTGATTACTATGTCTCGCAGCTTTCTCCAGAGGAAAACATCAAGATCCGCTTGTTTATGGACTATGACATGATGGCTTCCCCAAATTACGCTTACCAAGTCTACGATGCAAGAAACGAGCGCAACCCCAACGGATCTCAAGAGCTAAGAGATCTGTACACAGACTTCTACACTGCGCATGGTTTGAACTACACCTATATTCCATTTGATGGACGAAGCGATTATGATGCATTCATCAAACATGGGATTCCCGGCGGTGGAATTGCCACTGGCGCCGAGGGCGTCAAGACTAAAGCAGAAGTTGCCATGTTTGGAGGAACCGCAGGACAATGGTATGATCCCTGCTATCATCAATTGTGTGATGATGTATCAAATTGCAACTTGACTGCATGGGAGTTGAACACAAAGGTATGACTGACTTTTCCAATTCCTCTTCTTTGCTAACGGATATCTAGCTGGTGGCCCACTCAATTGCGACATATGCTCTGTCCTTCGATGGGTTCCCAAAAAGAACTGGTATCGAGAGTGATACTGTTGTCGGGGACTCACCATACCATGGGCCAAAGCTATATATGTGATTTTAAAAGCTGTATATAGATCTCGATTATATAGATGATTAGAGCGCAGAATAGTGCTGATAAGAATGCTTTTCGCATGGATCTCGTGCATGAGGACGGCCATTGGATCCGTAAACCCCGCACCTTGTCCGCAATATTGTTATCATTACAGGGCTTTTGGTGCTATACCAGATCATTTTCTCAAATGAGTGTACCCTGATTGCAAAGCGTATCACATCCTTCCAAGGAGGCTCATCAAACCTCCCATTCAGAACCAAGTACGAAATTTGTACGATCAAAGCGCTAGTGAGTGAGTCAAAGTTTAGCTAGTGCTCGATAATTTTCATTCTCAACTCTTTGATTTCTCCCACTTCGTACCTCTGAAACGTGTAAATGGTGCACGGAAAAAAAACTGAACCGTCCATCCCTGTGGGGCGGAAAGCCCTACTGTAAGTGCAGGAGCGACTTCATGGTTTAGGGGTCTCAAATCTCTACCATACAAACATATAAAATTATAATTAGGTTGATATTTTTCTTTAGCTATTTATCTAAAAGAGTTCAGTTTGTAGTAAGAAAATACTATGGTTATGGTCATGTTATAATTATCCTGTTAATAGCATTAAAAGCTGTTTCGGCTATTCACCTCTGCTTTATTATAACTATTGGCCTGTCTTTAAAAATCGGAACCGTAGCACGAAGCTCCTATCACAAAGTAATATAGCTCTAAACTTAAAGACACAGAGCGTAAGTTAATTTTTATGACGAATTTATCCGAGTAAAGTAGAAAGCACATAATACACTAAGCATCTTCATAAGCGAAGGTGATGCTTATGTAATGTTATATATACAATTACGGTAAGTTGATAGTATTATATTACATATTATACGAAACTCATGTAAAGTGTGATGTTATTCTAGGAGTTTTCATTCGCAGCCACATACGTGTCTACTTCTACACGGAGCTACCACTCAGTCGTTCTAATCCCTATCCCTATCTCCATGTAAGGTACGGAGGTAATGCTTCATGAGCAACTGCGCCAGTAACGCCCTTGCAGAGGCCTCCCTGCCAGAAGAGCCTCGAATATATGATGCTAGATCAAAACGTAGTGGAATTCCCCTGGCTACCTTTCATCATCGTGATCATGGGCGACGCTTGAAAGAAGAGAAGGCACAAGGCTAACAGTATCTAACTCCGTAGGAGGAGAAAGCCCTCGAAAGAATTTAAAAGTAATAGCTGACCTCGGGAATCCTGTACGAATCCAGTATCTACCTTCTTTCCCCTTTAGTATCGCCCGCCAGCTTTCGACGGCGAATAAAGCGACCAGGACTCCGGGCAAGAACTAGGCTCGGGGCTTCTACAAAGCGTCATCCTACACTCGAATCACGACGAGTGAGGAACGCCACGAGAACAATATCTATGATAAGATAAAACATTGGTTTGATGTGGTCGGAAAGGTATTAGAAGGCCTGGCCACCCTCCCAGGGAACCGCTATTCGTCAGGTAATCGACATCCTTGGAGGAGAAATTGCGCAGTACAATTGAGAATTCAATAAAATCGTAATTATCTCAACACAAAATGCCATTGTTCTTCTCAAAATCCTACAGTCTTATATTTGAACTTTGTTCACTAATGCCTCTCTGTATTACGTATCCTAGACAATTTTTGTGAGGTCTTGTTAATCATATCGTTATTGTTATCATTTAAGCCTTTTACTTTTCATGGTACGAATTTTTGATGTCTTAAAAATAGCTTTGTAACTCGAAACTTTTAGTATTATCAGGAGCAGGTATTTTACTTAACTCGAGCGTGATTTATTCCATGACATGCTTATAAAAGGTTCACAGGTTTTCGTGGAAGAGAAAAGGGCGGGTTGGTCGAGAATAAGCGCTCTCAATTATATATGCCTTTATAGCCATCATGTGGCTGAAGGGCTTCTAACCTCAGGCATAAACCCTCTTGTGAAGTTGGTCAGCTGCCTCACCGAATGCATTCGTTGTGCGACCGATAGCTAAAATGCCTTAGGAAGAGCTTTAATACTTAATACACTTCATTGAAATAAAATACAGGTTCAAATGACTTTTCTATCTTGTTAGATTATGACCTTAAGATTGTTACCAACCTGAAGACTTCTGCTACTCTTTATACATGCTGCGATCGTGACTAGGTCAGCCTCATCCATTTCAGCTGGCAGTGGGCGCTAAGAGCTACCGCGGAGTATTCTTCACTGCATCCTCTTCTGCTCAAGATCGACTATTACGTCTATCATCAGCTGAAATATGGAGCAAGCGACGTCCATCAAGTACGGCAGCGGGGAGGCAAATCCTCTCGATAGCACAGGCCTGTGTCTACTGTCTCTCGACGGCGGCGGCGTGCGAGGGCTCTCGACACTTTATATATTAAAGAATATCATGGATCGACTAAACCACGAACGAAAGACTGCCACACTCCCACCGGTGAAACCATGCGAAGTGTTTGACCTTATTGGAGGAACTAGCACTGGCGGGTAAGTGGGTCTCTCTTATCGCGAGTATAATATAACTTTAGAAACAGACTTATTGCAATCCTGCTTGGACGGCTTGAAATGAACGTGGACGAATGTATTAAGGCCTACAGTGAACTCGCAGAAGCCGTTTTTGGACAGAAACTAAGCTCCTTTCCATTCAATGTGAAAGGCAAAGTCAACGCTCGGTTCGACTCCGCCAAACTAGAGGAAGCGGTCCGAAAGACAGTACAGATCAGTGGATCCGAAACTGATTTACTTAATGACGGGTCGGAGCGTGGATGTAGAACGTAATTATTCTGCCAATACAAGAGAATTCATTCTAACACGATCAGGTTCGTTTGTACCGCCGACCGCGATACAAAAGATATTATCCGTCTCCGAAGCTACAGCCTACCTCACGAGCCGAATATTCAAGCTACAATATGCGAAGCGGCTCTTGCGACGTCTGCTGCGACAACTTTCTTTGATCCTGTTAGTATCGGGGATCGCTCATTTGCTGATGGCGGACTGGGCTCAAACAATCCAGTGGACGAAGTGGAAGGAGAGGCTGCTAATATCTGGTGCTCGGAAACCGGGGATTTGAAGCCATTGGTCAAATGTTTTATCTCGATTGGGACCGGTAATCCTGGCAAGAAGGCATTCGAAGACAGCATGATCAAGTTCCTTAGCCAGACAGTGGTACAAATCGCCACCGAAACAGATAATACAGAGAAGAAATTCATAGCAAGATGGGCTAAGCATTTTGATCAGAAACGGTATTTTCGCTTTAATGTCGAGCAAGGTCTGCAGAGCATTGGGCTGGATGAATATAAAAAGAAAGGAGCCATGGAGGGAGCGACGGAAGGGTACCTAACCCACATGGCACAGAAATTTCGCGTGCGAGACTGCATTCAGAACCTGAGACTTAAGCAGAGTGTGTATATTGAGGATTTCTCATAGTAATTCAAGGCATAATTTTAGCTGATCTTGGTAGATAATACTAATACCACCTTCGCCGCCGTTATACATGTTAGTTCAGTGATTCTATATTCGCCTGTTGTTTACTAAACAGTATAGGAATATAATATACGCACTATCCGGCACCAGCCAGGTACGGTGTCTATGAACCGATTTTACTGATACTAATTCTCATGTAGCTGCGCACCACACTCCCTGGATTGTGCCATTCGAAAGAAACCCCCGGTTTACTGGTCGTGGATATCAGCTTGCTCAACTGGAAGAAAAGATATTCGCCAAAGATCATACTACAAAGATTGCAATTACCGGACTCGGTGGTATAGGGAAGACGCAGTTAATGCTTGAATTTCTTTACCAAATGAAAGACAAGTATACGTATTGCTCGATCATCTGGATACCCGCAACTAACACAGAGAGCCTTCATCAAGAATATCTTGAAGTTGCCCGGCAGCTTGGTATATCTGGCTTGGACAAGGAGAAGGCAGACGTAAAGAGCCTTGTGAAAGAGTACTTGAGCTTGGATGATGCAGGCCAGTGGCTGCTTGTATTTGATAACGCCGACGACATAAATATGTGGATCACCAAGTCGGGTTCTGAGCAGGGATCTCACGGTCTGAACAACTACCTCCCGAAAAGTAAGCAAGGGTCTATCATTTTCACGACACGGGATGTGAAAACAGCTGTCAAGCTCGCAAACCAGAACATTGTGAAAGTTCCCGAAATGAATGAAACAGCGGCTATACAGCTACTACAGAATTGCCTCATTAATTCAGAACTTACAAACGACCGACAAACCACAGCAGCACTGCTTGCAGAGCTCATTTACCTCCCACTAGCTATTATCCAGGCAGCGGCGTATATTAATGAGAACACAATAAATTTCGCAAAATATCTGTCACTTCTGGCAGATCAAGAACAGGACGTTATCGATCTCCTGAGCGAAGAATTTGAGGACGACGGGAGATATAAAAATGTAAAGAACCCGGTAGCTACGACGTGGATAATTTCTTTTGAGCAGATCCAGCAGCGCGACGTTCTAGCAGCAGACTATTTATCATTCATGTCCTGTATAGATCCAAAGGATATTCCGCAGTCTCTTCTTCCGCCGGGACCGTCGCGCAAGAAAGTGATAGAAGCGATTGGGACGCTCAAAGCTTATTCTTTTATCAGCGAACGGTCCACAGATGCAGCTCTTGACATTCATAGGCTGGTGCATTTGTCAACTCGGAACTGGCTCCGGAAAAAGAACTTGCTTGCTGATACAACGGAGAGCGTGGTTATTCGGGTAGATAAAGTGTTTCCAGATAGTGACCACAACAATAGAAGTATCTGGAGGACATATTTGCCACACGCTCGTTACATACTAGAATCAAATTTGGTTGACAAAGCTTCACAGAATAGGATGGATCTTCTATGGCGATATGGATTATGCCTTTACGAAGATGGACGATGGAATGAGGCTGAGGCTGCGATTACCGAAGTTCTCGAAATCGAGAAGAGAGATCTTGCTACGAACCATCCCTCCACGCTGGCCAGCATGTCCGCCCTAGCGTCGACGTACAGGAATCAAGGCCGGTGGGACGCTGCCGAAGAGCTAGAGGTGCAAGTGATGGAGACGAGCAAGAAGAAACTCGGAGCGGACCATCCCTCCACGCTGACCAGCATGGCCAACCTAGCGTCGACGTTTTGGAATCAAGGCCGGTGGGACGCTGCCGAAGAGCTAGAGGTGCAAGTGATGGAGACGAGCAAGAAGAAACTCGGAGCGGACCATCCCTCCACGCTGACCAGCATGGCTAACCTAGCGTCGACGTTTTGGAATCAAGGCCGGTGGGACGCTGCCGAAGAGCTAGAGGTGCAAGTGATGGAGACGAGCAAGAAGAAACTCGGAGCGGACCATCCCTCCACGCTGACCAGCATGGCCAACCTAGCGTCGACGTTTTG